>MEJB01000040.1:2666822-2854842 GCA_001752375.1 Rhazya stricta
CGCAACGCCTTTTTCGGCAACACTTGGACTTTGTGAACTTAAAAGGTGAAAACATTATTATTGGATACTGAAATTTATGACCTATGAAATTATATCCTGAAGGAAAATTGTGGGAGAACATAGATTAGGTTTAATACTCGAGCTAAGAAGTTTAAATTGTACCCCTAAAAAGACGTGATAATTTGTAGTGTAGGAGCTAAGTATGGATTAATAATTAGCAAATGACATTGTTGGAATAAACACTGAATATCTAAGTTGAGACAGTCGTACTAAATGGACTTTCCTTCTGTAATCAAAATTAGATCGTTTCGAGTGCCTTAACGTTGAGAACRGTTGAAGGATTTCACTTCGCGATTTAACTAAGAATCCTATAATGTAAAAAACTCCGAATAAGTAAATTCTCACATTTCATTAACGCATATGATTTGTTGTATCTGAATTCCTTTAAGTAGATTAATGTGTTGTGTACGAGATTTCTATACAAGTAAACTCCCATACCCGCCTATCTCTTTTGTTGTGTGTTATGTGGTGGCGATATGGGATTATGTTATGAAATGTGTTAATTGGTGGAATGTTTTCACGTGTTTCATATCTAGTACCAGTATTATGTCGAATGGCATGTTAATTACAATTGTGTGCATTTCACGTCGTGGGCATGTGGTTATAGTGTGCTACATCATCCTTGGCATGAGCCATTCATACATTTAAAAAGTGAATGGTTTAGGAAATGAAATTTTGAAAGGGAATGTATTTTATAAATTGTAAYGTGTTCAGGAAAATATTAAAGTTTTTTGAAAGGAGCGTAAACCTAGCCATGAAAGATGTGAGTGAGAAATGGGGCGTGGGGGACTGGCGCACCCGAACCGACCCTCTAGGAGGGTAGGTAATGACTCACCTCTGGGAGGTGAAGAGATGAAAGGAAAAGTTAAGGAATGTTAATCGTTTTGCAGTTCTACCGGTAGAAATGTAATGGGGTTCCAAAAAACAAATAGCCTATTATAACTTAATGGCTAGACATTACACTCAGTGAGCTTACGAATGTAAAGAAATGAAAGGTTTTTACAAGTCATACATTTTGAAAGGAAGGATTTTATAAGAAGGTTATGAAATGGAAATGTTTAGAAAGTTTTCATTGAAAAGGTAAAGTTTTATAATTCATGACATGTAGGGCATATTCATGCATTCATGCATGAGATTTTGCTTACTGGGCATTTTAGCTCATTCTATTTCTCCCATTTTGCATTTTAGGCGATGTGTAGCCAAATGGTGCGAGGAGGTCGCTTGTGAGGAAACCAAGATACCCTGAAGTATACTCTAAATAAATTTTAAGGATTAAGATAGTAGTTAACTATTTCTTATTTGGTTTAGCTGATTGTGTTTTTAAATTTTTTTGGGTTCTTCAAATTTCAGTTTGAATAATTGTTGGTTTGGTAAAAGATTTGTTGGAGCACATTACCTTTTACATTGGATGTTTATTTGGGTTGGAGTGTATGTTGTGAATGGGTGTTTGAAAATATTAAGAACTTTTTAAATATATGCAAGGGGTAGTTATTGAAATTATAGAGGAAACTCTGTCGAATTTTTATAAAATCTTTGACAAGGGTTAAGACTTCTTTTATTTCCTATAGTAGTTGATTGTTCTATCAGTAAGGTAATATAATATTCCCAACTTAGGATAGTTCCTAATCTGGGGGTGTTACACTTGGACTTACATTTTATGTTGGGCTTCTATTTTGAGTTTTGATTTTGTTAAAGCAATTCTATTATTACGAATGATTATGATTGCCAAGAGAAACACGCTACAATTCGTTTTGGCCCTAGTGGCACCTAGGGGCTGAGTGGGGTTGCAACAGTGGTATCAGAGCCTAGGTTTACTAGGTTTTGAAAGTTTACATGTAATAGCCGAGATTCCTTTTTATGAATTTTTGTTTGATTGTGCGAATCTGTGAGCCAACTAGGGTTCGATAAAATTTTCTCTGTGGTTAATGTTTTAATTGTACGTTAATAAGTGCAAAATTATCGTGTTTATCAGATTAGGGTCCTTGGTTGGTTAAAGGCTCGACTCGTTGGGCTTATTCGTTTTCATTTGGAAAACTAGACTTTATCGAAAGAAAGGCTCGTTGAATTTAATTTAATGAATTTGATTAGTTACGGATGGGAATGCCCGAAAGATTTGGGTTGGGGCCCAAGTTAAAAATTAAAAAATAAAAAATAAAAAATAAAAGAATAAAAGAGAAAAACCTAAAAACCCTAGAATCTCCTYCTTCTTCTTCCTCATCATACCACCGCCGCCCAAACCAAATCTTAATCGCCACCCTATTCTTGAAAACTCCTCCCCACCGCACACATGCCGCCTCTTTCTTCTTCTCTTCTCGCCGCGATCCCTACTACCCAGGCCGAGACTGACGTTGCCCGTCGATCGCCTGCGATGGGCTCCCTTGCGGTCCGTGACGTTGCTTGTCTGGTACGTACGAGTGCCACAATCTGCTCGATCGTGACCGRAGTCACCATAGCCGTACAAAGATTGAATCTACCGCGACTGCTCGGGAATCCTTGCTGCGCACTCTACTCGTCGAATCTCTGCGTGCTGCTTGCTTCGACCAGAAAGCCTTCACCACTCGAATCGAAGCTCTGCCAAGCGGCCAGTCGATTTTTGCGCGTCAATGCTTCAGCCCAGCCGTTCGCTCGACGATCTGCGCACGCCGCCAGCCGCTCATCTGCTGCTTGTGGTTTGACCAGAAAAAGGAGCCTCCAGATCTAGAACTAGCAATAGCTTGGCGCTGTTCGGTTGTTGCTCGCCAACTCTCTCTCATCGCCGACAAGGAGCGAATCGCCTAAAGCTTGATCAGTTGACTAGGTCAGGTGTTGTGCGCCATGCTAGAACTAGCTACGCAGGCTGCCGCTCGTTCGCTGACCAGACCATGTGCCAACGCTATTCTGCTCGTTGCCGGTTTTAGCATCGCCGAAGTTCGCCGGAATCATGCTTGTTATAGGCCGTTCATTGCTGGGTTCTTCTTTGGGTTGGCTGTTTGCCAGTTTCCAGAGCTAGGAATGCCCAGCAGCAGGAGCCCAGCAAGCGCCCAGGCGCTCAACGCCCAACGCCTAGGAACCCGACCCCTAGACGCCCCGGTGCCCAACGCCCCGACACGCAGGCTCACCGATGCCCAGATGCTTGAGGACCCAAAACTATTCCCGAGACTCTTGCACTTTGTGACTTAAAAGGTGAAAACATTAATAATTAATATTGAAAATTATAACTTATGACATTATATGCTAAAGTAAAATTGTGAAGAACATAAATTAAGTTTAATACCCGAACGAAGGAGTTTAAATTGTACCCTTAAAAGACGTGATAATTGTTAATGTGGAAACTAAGTATGGATTAATAATTAGTAATTAACATTATTGGAATAAACTCTGAATATCTAAGTTGGACAATCAAACTAAATAGACTATCTTTCTGTAATCAAAATTAGGTCGTTTCGAGTGCCTTGGCGTTGAGAACTGTCAAGGGATTTCATGTAACGCCCCGCCCCGAAACACGGGATCGGTAGGTTATTAGATTTGATGGACTGGCCTCACAAACCACCATGAGTCTTTTCAGCACGTTTTGTCCTCACTCACGYGCTCACCGGGAACTTCCCAGTGGGTCACCCATCCCAGAATTACCCCAAATCAAGCTTGCTTAACACTGAAGTTCTTATGAGATGAGTTTCCAAAATGAAGATGCATCTTGATGGTATAAGTAGTACCAATCAAATCATATCAAATTCATCACATCACCCACTCCTCTGGGTCGAGGTCTTACATTTCACTTCGAGATTTAAATAAAAAACCTTTAACGTAAAAGACTTCGAGTAAGTAAATTCTCTCATTCTCATTTATTGGTGATGTAAGTGTGTTGTTATTATGATTGAATCTTCTTACATGAATTGAATGTGTATGTAAGTAATCCTTTCATCACATTAACGTTATGAATAAATGTAATTGAACTCTTCTAGTTACTYTAATATGTTGTGTATGGAATTGCCTGTTGATATGTGTAATAGTGTGGAATGTTATATATGTTCATATACTGTATCACTTTTATGATGAATGATATGTTTTCATGTTTCATATCTTGTACTGTTTGTCGAATGTTATGTTATATAAGGTTGTATGCATTTCATATCATGGGCATGTAGTTAGTGTTCTACATCATTCCTAGCATGAAACATTCATACATTGAGAAATGAATGGTTTAGGAAATGGAATTTTGAAAGGGGATGTATTTTATAAATTGTAACGTGTTCAGGGAAAAGTTAAAGGGTTTGGAAAGGAGTGTAAACCTAGCCATGAACGATGTGAGTGGGAAATAGGGCATGGGAGACCGACGCACCCTACCCTACCCTCGGGAGGGTAGGTAATGATTCACCTCGGGGAGGTGAAGAGATAAAAGAGAATGTAACCGGGCTCCAAAGAACAAATGGCCCACTGCAGCCTAATGGCTAGGCATTACATTCTAGTGAGCTCACGAATGAAATGGAAGGAAATGTTTTACTATAAGTAAATTTTGAAGGAAAGGTTTTGTAAAGAAGTTTTCAAAAAGGAAATGTTTTGAAGGTTTTCATTGAGAAAAAGTGATTTTATAATTCATGACATATAAGACATGCTTATGCATTCATGCATGAAGTTTACTTACTGGGCTTTATAGCTCATTCCATTTCTCTCATTTTGCATTTCAGGTGAAGTGTAGCCAAATGGTGCGAGGAGATTGCTTGTGGGCAATCCATGATACCCTAAAGTTAATGTAAATGAATATTATGGATTAAGATGGTTGTATTAAATATTTATTATTTGGTTTAAATTCTTTTGAGCTTCCGCAAATTCATATTAGTGAGTAAATGGTGATATTTCTGGGTTAGGATAAAGGTCCCTAATCTGGGGTGTTACATTGTAGGTTTGTGGATGTAGACATGTAAATTGTTGAAGTATGTTTGGGGAAATTTTAGTTGTAATAAGTAATATAATGTTGAACTGTCTCTATTGTAGGATGTCTACGTCTCAAAAAGCATTAGAAGCTAGGGTTGTAGATCTAGAGAGCTAAAATGCTAGCTCCAGCTTAAGATAGAGATGTTTGAGGGCCAGGGTTCTCAACTATAGAAGGACAGCATGTGGTACGATCATTGGCTAGCAGAATCCAATATGAAAGTGGGCGAGTTGGAGGTAGAAAATTGCTGCCTTAAGATTGCAATGGGCCGACTGCGAAAAAGGTGACAATATATGCAAAGGTGTCAGCGGAGAGGGTGGGAGGTCGAGCTGGATCCCCTTGGTCAACAGGCCCYTACCGATCGTAGCCTCTCATTCAAAGGTATGGCCTTATTAATGATTTAGGAGCAATTAGGATATGCTAATGTTAGCTTTAGCTTGTTTTCCTCGTTGTTTGTATTCTTGCGTTCATATTATAACCCGAAGTCTAACATTTTTATTCATAATAGTATGTCAGATTTGGAGAATATTGCAAGACCTAGTATTGTTTGTATGTATGTTTGAACTTGACGCTTTTATCCAGGGCTTTATTTTCTAGAGAACATTAAGTTGTGCATGTCATTTACATTGTGGAAATGTACGACTTATGTGTGATAGCTGAATAAAATGCCTTGAACATAGTTAAGAAGTTAGCTGTCGGGCTCAATAATAAATCCAGGTTCTGCCCCAAGATTCGATAATGGTTCGTACGCTAGATTGATTGGTCATTTTCATTGAGATGGCCCTGGGCGGGCAAGAACAATGAATAGTAGAAGGGCATTAAGAGGATAAAGCCTTGGCATGACTTTTGAATTTTCGACCTCCCGAGTACTTCTGTGAGGCTAAGCATGACGAAAAGACTGAATGCTAGATTGAACATATAGAGGTTATCTTTAAGCCCCTCCAATAAATAGATGAGAGAAATTTATTATTCGCAGGGTTCAGACTGAGAGAGACTGCACGAGAATGGCGGGTGCGTACACGTGATGCTTGGGAGCAACAAGGGTTTGACATGACTTGGGTGCGATTCCTAGAAGAATTCAGTTAGGAATTCATTTCCCAATAGATTTGAAAGTGGGAAGAAGAATTTCAAACCCTACAATAAGGGCATATGTCAGCAACCCAGAATGCGGCAAAGTTTTGACAGTTGTCAAAATACTATAACAGCCTCATCAATAGAGAATAGAACAAGACCCACCAATTTATTAAGGGACTTCAGCCCTAGCTAGAACTGGCTTTGGCATCCTACCCACCTACCATGTACAACGCAACCATTGAGGTAGCCTTGAGAATAGACAATAGCGACAAGGAATTGCAAGCTAGAAGGATAAGTTCAGACCAGATGCGTYTTTGCAGAAGCGGCCCGCGATAAAAAGAAAGTGGCAAGGTAATCCCCAAAATCTAAAGCAGGGAAAGCCCATGTTTGGTCAAGGCCAACGATTGGATATCATCTGCAAGGAAAGAGGTCCAAACACTTTGAAAGGGACTGTTGGAGGAAGAACTATCAATGTCTRCTATGTGGAAGCACGAAGCACTTTACCAGGAACCATCCTCAAAGGACCAATGCAACTGTCTAGAGACCTTGGGGGCTCGAGCTACCACAAATGCCAGATCCAGCAAACCACAAGTGAGAGCCCAAGTGTTTACACTGGAAATGCGAGAAGATTAGGAGGAGGCCAACATAGTTGAAGGTATGCAAAYGGTCCTTTCTCGTAAAGCTCGAGTATTAATTGACCCTGGGTATATCGCATTTCACTAACTAAGCCTCATACAAAACTGTCATATAAGTTTCTTGTTAGCACTCCCGTTGGTAATAGTATAGTTTCTGATATTATATAAATGATTATGAAATTTTGGCTAGTAATGCCGAACTAGAGGGACTTGATTGTGTTATCGTTCAAAGACTATGATGTAATGTTAGTCATAAACTAGTTGGCGCGACATCAAGAAGATAGAGGTCAAGCAATAGGCTTATTAATCTCAGGCATGAGGGTTTATAAATTTCTAAGGAAAGGACATCAAGTGTATCTGACATATTTGATCAATAAACATATGGGCTTAGGCAAACTGGAAAACGTACCGATGGTGAGGGAATACCCGGATGTCTCTCCTAAGGAATTAACTTCCTTGCCCTTTGAACGAGAAGTTAAGTTTGGCATTGAGCTGGTTCCCTAAGCGGAACCTATATCTAGGATCTCTTACCGCATGTCCTTGGCATAACTAAAGGAGCCAAAGGAGCAATTGCATGTACTTCTAGAACAGGGACTTTTTAGACCAAGTTCTTCCCCCTAAGCAGCTCCAGTGCTATTCATTAAGAAAAAGGATGGGAGATTGTGCTTGTGTATCAATTATCGTGGCTCGAACAGTGTCACTATAAAAAATAAGTACCCTCTACCTTTTATCGATGTACTATTTGATCAATTGCATGGAGTAGGTATTTTGAAATTGGACTTAAGTCAAGGATATTATCAGGTAAGGATTTGAGAAGGAGATTATCCCTAAAACTGTTTTCAGTACCAAGTACGGCCACTATGAACTAGTAGTAATGCCATTTAGGTTAACCAACATGCCAACAACTATCATGGACCTTATGCAAAGAATCTTCCATCCATTGTTGGATCAGTGTGTGGTTATATTCATTGATGATATTCTAGTTTACTCTAAGACTCCTTATGCATAGAATTTTCCATCCTTTGTTGGATCAGTGTATGCTAATTATATTCAATGGTAATATTCTGGTTTACTCTAAGACTCCTTATGCATAGAATCTTCTATTCATTGTTGGATTTAGTGTGTGGTTTTATTCATTGATAATATTCTAGTTTACTCTAAGACTCTTGGAGAACAAGGCGAGCACTTAGACAGGTATTACAGTTGCTCCAGGAGTAAGAATTGTACRCTAAGTTCGACAAGTGCCAAGTTTGGTTAGATAAGGTATCCTTCCAAGGGCATGTAATTTTGAAAAAAGGCATTGCAGTAGACCCCTCGGAGGTAGAGGCAGTGACCAATTGAATATAAGTCAAAGAACCTAACGAAAATTAGAAGTCTTTTGGGTCTCGCTGAATATTATCAATGGTTCATTAAGGATTTCTCAAAAATTGCAAACTCTCTAACTAGGCTTACCGAGAAGAATGTGCCAAGGAGCGAGATGTGTGAAAGCAACTACCAGGAGCTTAAGGAGGGTTTGACCACTGTACTAGTTTTGGTAGTACCTGAACTCGAGAAAACTTATGTTTTGTATACAGACGCATGAGTAGATGGCTTGGGTGCTATATTAATGCAAGATGGTCGGATAGTGACATACACATCACAGAAACTCAAGCCAGACAAAGCAAATTACCCTACCCATGACTTAGAATTGGCCACCATTGTTTTTTACTTGAAAAAATGTAGACATTACTTATATGGAGTTGAATATGAGATATTCACCAACCACAAGAGCCTGAAGTATCTCTTCACCCATAAGGACATGAATATGAGGCAGAGAATGTGGATGGAGTTCTTAAAGGAATATTGCTGTCGGATCAACTACCACCTTGGTAAGGCAGACATGGCCTTTGATGCCTTCCGCCAGAAAGGGATGATTGGAAGGCTTTAAGTCCAAGAGCCAGACAGTCATGAAGAAAAGATTAACTCGGTGGTTGAGATCAGTAACATATGGATACAGTTGGCCAATATTAGTGTTGTGCCTAACTCGAGGCAAGAAATCAGGAAGGCCCAGGAACAGAATCTAGAGACCCAAGAAGTGAGGAAAAAGATAGAAATTGGAAAATTACCCGACTTCTGAGTTAGTTTCAAAGGAGTGATTTGTTTTTAGCATAGGATGTGTGTACCGAACAATCCCAAGATAAAGAAGTGAATCTTGGAGGGACTCACAGAAGTTGGTATACGATCCACCCTAGAGGTAATAAGGTGTATCATAACCTTAGACACTAGTTTTGGTGGAATAACATGAAAACAGAGATAGCACAATATTTATCCACCTATTTGAGCTACTAAAAAGTGAAAGCAAAACATCAGAAGCCCAGAGGATTACCACAGTCATTACCAATACTAGAGTGGAAGTGGGGGTGTATTACAATGGATTTTGTGACTGGACTTCCTATGACTCATGACAACCGAGATAAAACATGGGTAGTCATGGATCGACTGACCAAGTTCGCATCCGATAAGTAAGAGATATTCGATGGAATCATGGATCGACTAACCAAGTCCGCATACTTTTTTYCGATAAGTAAGAGATATTCGATGGAAAAGTTGGTAAAAATCTACATCCTGGAAATCGTCCCACTTCATAGAGTACCCCTGAATATTGTGCCGATCTAAGATCCCCGCTTTAATTCTCAATTTTGGGTCCAAATTTTAAGAAGCTTTGGCGACTTCACTGAGCTTTAGCACCGTAGGACAACCGCAAACTAACAGACATTCCAAAAAGACTATACAAATTTTAGAGGATATGCTTAGGTCTTTTGCACTGGATTTCAAGAGTAAATAGGTGGATAATTTGGCCTATTTAAAGTTTTCTTATAACAATAATTATCAATCTTCCATCGAGATGGCGCCATATGAAGTGTTATATTAGAGGAAGTATCGGTCGCCGATTTATTGGGAAAAGGCAGGTGAGAGACAAATAAGGAAAATTGACCAACTACTAACATGGAAAAAACTCTTGGGAAGGTCAAGCTGATTCTGGAGCACATGAAAGCAGTGCAAAGTCAACAAAAACAATTACATAGACACCTGAAGAAGAGACTTGAAATTCATGTGGCGATAAAGTGTTCTTGAAGTTAAGACACCATCAAGAAATTCTAAGGTACCTAAGGGATGCAAAGTTAAGCCCTAGATATATTGGACTTTTTGAAGTCGTGTAAAGAGTTAGGCATGTGGCATATAAGCTGGAGCTACTATCATAGCTAGTAGGCCTACACGACATATTCCATGTCTATCAATCGAAGAAGTATTTCCTAGCGCCAGATCATGTACTAAACAATGAGGACATCTGACTGCAACCAACCTATCCTACAAAGAACAGCTGGTCCAAGTACTTGAAACAAGCATTAAGAAACTTCGGAATAAAGAAATCCTCCTCAATAAGATCCAGTAGGAGCATCTCGACATTGAGAAGGCAACCTAGGAAATATAAGAGCACATGAAGCAAAAGTACCCGGAATTATTTTCAGGTACGATTAAATTTCGAGGACAAAATATTTCTTAGTCARGTAGAATTGTAAAACCCTAAAGTCGGTTGCCGTACAACTACCAGTTATAGACTATTTTGTAAACGCATCTATGTGAATTAGGGATTTTATTTACCCTTTTTTATTTAGAATTCTAAGGTTATCTAGAGTCGAATCATAGGTCATATTTGATTCTTGTAAAACGAATCTGAACAATAATAGGCAAAATCGTAATCCAGTAACAAAACCCTAACCTTAACTAAACATATCTCAATACCTTATTTAATAAGCCAATGCATGAAGGCCTTTGGCCTCTATATATGCATGCATACAAACGTCCAACATAACACAAATACTTAGCAGTTTCACCTAAGATAGTGACAAATGTCGAGTTGTGTGGTCAAGTGTTTTCTTTACAAGTGCCATTAGAGTCCAATTTGAATTTGAATACTTCCTAAGAACTATACCTCTCGTCTCTCTCATTACCTTAGTTGACTCTCTTATTTATTTCTTATCTTGTCTTTTTCTTCTTTTTCTCATATTCCAACAATTGAGTGCCTCTCTTACCAAGAAAAGCTTTCTGCATATTTGTAACTTTTAATGCGAAGTGTACACCCTTCACACAAGTGTCATCTCAGCTAACCTTCCTACTTACTTTTATTTCTTGTCCTTTTCTTCTACTTTTTTTACTTTTATTTCTTGTCCTTTTCTTCTATTTTTTTATTTTCTTTTGTTTCAAACTAAGAGAAAGTTTTCTTTTCTCTTAAATCTTCCCTATTCAAGGCTTCAATTAACAAGATTTTTTCAAAATGTTTAAGCCATTTGTACAAGTTGAAATGTTGTTTGACCACCTCAAAGCCTTCAATTCAAATTTATTTTCCCCTTTCGGTTTGCTTAAACAATTCCATCGAGAGGTTCTCTTACTCCCTATCCCCCTAACCACATGGAATCCATCTTCATTCCACTTATCCAACCTTATGCCATTTGTAAGCTCTTATGTGTACCATCTTGCTGTCTCTACGACCATATTTACTTAAGCATTCTATTCTTGCTTCTTTCTCCCATTTYTCCACTTGACATGCAGTGCACACTCTACTCTTTTCTCTTTCAGTTTTCCTCAAACTCCAGTAGCACTCCTAGCAAGAACAGAATGATCTTCCATCAGCTTTGGTAAGTCTCTTCAACTGGTTATCACTAGTGAAGTTTTCTTTCTTCTCTTCTCCACTACTTTCATTAAATGAACAAAAAGAACTAAAAAGTCCTTTCCTTTTCTTGGCCTTCACTGAACGAGCTTGCAAATAAGTTAGGCTTACTTTAGGTCACCCTTGGCTATCAATTCGTGGCCATAACCACTCCTCATTGCTATTGGTTAAGGCTTATTCCTATTTCCAGCTGTCCAAAATTTTTTGAGCATGCCATAAATGCAAGCGTTAGCCATGTGAATTTAATGATTAGATGCTGGTGGGAGATAAATATGATATCTTAAGGTGTATGTAAATTGACCAAGACTCATGAAAATGTATGATGGAATGATTAGAGTTTATGAAATTGGAATTTGGATACATATATTATAGGGATGCTTAAAAGATGAATGATGAATATATATATATATTCCTTCTATTCCAAAATTTTTCACAAAATTTTGGAATAGTCCAGTTATTTATTGATTTTTCAAAATCTTCAATAATTAATTCTTTTGAATTAATCATCATCTTGGGATCTTCAGAAGTAGATCTGGAAACAGAACTACTTGATGAGGCAAATCTCTTGAAGAGATTCTCCATTTCAAGGTTTTTCACAGATAGATCTACACAAATCTGGCTACCAACTTCCTGCTGCTTCGGCGGGTCTCGTGCCTCTCCTCGGCTTACCCTTTCATGGTCTTATGGAAAAAATAATCACCAGATAAGTTTCGATCTATCCAGATCCACCAAGATTTGAATAGTCTCCACAGAAAATCAACATCATCAGATGGCTCTGATACCAATTTACCAACCAAGATCGACAGATGGTGTTGATTCACAAGATAATTGAGAAAGATTGAGAAGGAATCAGAGATAGAAGGAGTATTCACAAAAATTTCTAAAGATCATGTTTATAAATCTGCATTCAATTTGTTTAAATCAGATTATATTATAAAAACAGAATAACAAGATATTCAATTGTCTAAACCCTTTGAATCTCTTCATCTTATGTCTTCTAAATCCCTAGAAAAACATAGATCTAGGAATTACAAGTACCTTCACATAGGTCTTGTCCAGATCAGTATCAAACCTCTTACCAAAGAGGGTCTAAATACCTCGATTTTGGCTGTTCTTCGGGACACCCRATTTTTAAATTTTGACGATAGTTTGTTAAGTTCGAACGAGTCTAGTCTGTGTACTGGTCCGATTACATTTGACTGCTATCCAAATTTTACTGTTTCTTTAGATGATCCCAATATTCTAAAGTCTTCAGTTCTTCAGATTAAAACCCACAACTATCAAATGCTAGAAGGATACATTCCGATAGCTTCGATGTTCAGGGTACATTACAAAGGCAGATAATGTTATCTGCCTTTGCAACAAAGGCCAGATGTCAGAGCAAGAAAGGTGAAACCCTTCTGCTTCAAACAGATCTCTCACGATCTAAATTGGTTATTCCAAAATCCATCCAGTGGAAGGATATACAACTTTCGGATGAATGGATTTTAGAAGGAGCTACTGCTCCTACTACAGTTCAATCTCCTCTTAACACTGAGATTAGGAATATAAACCAGTTTGCAGATGGTTCTGTTAAACTGAGTTTCAATAGAAAAATTCTGAGCAAAAAGTTCTCAGATGTTAGATCTAAAGCCCAGACCATAGATCTAGGATGAGTTTCCCAGATCTCTCCGGTCATAGATCACCCTAGGAAAACTGCTTCTCTAGTAGATCTTCCTAAGTACTCTACGTCGGACATACCGACTACTTCTAGAAATTCCTTTCAGAAAGCTGATTACTCTTCTGAAATTCCAAAACCTATTTACTCTAAATCCCCATCTAGTAGTGAACCTACTAGTCCGTCATTTTCTGCGGTAACAGAAAATATTCAAAATGAATTGAATGTCATTTCAAAAGAATTTGAATTAGATAAAAATCTATTGCACAAAGATTTTTATTCTGATGAAAATTCTGCGAAATRACTTTAGTTCTTTGATAAATTCCTAGTTGAAAGAAAACAAATTCAGGAAAAATATTATGAATTTGTTCTTTCAAATAAATTACATATTTTATTTTTTGATTGGTTTGAATTATATTATATTATTCCAAATAAAATTAAATATCCTTTTGTTTCGATTCAGCCAATTGTGACTCCTTC
This sequence comes from Rhazya stricta, assembly GCA_001752375.1. Classification (NCBI taxonomy): domain Eukaryota; kingdom Viridiplantae; phylum Streptophyta; class Magnoliopsida; order Gentianales; family Apocynaceae; genus Rhazya; species Rhazya stricta. Next base: position 2,680,346 of record MEJB01000040.1, read on the forward strand.
GAAGAAAATTCCTGAGTGGCAGTCATTATCGGGCTCTCACAAAATTCAAGCAATTCATCCTCCCCTAATAGGTGTCAAATTAGAACACCTAGGCAAGGCCGTGGATGCCATTCCTTTGAAAAATCCTTCTGATAATATTTTACATAATACTAAAAATACGATTGTACAAAATAATTTTACAAATGCTCATCTAGATACCATAGGAAAACAGTTGGATASGATAGGAAAATCTATTCCGATGATTCCAGACAAATCTGTTGTTTCTGATTCTTCGAAAGAAGAAAAGAAGAAACTTAAAAATCTTGTTTTTAAACCCTTTTCAATTTCTGGCTCTAGTGTGCGATCCATTAGAGAAGATAATCTAGAATTCTCTAGAGCCATCCAGGATAAGCTAAGTCAATTAGAATTATCCTCTGCCTCTAGAAAAAATATTCCAAATTCTGTTTCYGAGTCWAAYRAGATTAATGTCTTAGAARAAAAYTCTTCTTCTTCMRACACTGATCAGGCTTTAGAACAGTTTCAGTCTAAATCTGAGTCAATTCCCAAGATCAATCCGATGACTTGGCAGTCGTCGATAATTCCTGTTCCGAATACCCCTACGGCTCCAGATATTACTGTTGCCAAACCAAGTTCTCAATATAGGTTCAATGCCTCATCCGTCTATGATTGGAACATAGACAATTTGTCTGACTATCAGATCATCGGCTTTTTACAGCAGATGACGATGGCAGCAAATGCGTATAAAACCCAGATAGGAACTGAGGATAGAGATATAACCGAGCTCCTTATCGCAGGTTTCTCTGGTCAACTGAAAGGCTGGTGGGACTCGGGATATTTTAAATGCCATTAAGACCGATGAAGCTGGTAACTTCATCATAGATGCTAGTGGTCAAACCATCTCGGATGCAGTTTCCACTCTCATCTTATCTATTTCTCTTCATTTTATTGGAGATCCTTCTCGCCTTAAAGATAAAAATATTGAATTATCATCCAACGTTAGGTGTAGAAAATTATCTGAATTCTAGTATTATAAGAATACTTTCTTAACTAGGCTAATGCTTAGGGAAGATAGTAATCAACCATTTTGGAAAGAAACATTCTTAGCGGGTCTTCCTCATCTCTTAGGAGAACGAGTTAGAAACAAACTCAGGGAAGAAACCTCTAGTAAAATCATTCCCTATAATCGATTTACATTTGATGAATTGATTTCTCATATAAACAAAGAAAGTCTGAAACTGTGCCAGAACATTAGGCTTCAGCAGACCCTCAAGCAAGAACTCAAACAGTCAAAGAAGGAACTTGGTGACTTTTATAGACAGTTTGAGAGTCTTCCTGAAAAATCCTCTCACTGCAATGGCAGTTGCAGTAAACCTTCATCTTCGTCAAAATCCCATAGGAAGCACTCCTATCATAAAAAACATAAAAAATATAAAAAATAATTAGATGATTTTTATAAAAAAACCATCTAAGAAATATTCTAAAAAACATTCCGATAAAAAAGTTAAACAAATTAGGAAACCTCCTAATTTAGAAAATGTTCGATGTTTTAAATGTCATCAAAAAGGACATTATTCTAAATATTGTAAATTTTCTAAAAAATTAAATGAACTTCATTTAGATTCTAAAGTTTATGAGAAAATTGCAAATCTTCTTTTAGATTCTGACTCAGATTCTGAGTCATCCAGATATTCCTCTGAAGAAGCTCTACAGATTGTGAGATTCACACCTCGTCATCAACTGAGTCTTTTACATCTTCTAAATATTCTTTGAATGTTCTTACTAAAGAACAGCAAACTCTATTAGAAAATGTGAAATACATTTCTGCTCTTGTTCTACAAAAACAGTATTTAGAGAAAATTCTAAATTCTATGTCTGATGAAAAACCTGTGCAAAAGCCATCTATTTTGCCTTCGACTTCTTCAAATACTTATGATTTAACAAATATTTTGAAAAAATCTAAAAAAGAATCTTCTATTTCTGTGTCTAGTCTTCAGCAGGAGAWTAAGATWATAAAACAAGAAATAAAAGATTTAAAAGAAAAAYAGAAGTAAGATTCTGYKGYAATACAGATTTTGCTTTTTAAACATAATGAAAATTCCTCTTCTGATTCTGAGAAAGATGAGCCTCTAGAGGCCTTAGAGCTTCCAGGTCAGATTGAAAATATCAATCAAATTCCTCCAGATTTTCTATTTGTTCTTAGAGAGATTACTTCTCAGAAGTATCTCATTAAGATTACTCTTAGATTTTCTGATAATTATATTATCGATACTGTTGCATTATTTGATACTGGTGCAGACTTGAATTGTATCAAGGAAGGTCTTGTACCCAGTAAATTCCGAGAACCTACAGCTAGTAGACTCTCTGCGACTAACAATTCCAAGCTTCAGGTTAAGTATAAGATCGAGGCCTCCGTTATACATTCAAATGTCTGTATAAAGACTCCCTTTGTGGTAGTCAATGACATTTATCATCCGATGATCTTAGGAACTCCGTTCCTTACTTTGATCACTCCATATCAGGTAAATTCCGAATCTATTTCGTTTAAAACGAAACAGATTAAAATAGTTTTTCCATTTTTAAAAAAACCCAGACTAAAAATCTAAATCTTCTGAAAGCATATTCTGTTCACACAGATCAGATTAATGTTTTATCTGTCTGTAAATCCTTTGAATTAAAAGAATGTAGAAATTCTCTGTTTCATCTCAGGATTGATGAAACACTGCAGATATTAGAAATCCAAGCCAGGATTTCTAAACTTAGATCATCCTTTGAATCAAAACTCTGTTCTGATCTTCCAAATGCTTTCTGGAATAGGAAGCAACATATCGTTGATCTTCCCTATACTCCAGAATTTGATGAAAGGAATATTCCTACCAAAGCTCGACCTGTTCAGATGAATGCTCAATTGGAACAGCATTGTAGAAAAGAAATTCTAGATCTTGAGTCAAAATGACTCATCAGAAAGTCTAGATCTCCATTGAGTTGCGCTGCATTCTATGTTAATAAAAATGCAGAAATAGAACGTGGCACTCCTAGATTAGTTATAAATTATAAACCTTTAAATTCTGCTCTAAAATGGATTCGATATCCGATTCCAAATCAGAAAGATTTGTTGTCTCGTCTAAATTCTGCTTGTATCTTTTCTAAATTTGATACGAAATCTGGATTCTGGCAAATACAGATTTCTGAAAAAGATAGGTACAAAACGGCTTTTACAGTACTATTCGGTCAGTATGAATGGAATGTAATGACATTTGGACTTAAAAATGCCCCTTCTAAATCCCAAAAAATTATGAATAACATTTTTAAYGATTATTCGCAATTCTGTATTGTGTATATTGACGATGTTCTTGTCTATTCTAAGTCAATAAAAAAACATTTTAAAAATTTAAAAACTTTCTTTTATATGGTTAAGAAAAATGGTTTARTCGTATTTAAATCAAAAATGTCTTTATTCCAGACTAAAGTCAGGTTTTTAGGACATTATATTTATAAAGGCACTCTAACTCCGATTGAACGATCGTTGTTATTTGCTGATAAATTCCCTGATAAAATTCTTGATAAAAATCAATTGCAATGAATTTTAGGCCGTCTAAATTATGTGGTAGATTTCATACCCAATATAATTAGAATTGCTAAACCTTTGCATGATCGATTAAAGAAAAATCATGTYCCCTGGACAGATGAACATACAAAATTAATTCAGAGAATTAAATCGCTTGTGCATGAAATTCCCTTCTTGCATATTGCTGATCCTTCTTTGTTTAAAATTGTTGAAATCGATGCTTCTGACATTGGCTATGGTAGAATATTAAAACAGGTTTTAAATGGGAAAGAAGCCATTGTCCGATTCACATTTGGACACTAGAATGAAACCCAGAAATCCTATTCCACTATTAAAAAAGAAATATTAAGCATTGTCATGTACATTCAAAAATTTCAAAATGATCTTCTAAATTAAAAATTTTTACTCCGTATAGATTGTAAATCTGCGAAAGAAGTTTTGCAAAAAGATGTTCAAAATCTTGCATCAAAATAGATTTTCGCCAGATGGTAAGCTATATTATCTATTTTTGATTTTGAAATTGAATTTATTAAAGGCGATGCAAATTCTGTTCCTGATTTTCTCACTCGAGAATTCTTACAGAATGCCACCCAGAAAAATGAGAGATAAAAATCCCAGTGAGGGAGCGATCCAAATTTCCCCCATATCAACCTCCAAAATGCCAGCAGTAGCTATCACTAAAAAATCTTGGTATGACATCTGCCAAGAAGAAGAGCAAAAGCCTACAAATTTCGGTCAACAATCCGGCTCAATCCCCAGCATTCCATCTCAGGCGCTGATGGAGTCACTTGCAAATTCCAAGGAGTTCCAAGAGCTTCTCTCCAAATTCCAGCAGCCGACTGCTTCAGACAAAGGGAAGGAGCTTGTACCTGCCCAAAGTCAAAAGAGTCAACTGCAAAATCCCTCTACATCCCGAGGTACCCTACAACGTACCTCCAAGGCGGATATAGATACCTCTGTAGCGAAAGCTGCAAAGGCATCTTCCCCTTTTATTAAAAAATGAATTTGTCAAAATATTATTTCGATTGAAAAAACTTTTTATGAAAAATCCCCCTATGATACTACACAAAAACTTTTTGGGAAAAACTAGTATTATAAACCAGCTCACTCCCTTAAAAATCCTATTTTCTATCAAATTATTTTGGAAGTTTGCGGATCGATGGAAATTAAACATTTCTTTTTAGAAAAAACCCACCAACATCCTGCATATTCCACATTTAAAATTTTAAATATTTTGTCCCCGGAGACATGGATCCAATGCCAAGGTGATCTTCAACAAGAGTTTGGCTTTCCAGAGACTTGTAAAAGTGAACCTTTTTATCATGAGACCTTCACCTACTAGGATTACCAGCAGGCCTGGTATCATGCATTCTACATTCAAAATCCCAAGCATCAGCACACATGGCTGATCTGTTTTAACACCCGTAGATGCCAGGCCGCCTCTTTTCCATTCTGGTTCAACCAGTGGTGGGAGATCTTCGGTACCAACGAAGATTGGCTTAACCAGAAATCCCAGATAAAAATGGCCTACAATACCTTCAAATCCCATTACAAACCCTCACATGAGGAATCCCATTTCGGGATATTACCCTTATTACATACAAAATTCTATTTACCATGGGTTCTTTCCAGGTATTTAGAATACACTCCTGTTCAAATCCCAATCATACAGAGAAAATTTCAGATCAAATGGTGGACTTCGTTCAAGATCCCACCTTCATTTCAGACGAAGGCTATCATAGAGTTCTGTCAACACAGACAGAATTCTCAGCGGATTATGGCTCCAGCGATCACTCCGGACCAAAAGAAATTCTTGACGGATAAATCCCAACTCGCGACAAGACTTGCAGCAGCAAAATCCCCTGAAGAGATGCAGCAACTGCTACTATAGTATGTGCCCTCTTCATCAAAATCCCAGGTGGTGTCATCAGAAGATTCTGCGACATCACCAGCCATTGACTTGGACGAAGATCTACTCCAGTAGAAGACTTCTCCAGAAAATACCATGTAGCAATACCGTAGAGTACTGTGCAACTCTACATCAGAAATATGTATAAAACAGTAATACACACTGTAGCTCACTGTAGCACATTACTGTACATTGTAGCGCTCTCGRTTTTTAATTGTAGCGCTTACCTTTTTACTGTTCAAATACCCCCTCACTTCTATATATATAGAAGTCAGGATTCATTTGTAAGATAGAAGTTTACAGACAGAGAAACTCTCAGCCTGTCTTCTCCTATCCTTGTTCTGCACAGGATCTCTGAAGATTTTCAGAGTCTAAATTTGTATCTCTAATGTGAGTGATTCCTCACATTATTTTCATATCTATAAATTATAAATTCCTTTCTTTTCATCTCAAATTCCACATGCATATGGAAAGCTGAGCCTCCTGATTTGCATATGCATGTTTAAATTCCGTTACTTGTTTTATCTATTATAAATGCTTGGCCGGTTCTACCACCTATTATCTGTTTAAATTCTTATTATATGTTTATGATTAAAATTCCACCTATTTATAAATACTAATTATTAGAAAAATTTTGTGAATACTCCTTCTATCTCTGATTCCTTCCCAATCTTCCTCAATTATCTTGTGAATCAACACCATCTGTCGATCTTGGATATATATATATATGGTTTCTGTAAATTGGTGGAAGTTATGTAATGAACCTTGGATGCATGATGTCACGAAAGTATTGAAGTCATGATTTATGGAACTGTTGATATGAATGAAACAAACCCTACTTGGAAATTTTGTTGATTCAAATAATTGAGGGTATTAAGTTACTTGATATTCTTTTAGATTGCATATGGTTATAATCTGGAATTTGGATTGATGTAAGGATGAATATTATAGAAGTGATAAAGGGACTTTTATGAATTGGTAAACATTATGAACTTACTGCTACTAGAGTATGCTAGTGTAAATAACCCACTGTCCTGAGGAAACTTAAGTTTGATCTTGGAATTATGGATCAAAACAATATAATATGCTGATATCCTTCTTCTTAGGAATTCATCAAGACTAATCTTAACAAGAAAAATACCAATAGAACCAAAGATAGAGGTGGAAAATTGAACATTGCTGAATTAGGTGACCAATCCTGCACCCAAAAATCTTGATGTAATCATGGTTTATCTATGAACCAAATATGGAGTGAATTAAGATATAAACCTTATGGTCATTGGAGCATTTTGAACTTGACCTCCCTAGAAAAGGATTTCTAGAATGAAAGATATGATTCAATTTTTTCAACCTTGTCAATTTTGCTTACATAGGTTGTACCATACTGTTTTGACCTTTATAATGACTTTAACGTGACATTAAACAGGTCTTATTTATAGGAATAGAATCCTCTACATATTATGATTAAAATCCCATAAGACCTATTAGCAAAACGCTCCTAGGACTCCAGATATAATCTAATCTTTGTACTTTGCGAGACTGTGCCTGTTATTACCTTACACTGATATTCTAATARAATCTAGGGATCACTCTAACATCTCTAAGTAAAATGATTTACTTTGATAGATTCCTCAGAATCTTAGGATAAATTTCTAGTAGGCCTTATAAGAAAACTATTTCTAGAACTTGATTTATACATGTTTTTCTAACGATTGCCAGTTTACCACCATCCTGATCAAGATTTTGCTTTTTTGTAACTAAATCTACCAGTTGCCATAATAATATCATGCCAACTCTTTATATGCCTTGAAAATCTTGAAGCTTAGGAATCTAGGGACACTAATTTCATGACATTTTGGATATTCATAGACTGAGTAATGACCATTTTTCCAACCTTTACAGCCAACGCCAAAGTTACCAACCTTCGACCTACTCCTACCTATTCCTAAACTTCAAAATGCATAGTATTTCTTACTTAAAGAAGTGAACCTTACTCAAATAGAAAATTTGAAGATCTCTATGCAATCATATTCTGAAACCTTCTAAATCCATTTCAAAACCCTAAATTTGGATTCAATAGGGTCGGGAGTCTCGAGTAGCGAGCAGGATGCCGTTATTTACTTTTAAGTTATTCTCATTAAGGCACAGTCTAAGATCATTTCTATGGTGCATCTTTAGGATGTGTTTCTCATAAGACTTAGAGAATTTATCACGCATCACAACTAACTCAGGTGACTTCCAAAAAACCGTTTCCTACAAATGTTTTTGACAGTGTTTAATTTCATGACCTATTGAGAAAATGCATCTTGTAAGATTGTGAGTTCCGAAAACATTTTTGGAAAACCATAGTGTGTCTAAGAGCTTCCACTTTATTGAAAATTTTGCATTTATGCATGTCTATTTTGAATGCAAGAGTTATTACCCGAATCGATTTTGATGAGCTGGCACAAAATGATTTTAGCTGGAAATACAATTTGTTGATTTTATATCCTATATACGCTTACATAATAGGCACTTCATTGTCTCATACTTCTAAATTTTCATCGTTTGAACGAATCTTATAATGCGTGTCTGGGATTGAATATTATGGTACTGAGTTCTCAATCAACAACTTCGAAAGTAGGCAAAGTGCTACACTTGGCTGTTCTCCAGTGCAAGGACCTCTAGAGTCACCTCGATGACAATGCTTCAAGAGTTGCCAAATGGCCAAAATTGGTAGATCATATTTATGGCGGGCCGGATTAGAGTTGGGCGGATGGTTAAGCCATTAGCTACCCACAATGATTGTATGGATAGTCGTACGGAGGTTAGCCCAAGGAAGAGTGACTTTGTTAGCTAAGGCAGCTGGTAATCTTGTTATGGTACCTATGTTCACGGAGTGTGATTGAAAATCGCATGCGTGCCCAAGGTGATAAGGCTAGTAATTTGACCTCGTATAGTGAATCTCTTACGATTACGGTTTGTATTACTTGACTCTATATTGTGCATGAAAAAGCTTTGCTTGGTTTGGCTTGATTTGTCCAAAAATGTACATGTTTTACAAATGAAGCTTTTCCATAGTTTCCTTCATAAATATTATTTGAAGGAGCCTGGTTGTTCTTTTGGATTAGAAGTGTCTTAATGATTGGAGTTTGTATTTGTATTAGACTGGGGATGACTGTATCATATTAATGATCGGAGTTTGTATTAGTCAGTTGCACCTAGTGCTGTGTAATAGTTTTAGAATTTATTCTATTTTTTGGGGACTTGTAATCCCATTTGGACTTGCATTTTATGTTTAGCTTTTACTGGGTTATGATTTTGCTAAAGCAGTACTATTATTATGAATAATTATGACTGTTGAGAGACAGGCTGCGACTCGTTCCGACCCTAGTGGCATCTAGGCGCTGAGCGGGGGCATAACAATTGGACTATCCAGAGGTGGGGTAGGCATGGTACTCCTTAAACAGTCAATTCCAATTTAGCTTTCTACGTATGGTTAGAAGAGATCAAACCATCTACCAACTTGAGGGCAAGTAGACAACGGAGTGTTCAATTATCATGATTCTCGAGGTGCAGGCCAAACCTCTTATTCCCTAGAAGATAAAACCCTTTTCCATACAGTAGGGGTGATGTAACTTTAATAATGTATAATTATTCAACATATATATCACAACTAATATTATGATAATCTGGATAACTTCTTGCTATGATTCCTAGCTTTTTATCATCTTATCTACTCAAATTGGAGTAATGGTATACAAATTGATTTTTTCTTACATTCATCTTATTTCATATGATTTTAGATAAAATACATAAATGGTAAAGGCCTTTTATAGGCGAATCCAAGGATTACCTAAATGATGCATCATGAAACCCAGATATTTTAAAGGATCAAGCACGCATTTCTTGGAAAAAGAATCCATGGCATTAAATGAAGTGCACGGCAGAGAGTGACCTTCAACCATTTATCCTAGTTGACTTTGGGTTTGGTTGAAGAATTAGGTATAGCAAGCCAAAAGGAACAAGGATAAATCAAAAGAGAATGCTGAATACAAGAGCCACATGTCCAGAGAACCACATAAAAATTGCAACTTAGCTCTTTATAAAAGAAGAATAACATACCAAGAGAGATAGAGCGAGGAGCGTTTTCTTTGAAAAGAAAAACCAATAGAATAGTAGTTAGTCTTAGAATTGTCATATAACTTACCTTTGAAGCTTTGGATGCAGATTAGTAAGCAAAGAGGAGGTGATGACAGTTTCTTCTTCTCTCATTTTCATGTGTATTCATAAGCTTTAATATACTCTTTGCAACTTACAACATTCAAATTTTAGTTGTTATTTTAGCACAACAACATTTTATTAGAATATCGGGTTTAAACGACAATTATCAAGAGTTCTTGTCATGGTGCTCAGTTCACATCTTGTTATCGATTCTTTTATGTTCCTGAATGCTTCCCAAAATAATGAGCAACTCGAGAACTTTGTTTCGTGAATCTTAAGGAGTTTCGTCTTAAAAAGCTAGCTGTGTTCTTTGTGAAATCAAAGGCCAACTTGGGTAAACAAGAAGAATTAATAATCATTTCTCAGTTTACCTTTGTTAATACAAAGATCATTCAGTAGATAGTAGAAACTATATAGTCGCAAAAGCTTAGCTATCAAATCACAAAATCCAAATTCTAAACACTCTAAAGGGTTAAGATCTACAAAATCTAATAGCCCTAAGTGAGACGTGCTACAAAAATATTACAAAAAACACATTAGGGTAGAAAAGTTCATCATGTGTATTGGAACTTACATATAATGGAGCTGTGAAGAAGGGCATCATAGACATATGATCATACCTCTTCGCAGTATCCTAAATAGCCACCAAGATTGGGATTAGGTATTCATTTACCTAACCTTAGACTTATGTACTACAACATCAGTGACTAACTCTGACTTTTATTTTCTAGTCAAAGCTAACATAAATTTCTACTTTGCTTTCAGTCTTTACTTTTACTTATCATTGCTTTTTAGATTTAATGAACTCAATCATATTATTGAGCTTTATTATAGAAGTTTTTACCCAAAATTCTCATTAACCCAATCCTTGAGGGAACGATACTTAACTCTTATTTTATACTACTTGCTGACCATGTATGAAGAAATGATCCATGTCTTCTTCTTCTCTACACAACCAAGAGAGCTTCTATACTAATAAGCCACCACATTTTAGTGGCACCAACTACAACTTTTGGAAACTCGCACATGTGCATTTATATATCTTTCATGAATTGATTTATGGAGCATTATTACTAATGGTGTCACATTCACACTTGGCCCCTAGGTATAACTGGAGCCAGAAGAAATGTAGCCTATCTCTTGGCAGTAACAATGCCACTAATAATAATCAAAACTCAAAATATAGAGGTACAACCCAACAATTAATTAAAGCTTATGTCCAAGCATAATACAACTAGCAACTCCCTTCCGAGAAATAAAAGTCATCATCCACCACAAAAATACATCTCTTTACGGAGACRACGATATCCACAATACAAATAGATATCCTACAGGGACCTAAGTACATATAGACCATCAGAGAATAAATGGGAATACACCTTCAAAGCTCCCAAAACCTTGTCTTCAAACCACTCACCTTGTAGCACATCATGAGAAAATGCGTTAGAACAAGAGGTTAAGCTAGACTCAGTGAGTTCCATGCATATGTGTAGGTCTATTATAGATGAAATCTTTATATAAATAAGTTTGCAGTAAAACGCATGCCATAAATCAAGTTGAAGATGTCTGCAAAACATTTTCTTGGAACATAACAAGAGGTTTTGAAGAATATGTGCTAAAACCATATCAATTGTATGCCAAAATATTTCAATAGGGCAACACAAAAAATGTGATACAAGTAATGTAATACAAACCTTAACCGTTAGAGTTGTACTCTACGGAGTCAAGTACCAGCCTTATCGACCCTAGCTACACATATAATTTGCAATCGTTACCCATAAATAAATACATTTACCTTTGTCAAATAGCACGGCAATTAGAGTCAGCGGCTCTCGGGTTAACCTACTAACTAGGGGTACGACTGTCCATATACACCGTAGGTACCTAATGGCATAATCGTCGCTCGACACATTCCAAACTCGCCATAGGTATGATCCTTCAATTTCGATTATTGGCATACCTCTAGTATTGTCATTTGGGTGACTTAAGAGGTCCTCACACTAGGCACCAGCCAAGCATAGTACTTTGCCCGCCGAACTAGCCCTCAGAGTCGCTGATAGAGTACTCCATCACCACAACACACAATCTATAACAATAGCAATAACAATAACAATAATTCACCAATATCAATAAATCGTCAGAAATCCATGACTAATGCAATGTCATTTATGGAAAGATTTTAATCGATACAAACTCCAATAGTTCATGCTATGCAAATAAAAATGAGCTCTACTATAAAACATGCATATGAATCCATAATGTGTAAAACGTTTCAAAATAGCATGTATACTCAATACACTGTGATCATCCAAAAGATTTTTCAGGAACTCACTTGATAAATCATTAATTAGTTTGAGCTTCAGGGTTATCTTGGGGTCTGTGCCCTATAGACAAAACACACAAGTATACTTAGTCTAAATTTCATGTTAACCCGATCAAACTATAAAATACAAGATTATGAATCTTGTAGTTAGTCGAGACTGCTAATCCTAATGAATGCCACGAGGTCTATGATGTGGAATAAAGATGTTCTCGTGAATGATTGTTCTTACGAAATTAAGGCAGTATTCGGAAAGTATTTCATAAGAAATAAGAGTGTATATGGTAAGGATCACAATCAATTATGCAAAGTCAAGCACGATAGGAAAACCCTTATATGTTCGAGAACTAACATGGAGTAATTTGGCAAAAAGAATGCCCAAAGACATTCTTGGGCCTAGGTTGTCAAGGTTCGAGAAAATAGGCATATCTCTGTCTTAAGAGACCTTAACCCATGAAGCGAGTTGCCTAGGGTTCCCAAGACTCAAAGCTATCTAAGCATACATGACAGTTGGCATTTCGATATTTCGACAACTCGCAGAAATTTACGAGATACAATGCTATGACCAAAATTGCACAAAACTAGCAATGCTTAGTAAAATAGGAGGAGTGCTCACACAAGACCTACTAGAAAATATTCCTGAGACAGAGAGGAAACCATCCATACAAATAACTCCTTCTTTTGTTTTGTAGATAATTCACAGCTTCAATAAAACAATGAGGTAAGGTAGTTCCAAGCTTAAGCTAGAAGATTTGATACTACATTTCCATCTTAAGTTCAGGGATAACTACCACTCATCCCAAACTCTTAATTTGTTCTTAAATTAGATCATGAGAATCTTCTAACTGTGACCTATTGTCACCTTTCTTGCTTTAAGTGGATATCTAAAATGGATATCAAACCCGTTAAGAGTAACATTTCCTTTATACTAAATACTCCAAAATCTTATATGACACAACGAAAATCCGTAATTCCCCATAACCTAGGTCGTAGCTTTGGTAGTTACCAAGATGGAGACCCAATTTTCAAGCAAGACAAAAGAAGTTCTACCTTAGCATTAATGTTTTAAGGATAAGTTTTGCCGTTAGTCCAAACTAAACTAGCTTCATTAAGCCGACCAAACAACTCTAAGGCCAACTCCCATGACTACCAAGCTCATCAACTCGTAATTCTAGTTAAGTGGAAGTACATTTACAATGCCAAAGCACCCAATGTTCCACCAACTTTCCCAAGCTAAGTTAGTTCCAATTTGGTCAATTCAAAGCAAGAATCAAAGCCATGCTTATAGCTATATATGAATGAAATCCTTAAAGTGAAAGAATCACTTCAAGCTCTAAATTTAGCAAAGGGAAAATGAGATCAAAATTGGACAGAACAAGGCACCAAACTACTATTCTTAAAAATAAGAAATTCCAGCCTAAGTTGAATATAAATCGATTCCCAGAATGCATGTCCTTCACCCCTCATTCATCCTCAAAGCCAACAGTCGTGACAAGTTTTAAAAATCAAACACAACRTTTCTCATCTCAAAGCTACACCACTAAAGTCACATTCCTTGAGAAAATATATAGCTCATAACAATTAGTATACAAACCTAAACAGTCCGATGTGCTACAACTGTTCACAAACAAAAAAGCATGAATACCTCCAAAAGTGTTAATTTTAAAGGAAGTCGTAAGACTAATTACTGAAGACATCTAGCCAAAACTAAACATGATCAACATACAAAGATTTGAGAGTGGAAAGAATGTATCTCAAAAGAAAACGAAGAAAACACAAGTCATCAAGGATGTTTGAAAAGAAAGGAAAATCAACTATTCTCTACGGATTTTGAAATCAGGTAACCATCAACCCAAATTAGAACAAATCAAATCAAGGAAAGGAAAAGAGAAGAATAGTAATTCAAAATAGAAACATTTAGATTTCCAAATGGGGTAGAAAGGYAAGCCTTACCATAAAAGGAGATGCTTGCTAGGTTGTCAAGTACTTCAGCTCCGGTGAGTGCAGCTACTGTTGACGACGATCAGAGAGTGAACTTGAAGAGAGAATAAGGAAGTGGCGAAGGAAAAAGCAAAGCAGTGAGAGAAACAAAGAGAGTAGTGTGAGCTTCAATGAGGAGAAGAAGGAATAAAAGGGAGTATTGGTAAGGTAACGCACGGCTGTGACATGTAAAAAAAGAAGAAGGAAAAGAAGTAAAGAAAAATCTTTAGCAAGGAGGAAATTCCTCTCGGTTCATGGGGAGGTTGCCCCTTGAATGCATGCAAGGTGGAAAATGAAGCCCCCTATTGGCCAATTCAAATTGGGGTTTCAAGAGAAATTAAGGGTAAGTTGAAGGAGTAAAGTGAAACATCTTTATTTTTTTTTTTTTGAACTGTCTAAATTCGACTTACCAATTTCCATGCTACCATAAGAGTCCTAAAACACAATTGTTGAAGGCTAAAATTTAATTCACTACATAAAAAGGTAAAAATGACACAAATTACACACCTGTGTACATAAAACACTCAGCCAATATCTAACGAGCTCGATAATCGGGTTAGGTTTTACAAATGGGCCATTTGTAACATTTAAAGATGTTGATGATTTTAGGATTCCTAAAGTTGAGAATGATTACAATGATGAAGATGTGAAGAAGCTACCCCAAACTTTCAAGCAATGAACATTCATGTTGTGCTTTCGACGAGTACAATAGGGTAAGTGGATGTGAAAATGCACATACTATATGACAGATGCTTGAAGTTACTTGTAACACCCTGATTTAGGAATTATCCTGACCTAAGAATGTTAGTATTTACCTTAGTTACATTCAGAAATAAAAAGTAAATAATTAAATATTTAAGTAGGGAAGAAGGTTTTCCATATGCAAAACTCTAATAAAAACGTATATTAAAAGTCTAGAACCACAGTGTCATTGAAAGACCAAAACTTATAATTTATTTGAGGCACAAATACTCAACTACTTGTGCCAAACGTTGAAGACTAAACAATGAAGACTAGATAGTGAAGACTAACTGATATTAAACTTCTAAAACAAGTTTTATTAGGGTCTGAGTCTATCCCTAAGTTGTCTCCTCCAACCACCTAGCTTTCGTCACTTGAAACAAAATAAAAGGGAAAGGGGTGAGCCAAAGGCTTAGTAAGTAAACCCCATGCATGTATGCCAATGGTATGCATTAACTTATTACACATTTCAAAACTATATCCTTTTTTTCCTTTAACCTTTCAAAAGTCTACTTTCCTTGACTGTCGTGAGCCACTTGATGTATCATCTAGCACTAGGCTCTGCAGTGGGTAGTTATTATTTGGAACCAGGTCACATTTCCTACCAGTAGTACCGCAGAGCGATTTACGTTTCCTTACTCTTTCTTTCACCTCACAAGGAGGTCAACATTACCATTACTTCACTATCCTTGAAGAGGGTTAGGTCCGGTGCGTTAGTCCCAAACGCCCCATTTCCCACTCACGTCCTTCATGGCTTAGGCGTATACCTTTATTTTCTTAAATTTAGGGATATAGGATATTTCAAATTCATCTTCACATCACTTTGAACATGTTTACCTTACATTTATCATGAACATGAAACACGTTGTGACATATGAAATCTATGTTCATGAATGTACATTATAGCATAAAGAATGCACGTGTCGCTTCATAACTTTAAACATATAAGAATTCACATAATTCAAATCAAACTTAACGCCTATAGCTCTTGACATATAAACAACTCATTCATAACACTCTTACACATTCATACACAATATTCATACACCAAAAAGGATGAGGAAGTGGAAGTTTACTAACCTRAAATGCTTAAAGGCTTCAACTTAGTTTATAAATGGAGATAGAGTTCCTTAGTTGTCCTCGACGTCTAAGTGTCTACTTCCCAGTTCAACAAAAGGGGAAAAAACTTAAAAATGGTCTTCTAGATTGTAAAACTCTAAGACACCATCTTAGGGACCTACTGGAAAACATTCTAGCTCTTAAAGTACCTAAAAAGCTAACATTTTTTGAAAATAGGAGGCCACGAATACTACAATGCGTCCTTAGGTGTGTCCTTAGCCCAGCAAGTGTATACGGATGGTAAGTTCCATTCGTGCATGTGTCCCTGAGCGCCTAGAAAGCACTCAATTCTATGCGGATGGTGCCACGAATGATGCTCTTTATCCGTGCATGCACATAAAGCCAGAAATATTTCAGAGCAAAACCACTTTAACTCATTGCCTAAACTTCTCTTTAATTACCTTATGTTTATTTCAACCTATAACAATCATCTTCCACACACATATAAGTATTAAAAATTCAATCATACTTGGAAGAACATCTTCCTTCTAATCTTAGTTAACAAATATCCATAGAAATAAGTTTCTAACCTAGAGTTAAACAATTAATCCTATAGAAAGCATCAACAAACATTAGTTTAGGGTAAGACTTATTTTAAATCGTAGAGATTACGTATTCCAATGGCTTCCAAGATTGCTTGATGATTCTTCTCCTTCCTAGTTTCTTATCCTTCTTCCTTAGTTTCGTAAAATTGGGTACAAGGTTTTGCTCCAATGTTTTCTAACGTAAGTTTGATTTTAGATGGGATGAAGGGGTATTCATAAGTCTTGAGTTGAGCATGACCTAACGTTGACCCATTCCCCAACTTAATCTATTTGGGCAACTATGATACCACCAGCCCTGGTTTCTATGACATAATAAATATCATCAGTTTAGGCCCAAATAAAACATAAATAGACCATGCAAATTCTCTTAAAAAATACTAATAAGTTAATTAACATAAAATTCTTAAAAAATGAAAAAATATTATTTCGGGTATTAAATTACTCATGAAGGAACTAACTAGGTGAAAGAGGCCAAACTCCCTATGCTAGTAAGGGACTATGAGTTGTTCAACATGAAACCAACCTAATGAAAATATCATCGATATGTTTACTAGGTTCAAACATTTTGAACATATTGAAATCATATTATAAGGCACATTCAAAATGAGAGCAAAATAGGAAGATATTGGATGCTCTTCCAAAGGCTTGAGAATCCTTGAAAGAGTTGTTGATTGAAAAGTTTATTGGTTCACTATTAACTTATGAAATGAAGTTGAAATGAATAAGTAACCAAAAAGATCTAGAAAGAGGAAAGAAGGGATATCCACAAAAAGTGGTTGAAACTATTAGAGATGTAGCACCCCGAAATTTACTTTTATTAAATTTGTTTGATTTTACTTGAAATTGGTGTGCCAACTAAGGTTGGACATTTTATATGATTAATATTTTTAAACCATATGTTTAATAGGTGCGAAAATGTTATCCATGTCAAATAAGAGTTATCGTTGGCTAAATGTTCGACTTGTGGGTCTATGTATTAGTTAGTCGAAAGTTGGTTTTTTTATCGAAAGAAAGCCCGTTATGTTAATTTACGAGTTTTGGTTAGAATTGGATGGGAAGGCCCGACGGATTGAGTTGCGGCCCAAAATAAAATTATAAAAAAAAGACAAAAGAAAATATATAAGAAAATAAAAAGAAAGAAAATGAAAAGAAAAGAAAAAGGAAAACCCTAGAACTATCTCCTTCTCCTYCTTCCTGCCGCCGCCGCCGCGCCGCCACTCTCCCACCATTTATCTCCTTCCTTTCCTCCACGGTYGGCGCTTGAAGTGGCCACTATGCCACGGTTTTGCAATCAGACATCGCAGCGCGTCGCTGCTCGAACGGAGAGCGCCCGCTTGTTCTTCTTGATTCCTTTTCCTCTCGGACTCTCGTGTGACCAACATCAGATCCGACTTCTGCTGCTCGCGTAAACGCAGTCGGCCCGTTACTCATTGCTCGATGAATTTCTCCAAACGAGCTAACATGAGAGATTTGGCCACTGTTTCGGTTTGATCTGCGCGCTTCTTCTTCTCCTTCTCTGTAACATTTTCATCCTGACGAAGCATGTCCTTGTGTGGCGTCGCTCTGCTCGTCTTGCTGTTTCGTGTCAGGGTGAGTCTCGCGGTTTCAAGTCGCGGGAAAGTCGACCAGGACGATTGGCCTGTGGCTGAATTGTTGGCGAACCAAGGTTCGGCACTCAATAGTGCAGTCCAAACCTGGTGCCAGCCACAGGCGCCAGTGCACGCCAGCATCAGTGAGCGCCAGGCGGCCCAGTGAGGGCGGCCCGGCGCCAGAGCGCGGTGCTGAGTTCGTGCCGTAACGCTAAGCGCACCGACGGCCCAGACGGTCCAGAACCATTTTGCAATCCCTTGAGTAGTTCGGGGAATCATTATCGTTCAATATTTGATCTTGTGAATTCGAGGTGAAAATATCTTAATATTTAAAATTGTTCGATTGTTATAATATACCTTGAGTGAATTCGCGGGAGAAATGTTAGTAGGTTTATCCCAGCTAAGGATCGATTGGTACCTTAAAATTATATGCAACTAAATGGGGGGATTTATAAACTTATAAAGGACATTGTTGGTTAACCGCATAATACTTAGTTGAAACGGATCAAACTACAGTAACCTCTTTTGTAATAAGCAGGTTATTTTGAGGGCTTGTTGAGTGATTGGAGAGTCACTTCCAATTTAAGTAGAACTGTTTATACGGATTTGGGTAAGTAATCCTCTATCTCATTGATGTTATGTGTGTGTTGTTATTAATCTGGTTTATGTAGTATCCTATCATTCATATCATTATATAATGAATTTGAATGTTTTATTGGTTGGATATGGTGTTGTGTGGATTTTATGTTGATGTGTGGAATTGTGCGAAGTTAATTTTTCGTATTAGTAGTACTTTGTTAAAAGGAATGCTGTGTGATTTATTATCATGTATTTATTTATTGAAGTTATCTTATGTTAGATTGTATGCGTTTCATTCATGGATGTAGTTGAAGTTTACATCACATTTGGCATGAGCCGTTCACGCATTTAGGAAGTGAACGGTTAGAAAATGGGATTTTGAAGGAAAAGGTTAAAGTTTTGAAAATGTTAAAGTTTTAAGAAAGGAGTGTAATACTAGCCACAAAAGATGTGAGTGGGAAATGGGGCATGGGGGACCTGCGCACCCGACCCTACCCTCTTGGAGGGTAGGTAAGAATGGAATGTTTACCTCCTTGGAGGTGGAAGAATAGAAAGAAAACTTTTTTTTGAATGTTAACCACTTTGCGGTTCTACCGGTAGAAATGGAATCAGGTTCCAAATAACTATAGCCCACTGCATAGCTATGTGGCTAGGCTTTGCACTCTAGTGAGCTCGCGAACGAACGAATGGAAATGGAAAGTTTTTATTGTAAGAGAATTTTGAAGAGAATGTTTGTAATGAGTTTTGAAAAGGGAATGTTTTCGAGAAGTTTTTCATTAAAAAGGAGGAACTTGAATTTTCACATGTAGGACATGTTCATGCATTCATGCATGAGTATACTTACTGGGCTTTTTAGCTCATTCCCTTTCCTCATGTTTCATTGTAGATGATATGTAACTAGATGGGGAAAGGAGGTCCCTTGTGGGCGAGCTACGATACCCGGGAACTGATTTTTCAGTCAATTTATGTAATAATATATATTATTTTTGAATAGTTTAAATTCTTGAAGCTTCCGCTGTCTTCATTTTTAATGGTTTAAAATTGTTTGAGACTTCCGCTGCCTTTATTTTTGAATGAATGTTGAGTATTAAATGTAATTGATTATTTGTGAATGGAATGACGTAACATTCGCGAATTAGGATAAGGTTCCTATTCTGGGAGTGTTACAAGAGATGACCAAGAAACCTCTAGTGAAGAATAAGTCCAAGCAATAAAGTGGTCCTTATACAATGGGTACTCAAGGCACATGACTGGTGAGTCTTCAATACTCATTAACTTTTAAAAGAGTGAAGAAGAATATGTCACCAATAGAGACAGGAAGAAGGGTAAAATTCTTGAAATGGATCGTGTTGGTAAGACACCCTCTCCTATTATCAAAAATGCGATTTTAGTGAAATAAAACTTGCTTAACATTAGCCAATTAACTGATAATGGATTAAAGTGCTATTTTGTAAAGATACTTGTCAAATTGTTGATATGTGTAGTGACAAGGTTATATGTGTCACAAATATATGTGGGAATGTATATTCCCTTTATTTGGAAGAACTTGTTACTCAAGATATTAAATGCTTAGCCGTTAAATTTGATTATCCTTATTTGCGGCATAGTCTTAGAACATGTTAGCATGGACTCATTAAATGATCTTTCAAGACATGATCTTGTTAGAGGACTTCCCAAAATGTGTTTTTTAAAGGGATGAAGTTTGTGATACTTTCCAGTATGGAAAAAAAATTAAAACCTCTTTCAAGCCTAAGAAGATGATTTCCACCACTAGATCTCTTGACCTTATTCATATGGATTTGTTTGGTCCAATGAGGACAACCAGCTTTGGTGGTATGAAATATGCTTATTTCATAGTTTATGACTATTCTAGATTTACTTAGGTATTGTTTCTTGCTAGCAAAGATGATGTATTTTATGAGTAAGTAAAGCTTTTCAAATATGTACAAAACTCCATTGGCACACAACTTGTTTTCTATTAGAAGTGACAATAATAGAGAATTTTACAATAAAGATTTTACAACCTTACATGGAGACCTTGGTTCCTAACTTTTTGGCAGCTAAAACCCCACAACAAAATGGTGTTGTTGAGAGGAAAAAGTGTACTTTGCAAGAAATGACTCGTTCCATATTATGTAAAAATACTTTGCCCAAATACTCTTGGGTTAGAGCCATTAATACCACTTGTTAAGTTGTAAATCGAATTTTGTTACGACCTTTCAGAAAAACTCCTCATAAACTTATTTTTGGAAAAACATCAAACGTTTCATATTTCAAAGTTTCTGGTTGCAAGTGATTTGTGTTAAATGATAGAGATATAACCTTGATAAATTTGATAGCAAAGCCGTGAGGCTATATTTCTTGGTTATTCTTAAAATAGGAAAGCATATAGAATTTACAATATACATACACTTGTTGTTATGGAATCTATGCATGTTACATTTGATGAATCTAATGCATATTCTTTGAAAAAGGATGATGAGACCTTCATATGATCTATTCAAGCAAGATCAATGATGTGGGTGAAACCCCATTAATTTTACTAGCATTAATTTGCTCATTCTCATCCTCTTTAATGTGTTAAGGCACTACTTTATGCTATTTTACCTTTACGCTGGCTAATTTCATTCAGGTAACATTATTCTTTTCAAAGTGTAAAATTATAGAATTCATGTACTTTTATTGAAGTAAAATGTCTTAYTTCGAAGGAAGGTAATTCTAAATTTGAATTATTGTATTACTTGATGAAAAAGAAAGAAAGTCAAATGCAACATTGAATTTGTAGCATCACTATGGCAAAGGAAGTTTTGGAAAATTATGCAGGAGACRTTTTAAAGCTAAGGCAAATAAAAAAAAAAAAGGTAGTGGCATTGGGAATGCACTACCTAGGGAAGCCAAAAAGAATAAAGCAATTTGGTATAAAGCATAAAGTAGAAGAGACAAGTGGACCTCATGGTGGATGGAAAACTTGACAAGTGTCCTATCTTTAACGCAACTTTTGTCTTAAAGCTTCCAAGAGATGATTCCAAGGGGACTAACTCACAGTCTCTTACATTTACACACACACATGGAGTAGCCGCACAAGAAGGGAAGAGAGAAGAAACAAAGCAAAAAGAAGAAGAAGTCATGAGTTTGAAGGGTAAAATAGGAAGAATATCCTAAGGCAGCTTCATCAAGGAGCTTCACTATTTCATCTTTAGGTTTGTTTCTCTAATTCTTTATCTATGTTAAGAGATGTTGAACATTGGACATTTTTACTTTTGGGTATTTGAGAGCACGAATTAACTTTGTAAAATTAGAGTAGGTGATGAACTTTTTGTGTTTATTGAATGTTATGAGCAAAGCTTGCATATGTTTCATGCTTCGTTCAAGTGTACTTCTTATACATCTAATATTTCTTGGCCATTAATGGTGAACGATAAAGTTATGTGAGGTTGAAAGATATTATAACAGTGGACCTCTTGAATGGATGTAAGTTTTGGTTATCCTATGATATTCCATTTATAGACACTATAAACAATTATGTTTCATCCATAAAATCTTAAAGACTTATACAATATTAGGTTTCTTAAGCTAGGTAGCGAATGGTAAAACTAGCCTAACAAAATTGGAACATGGACCAACAAACTGAAAGGGCAAAGTTATAAACTATCTTAGTTTGCATGATAGATACTTTTGTAGCTTTGTTGTGGCTTTGTTATTGCATTGCTGTAGCATTACATGACCATTAGTACAGTAGAGATTCATTGACTCTAACTAACTTTTACCCTCTTAATCATCTCTTGTAAGGTCATTGCTGTGATTGTTTRCCATCCTTAGTCTAACGCCCCCAGATTAGGAACTACCCTAGCCTTGGAATGTTGCCATTTACCCTTTTCATAGTAGCGAAAGCAAGGAAGAGAATAATTTTTAACTTCAACAGGGAAAAGGTTTCCATATGCAAAAAGTCTATAGAAATTTTGACAAGGTTTTCTTTGTGATAAACATATATCCGACCTATTTTAAAAGAGAAAACTCATTCCCAATCCTCGAGTAAGTACTTTATACCACCATTTCTACTACAATTTAGTGGAATGAATCCCAAAATGAAATCCTATGTTAAACTAGCGAATAACTCCCAGCGAATCCATTCGCCAACAGAAAATTTAATCCTTTATTTATTAATCTAAAAGCTCTTGAAAGATGAAACTCAATAAACAAATAAAGAATTTCAATTATCCGACCAAGTTCCTTGAACACTAAATTATTTTAACTAAAGAGACAAAGCTTGGGTATCAGAGTCTGCTCCCAAGCGATCTCCTCATTCCACTTGGCCAATCACCACCTAAAATGTAAAAAGAGGGAAGGGGTGAGATGTAAAGCTCAGTTTGCAAACTCCATGCATGGATGCTAATGATATGCATCGTTATAAAACCTTTCGAAGATTGTATCCCTCTTTCCTTTAACTTTTCAAAATTTACTTTCCTTGACTGACACAAGCTCACTTGGTGTATCGCCTAAACATTAAGCTCTGTAGTGGGCAGTTATCATCTAAAACCAAGTCACTTTCCTACCGGTAGTGTCCCCAAGCTATTTACATTACATTACTCTTTCCTTTCACCTCACGAGGAGGCCAACATTACAATTACATTTCATCCTCAAAGAGGGCTAGGTTGGTTGTGCTGGTCCCCACATCTCATTTTCCACTCACACCTTTCATGGCTTAAGTGTACACCCTTTTTCCTCTATTTCTAAACTTTAGGATTGATTCAATATTAAAGATTTCATTTCCCAAACTTTATCCTTTAAAACATTTTCCATGGCAACCATAAACATGCAACTTGCCCATAAAGATGGTCCAACATAATAATACGATGTATGTTTATAACGACACTGAATTTATAGGTTTATCACAGAAGCAAGTAGAAATTCATATGATTGAAAGTAAACCCCAAAGTCACATTAAGATAACATAAGGAGTTCCATATTCAATGAAGAAACAAAGGGAGTTTACTTACCTAAACACCTTAATAGAATAAATCTTTACTTTAAATTGCAAACCGAGTACCTTGGCTGTCCACAATGTCGATGTGCTAAAACATATCCTAATCCCGTTTCAAAAAGAATATCTATAAAGAATCTTTTGAAAGTTTCTCTTCTAATACAAAWTAAATACAAGGTAGTTTAGATCATTTATTCAATCAACTAGTAAATGCAACATGTAATATAACTTACCTAACATATGAATGAACCGCAGGAACCATTAAATATGCCTAGCGTAAATCATTCAAAAGAAATAAATTTTTAGAACCAACATAGAGACATTCATAGTATTAAGAATGTGAAAAAAAAACTCTAAAATGTTGGACGGTTAGCGCCGTAGCACTACCCAAGTGGCTCTGCAGCGTTGGCCTTCCAACATTTTTCTCCTTTTTTGCCATTTGCTGGTTGACTGCCGATGCAGCACTGTTTCTGGCCTCCCAACAGTTTTTTTCATATGTTAAGAAACAAATTCTTGTAGCATTATAGGGCTTACAACAATGTTATTTGTCATCCAGAACCTTTTTCTGGACAAATGAAAAACTAAAACTAATCAGTCAATCATACAAAGATAAAACTATCAATAGAAACTCTAAACGAGGTATCACATTAGAGATGAAGTTCTTTAGAATTCATGGCACATTCAGCTGGAGGCTTGCAGATCTTAGCATCCCTATTAGTGTATATAGGGCATCAGAAAGACATCATTCCAAATATGTGTGGGTTATTCATGTCTTCAAAAGCATGYCGACAAGGGGATAGAGTAATGCAAAAAAGATTCACATGCAAAATCACTAAACATACAACCATAAATTTAAAAGTAGAGCAGCAAAGGAGAAATTGAGATATACATAATATAAACAGAAATCAAAATTCCTACTTGTAAATCGCATAATTATATACTTCTTCTTCTTCTGCTTCTTTTTGTTCCAAAAGTGTAAAAAATCCTTTGGCAAAGCTTTGCGAAATCAAATATATTAACTTTAAATTTTATATTATCACTTTCTAGAGTGAAAAGTTGTAAAAACTTTCTATACTTTCAAGATTAAGATTAAAAGGTTGTCTATGACTTAAATACTTATTGAAAGGTGAACCTTAAGGTTGAATAATGGTTGTTGAATAAAACTCATTTGCTGGTTGTGCCCTTTGTGTAAAGTCTTTGTGACTTTTTTAGTGCATTTCAAAAATYCTAAGGGTATGTCCCTAGGTAATGGATTAGATTCCGAGGGAAATCGAACTACTATAAATCGGATGTATCTTATGGTTGATTCTTATTGTTTGCTTGTGATTTAAATTAGTTGGTTGACTTTTATTGTTCATAAATACACTTAACATTGATCTTTTGTCAAAAAGGGTGAAAATTTTATATTTGTAGTTTTTAAAACCTAATTCACCCCATTTTGGGTACATTTGACATTCACGCATAATGTGTGTACAAGTCATTATCAAAATCTATAGTTCAAACTATATAATTATCAATATAAGGTTTATAGTGATTAGTGGTACCACAATAAGTATAAGAAGTATATCGCACATAGAATGTGGTGGCTCTAACAACTGTTCTATTGTGATTTGTATGCTTTTGCTTGAACATAGCTAATGTCTTTTCTATCATAAGGTGATTTTTGTGACCTGAGAAGTTTGTCAAGATTATCCTTCCCCTTTGTGAATTTAGTTACACTAGCATTCAAAACATTAATTTACCTTGTTAAAGCATCATGCTGAAGTAGCAGCCTATCAAGTAAAGTAACTTTCTTATATAAATCATGATTCTTCTTAGTAATCACATCAACTGTTGTAAACAAGTTAACTTTCATTTGTTTCTTCTACAAATCTTCTTCATCTTATTATACGTAAAGCAAGCAATGATTGAGTATCAACCTCATCATSAACATAAGTAGAGATAAAACATATTACCTCATCACCAAATGCTGTGAAGCACACATTTGCTCTTTTGGTAGTGCCTTCTTCGGGATACAATGATTTAGCTCAGATGAAGATATTAATTCACAAAGATAAAGCTAATCAATTTTGTCYAATGAAGCCCTTTCAAATAATCACAAATATTTTTGTCAATAAATGCTTTTCAAAATATGTTTTGATGATTATTTTAATCAATGACTTGTGGAAACCCTATATATAGCAATAATTCTTCATTATAATAACAATCATAAAAATAGTCATTGTGGGCAATAATCGTTGATTTCTGACGATCCAAATCCCACTGTCTTTGTCCGAAGATCTACTAATGAATATTCAACTCAACTTGAAAAGCCTTCAGATCATTTGAAAATAAGGAGATCTTGAGACCAAGACAAAGGATCGTACTATGCTATCATGGGTTTCAGACGGTCGAAATGTATCATGTTGCATCTGGGGTCTTATTGGAAGAAAATCAAAATTCTTACATATCTCACTCATTTCTAAACACCTAACAAAATATGTGAGGTCATTTTAAAAATATGTTTGACAAACTACTTTAAAAATCATTTGACTTCAAATAGCAAGATGAAAGAGTTTAACACAAGTAATCAACGTATATGGTAAGTACAATAAGAAAATATACCTATTAGCTAGAACAAGGTACTTAGCCTAACAACCTATCTAGATAAAGATGCTTCCTCAACATGATCTTCAAATTAGCATACTTGGAGTACTTCCAAACTATTAGATTCATTCAATTGTTCCATAAGTCATTCTACAAAATATATGCACAATGCAAATAAGTACCACACTTAGCATGAATAATTATCAAAATTATCAAGGAAAAGCCTTTATGGCTAATAATAGCTTTAATAGGGAACTCTTTAAATTTTAAAAAATGGCCATTTTAAATTTTAGGACACTGATTTCAGACATGAATAATTTTAGGACTTCGGACACTACATCACAATGTTTCGTACAATCAAAAATCTTAAGGTTTCGATGTCCCAAGGGAGTTCCGGACATTGGCACCTCTAAGTGTCTGATTGATGAAAATAGCTAATGCTAATTTCAAAGCCATAATGAGCCGTACCAAACTTGGTTAAGAATGGCGGCTGAAAGTGAGGGTTTTCCTCATCCTTTTTTTTTAACTTTAATTTTGGGCCCGTTAAGCACTCTGGGTCATGTTAAGCCCAAATAGGTTGAGGTTTATGAATTTGGGGTTTATGGATTTCCTTTAGGGTTTAGGGTTTAGTGTTTCAAATTGTTCCATAAAACATAAAAGGACATCTGAAACTCCAAATTTATGCATTTGGAATCGGGGGATTCATGGATGCACAAACCTTGGGTTTTCCAAATACCTAAACTCAAAGTTAAAGCCCTAATACAAGGTTTTTTCCAAAAGATTAGCAAGAAGGTACATTTGAAAAACATTGCTAAAAGAATATAAGGCAAGAATTAAGACTTTTGACTAAGAATCAAAATAAGGAAACTAAAGATAAGAAACACTAAATATAGATACTTAGCATCGTAACCTATGATCTTCGGGAAAACATCTTGATATTCTTGTTGCTCGAAAATTTTGTACATGAGAAGCAAATCATAGGCTTGAATTTCTTCTATTTTAATAGATCTACACAACAAAGCAACAATGCAAGTATAACCAAGATCACACGCGTTACATATGTTATTATGAAAATATATAAATATGTGAAAGACGTCACASCCCCAGATTAGGAACCTTTATCCTAACTCGGGAATGTCACCATTTACTCACTGACATGAATTTATGGAAGCTCAAAATAATTTAAACCAAATAATAAATACTAAATACAACCATCTTAATCCATAACATTCATTTACATTGACTTCAGGGTATCATAGTTTGCCCACAAGCGACATCCTTGCACTATCTGGCCACACAYCACCTGAGATGCAAACAAGAGAAATATAATGAGCTATAAAGCCTAGTAAGTAAATCTCATGCATGAATGCATGAACATGCCCTACATGTCATGAATTATAAAACTTCACCTTTTCAATGAAAACTTTCTAAACATTTCCACTTCATAACCTTTTTATAAAATCCTTCCTTTCAAAATGTATAACTTGTAAAAACCTTTCATTACATTCGTGAGCTCACTGAATGTAACGTCTAGCCATTAAGTTACAGTCGGTCATTTGTTCTTTGGAACCTGATTACATTTCTATCGGTAGAACCGTAAAGCGGTTAACATTCATTTACTTTTTCCTTTCATCTCTTCACCTCCCAGAGGTGAATCATTACCTCCCTCCCAGAGCGTCAGTTCGAGTGTGCCGGTCCCTCACGCCCCATTTCCCACTTATATCTTTCATGGCTATGTTTACACTCCTTTTCAAAAACTTCAACATTTTTCTGAACACGCTACAATTTATAAAATACATTCCCTTTCAAAATTTCATTTCCTAAACCATTCACTTTTTAAATGTATGAATGGCTCATGCTAGGAATGATGTAGAACACTAATTACATGCCCATGACATGAAATGCATACAATCGTAATTAACATTCCATTCGACATAATAATGGTACAAGATATGAAACACGTAAAAATATTCCACACAATCAACACATTTCATAACATAATCCCATACCGCCACCACAAAACACACAACAAAAGAGATAGGCAGGTATGGGGTTTACTTGCATAGAGATCTCATATCCAACACATTAATCCACCTAAAGAAATTCAGATACATCCATTCATA
Organism: Rhazya stricta; assembly: GCA_001752375.1. Taxonomy (NCBI): domain Eukaryota; kingdom Viridiplantae; phylum Streptophyta; class Magnoliopsida; order Gentianales; family Apocynaceae; genus Rhazya; species Rhazya stricta. The sequence goes on from MEJB01000040.1 coordinate 2,708,586, forward strand.
CGCATTAATGAAATGTGAGAATTTACTTACGCGGAGTCCTTTACGTTAAAGGGTTCTTATTTAAGTTGCAAAATGAAATTCTTTGACCGTTCTCAACGTTAAGACACTCGAAACGACCTAATTTTAATTATAGAAAGAAAGTCCATTTAGTACAACTGTCCCAACTTAGATATTCAGTGTTTATTCCGAGAATGTCATTTGTTAATTTATTAATTCATATTTAGTCCCCACATTATCAGTTATCACGTTCTTTTAAGGGTAAAATTTAAACTCCTTTGCTCGGGTATTAAACTTAGTCTATGTTCTTCACAATTTTACTTCAGGATATGATTTCATAAGTCATAAATTTCAATCTTAATTAATAATGTTTTCACCTTTTAAGTCCACAAAGTCCCAGGGTCTCGGGAAATGGTTTTGGGTGTCGAGCGTCGAGCATTGAGCGCCTGTTGCTGGGCACTCCCAGCTCTGGAAAGTGGCGAATAGCCAGCCCAAAGAAGAACCCAGCAATGGACGACCTACAATAGGCCTGATTCCGGCAAACTCCAGTGACTAGCAAAACAGCGTTGGCACAAGGTCTGGTCAGTGAGATGAAGGAATTGGTGACGGGAAAGAGTCAGTGAGCAACAACCGAACAGTGCCAAGCTATTGTTGGCTCCAGATCTAAAAACTCCCTTTTTTGGTCAAATCACAAGCAGCAGACGAGCGACCGGCGGCATGCGCAGATGGTCGAGTGAACGACTGGGCTGAAGCGGTGACGCGCACAAATTGGTTGGCCGCTTGGCAGAGCTTCGATTCGAGTGGCGAAGGCTTTCTGGTAGAAGCGAGCAACACGCAGAAATTCGACAAGCAGAGTGCGCGGCAAGGATTCCCGAGCAGTCGCTGCAGATCCGATCTTTGTGCTGCTATGGCTACTCCGGTCGCGATCGAGCAGACGGTGGCACCTACGCGTACCAGAAGAGCAACGTCACAGACCGTGAGAGAGCCCATTGCTGGCGATCAATGAGTAGTGTCAGTCTTGGCCTGGGTAGCAGGGATCGTGGCAAGAAGAGAAGAAGAAAGAGGCGGCGTGTGTGCGGYGGGGAGGAGTTTTCAAGAATGGGGCTRTGGTTARGGTTTGGTTTGGGCGGCGRCAACATGATGGAGAAGAAGAAGAAGGAGATTCTAGGGTTTTAGGTTTTTCTCTTTTTTTTTTTTTTTTACTTGGGCCCTAATCCAATTTCTTTTCAAGCCTTCCCATTCGTAACTAATCCAATTCATTAAATTAAATTTAACGGGCTTTTTTCGATAAAAATCTAATTTTTCGAATAAAAATGAACAAGCCTGACRAGTTGAGCCTCTCACCAATCAAGGGCCTTAATTCGACAAACATGATAATTTTGCACTTATTAACATACAATCAAAACATTAACCACATAGAAAATTCATCCAACCCTAGTTGGCTCACAAATTTGCACGATCAAATAAAAATCCATAAAAAGAAATCTCGCGTATTACAAAAGATACCCTTATAGCCAACATGATYATTATCTGTTGCTCTTCCACAGAATTTGAGGAATTGAAGGCCAATTTAGACTTTCAAGTCTTTAAAGCTTTTTAGACTTTGAGTAATTTCCAAACTTATGTCTATTATAATATTTAGACTTTAGTAGTAATACTTATAAGATTATGATTTTTATTTTCCTATTTAAGGGACCCTTATGCTTATAATTTTTAATTCATTTATATTATTGTTAATCAAATTCGAGATTTTTATTCAAATTTTTCTAGTGTATTTGGTAATTTCTGATGGATTCTAGATTTTGTTCTTCCGGATTTATCGCTGGTGAACTTACTATTTTTCCAATTGCATCACGTATTAGGTTAAAATACAATGATCAAATAAAATAATAAATTGATCTAAAATTATTATAAAATGAAATTTTTATCTTTTAATTGACTTTGCCTTGAATTCTTTCTAATTTAATCAAACTGTGACTTTACCTAAAATTCCTAATTTATTTTAAAAAATAAGTCTCTAATTATCTTTTGGCCTTAGAAACTACTACTACATTTATTAAACAAGAGCAAATACTTAATTTGCGAAAATGTTGATTATTTAAAGTTGAAAAAATTAATTAAATGAAAGGAAGATTTTTTTAAAAATTTTAAAAATGAATTAAATAATAAATATGACTGAATAATAATAAAATTAAAAAAATCAATTAATGAATAAAATCTGATATACCTACAATAGAATGAAGAGGACCATATCCCTGATGCGACACGCATTTGATTACTACATGGTCTGCACAAGAACTTGACGCCTTTCGCTGCAGTAACCATCACGATAAAACCCTACATTTCCCTCCGACTCTCACTGAACTTCACCACTTCACGTAGTGTGTCGTCGGGAATCTCCTATCGTTTGTCGCAATAGAAATGCCTCCGAAAGCAGCTAAAGCAAAAGAAGGCCCAGCCGAGAGGCCGATTTTAGGTCGATTCTCTTCTCACCTCAAAATCGGAATAGTAAGCTTTTTCACGCTCCATTCGCTCAGCTTTTCTTTTCTTTTCTTTTTCTTTCTTTCTTTTTTTCCYTTTTTTAAGTTTCCGTGTTAAGTATTATGTAATGGATTGAATGAGAAGTAGCTGAAATTTTTTTGGGAACAAAAGATCAAATCATCATTTGCTTTACTAGTGTTACTTAGCATTCTGGATTTGAATACATATATTTATGGTTTCTATTGATGTAGGTGCTGTTTTGTCTTTGCACTATAATTTGGTTTCTTTTTGGATTGAATTGTTAACTCAAAGCAGAACTATTTCTGTTTAATTCCTTTCTCAGATGAAATATTTAGGACTAGGAAATTAAAGTGGAATAGAGATACAAACTTTATTATAATTCATTTCTTGATAATTAAAAATTTAAAATGATTACATGTTAATTTCGCCCTCGTTTTAAGGGTTGCTTTTAATGATTGAATTAAATTAAAATACCTTTTGATTTGGTTGGAGTAGCTATAGTTATATTCTTTGTATTTCTGATACTCTTTGCATTCTCCACAATATAATTATCTCAATAATTTAATACATACCTACTGTTATGGGGAAAAGGGAAGTGTAGCAGAAAAGGTTTGAGGGATCCAATTTTCTGATGGTACGAGCAGTATTTCTGTCATTAGAAAATATGCTTTGACTGAAGCAAATTTGAAAAATCTCTAGGATGGTAATTTCATGGTGATTAAGTCAGTCCCTTTAGGTTTGTGTTTCTCAGGACAGTATTTTCATGCAAAATCTCTAAGGCTCATCACATGCGGAAGACAGTTTGATAAAGTTTTTGAACTCTAAAGAAGCGCCTTAGACAATTTTCTTTGACTTTATATGAAAATTTTGCTCGAGTGAATCATCAGGCAGGTCAAAATGTAAAACCAAATGAAATATTGCAGAATGGATTCAATGGCCGTGTGTTGTAGGATTTGAAGAATCACAGGTTTGATGTATTCATTGACGCGGTACTACCGAAGGTAAAACTGCAAACAGGTGTTGCCAGAAATATGTCAATGATTACCAAATACATCATTATTGTATACTCTTTCATATATATAGTGCAACCCAAATTTTCTTTTCTACCCTTGTTGGAAGCCAATTGGATAAACATTTCAAGTAATGATAATAATTGAAGGTTGCTCTAGGGGCTACCTATTAAACTTGTTAGGAGTCTATGACTTTTGGAGGCATAAATTAAGCATATATTCTCATCTCTGAGGTACATTTCTTTATATTATCTGAGCTCCAGGTGGGCCTTTAAGCATTGTTTTTGCTTGAGAATAAGGATGGAAATCAAATAACGGGAGGAGGTTTCTCATCTCTGTTTAATTATGACATGGGAGAGAAACGTTGAATCTAAGGCATGCACTAGTATTCCCAGCCACTTTTTGGGAAAAGGGTGGGTAGCCGTTGTGGAAGTAATGGATTCTTCTAGTTTCTTCATTTCTAACTTCAGTTTGTAATTGCTTCGAGAGGAGCCATTTTGCCTTGCAATTTCTGTTTTTTGAATTTCCCTTCACTTTTGTTGCTGACTTCTAATAAAGGATGAGACAGATCTTTGGAAATAAAACTGAAAWTTAGCTATGGGCACATAAGTCTAGTAGACTTGTGAATTCTTATATTTATTAAAAATACAAGTTTCCTGTTATAGAATTAGACTTTGACAACCTATGTTTCCTTGGCTTGAGAAAAGAAAAAAATTGAGACCTTCTGAAAATCAGTCTGATCTTTTAGTTCCATTAAATCTATTGAATCATTGCTAAATTTTTAATCGGCAGTAGTCAAAAGAACACTGATGCCTGCGCTTCACTATTCTTAAGTGTGAAACCAGTATCCTGTAGTTTGCTTCCTCTGAAGGTGTAGCTTTTTGGAAAAGCCTGTGTGTTTGGGGCAAAGCACAAAAGCCTTGAAGCGTAGCGGAGCCTAAAGCATGTGTTTCTTTTTACCAGTTTGAATGCTTAGCTGCTCAAATTTTGTGTTTAACTTAGACTTATTTATTTCATACTTAAATTTGGACCATACATCTTACGGGTTAAAGCATGCAAGTTCAGCATTTAAAAAATAAAAGATTGATTGATTGGGGCCTGACCTCAACATAATTGATCCTCTCCTCTCCATTATAGTCTCATTCCCTCTCCAGCAGGTTTCTTCCAGGTTTTAGGAGAAGGATTGAGTTTCTAGACCTATTGTCTTAGTTTATCATTTGGAAGATTTGCTAATTTAAGACTAGCGTCTGGAGTCTGGAAGGACTTTCTAGTGCACTATGATTTTTTCTTGCTGCAAATTATTTAGAGATCTTACAACTATGCTTTCACTGTCCTTATTATTTGATGGATAATGAAAAACTTCCATTAATTTTGCCAGAAAAGCAAGGGAATTGCTTCTGTTTATTATAATCATTCAAGCCTTATCTTTTACTCTCTGTGTCAGAAATCATTAAGCCTTTTGCATGTTTAAAAATTAAATCTGACACTCATCCCAATTCTGAGGCATGCATTACTGAAGTATTTTCTTCAGATAAATATATTTGTACCTGGATTTTTCTGTTTCTCGTCATCATTAGAATTACTTTCAGTGTATGAAATCGTTAGATGTTGCAGTTGCATACTTTTCTCGTGTGACATTACCTGGTTTCGAGAATCTTGAACATTTTGGTCATTTTTTAACTTTTTGAATTTATGGATCTCAGTATTTTGAGCTTATTATTCTTGTTGATTTGCAGGTTGGTTTGCCAAATGTTGGCAAATCCACTCTTTTTAATACACTTACCAAATTGGCAATACCCGCTGAAAATTTCCCGTTTTGTACTATTGAGCCAAACGAGGCTCGAGTTCAGGTTCCCGATGAACGATTTGAATGGCTTTGTCAACTATACAAGCCAAAGAGTGAGGTGTGTGGTTGAATTCTAGAACTTTATTATCATAACTTTATATATGTAAATTAAGCTKACCTTGTTTTCTGCGTTGCATTTATTGTTCTGTAATTCTCGCTTATTTGTTGTTGCAAGTCTTTTGAGTGATGTCACCCTATTGAGTTGGATTCTGAACTGTAGAGGAGTGACATGAGCTTGTTAATTGATTTCTTAACTGTCTTTGTGATTTTTCCCCTAACAGGTATCTGCCTTCTTAGAAATTCATGATATTGCTGGATTGGTTCGGGGTGCTCACCAAGGACAAGGATTGGGCAACAGTTTCCTATCCCACATCCGTGCGGTGGATGGCATATTCCATGTACTACGTAAGATATTACCTTACAATTTTCTTTTTCAGTCATCTTTTACTGCTTAATATATTCTTGATCAGGAATTAAGACCGTTGGTTTTGGACTTTTGTTTCTTTCAGAAGCTTTATTGATTACTAATTAAAAGTTTTCATGTGCTGCAGGTGCATTTGAAGATCCAGATATCATTCATGTGGATGATTCTGTTGATCCTGTAAGAGATTTGGAGGTTATAAGCGAAGAATTGCGGCTCAAGGTATGCGTTTGAAGATTATGCAGTATTTTGCTTATTAGATGAGAGGAATGGGTAATTTCCTCCATTTGTTTAGAAGTAACTCAATGTGTTTAGGTAAGTACGTATAATTATGTCAATAAGTATGATTTATTTGTTAGGATGGCTTATAACTACCTTATTTGTGCTATATGATTGAAGGACATTGAATTCATGGAGAAGAGGATAGAGGATCTTGAAAAGAGTATGAAGAGAAGCAACGATAAACAGTTAAAGATAGAACATGAATTATGTTTGAAGGTTGGTATAGATTAATAATAGATGTTCTCTTGTATGTTCAAACCTTTTCCCTGCTTTATGGATGTCATACATTGTTGGTTGAATGCACATAATCTTCTAGTTTCTAGATTACTTGAACATCTTATGCAATTTCTATTTGTGGTGCGCTGAAAGTTGTAATCTGCTTATGTCATATATATCCAACTTGACAAACTGCATCTTTAGTGTTATCTTTGTGCTTTCCTATTACTGCACTCTATTGGAGTTCTTCAAACTTGAATCTTTTTATTCTAGCTTATCAATTGTGAAATTTTCAGACGCATCATTTCCTAATTTATGGAATTTGTCTTTTGACATGTATTTTTCTAAAAGCAGAATGTTGCATCCATTTCCATTTTGTATTCTGGTATATGTCTCTGTAATTCACAGTACACACTGTAAGAAGTTGATGCCTATTTTGCATGATAAGAGTTGTCTGTCTTATAAGCCCGTTTCTTCATCATGAGTAGTTCCAACTTCCGCATGTATTTTGGGTATTTGTGACATGTAGGTTTAATGACGAAAGCTTTTTATTGGAATTGCACAATCCTAGTGTCTGTCTAATATTTCTTGCCCAACTGTTTGCAACTTCCTTTATTGCTTTGTTTAATTCTCTACTGGATTACATCCTGGTATCTTTTAATGCATAGTTTTATTGGTTTGGAGCTTCCTTCACTTTTTGGTAAAACGGAAAGTAATATAAAAACAAAAAAAAAAAAATCCCTTTATTATCCTTGGGATTCCTTTCTTTGTTGATCTCATTGAAATTCTCATGCAATATAATTGCAAGATGTATCCCTTCTCCTTTTACGTAAATTTTCTTCTGGAGAAAGTAAATATGAATCACTTTTAGGCTTTTATGCCTTAATTACTGATAGCACATGCAAATGGAATCAGATAAGTGATGGTACAGAACCCAACATATACAAGAATGAAATGGTTTTTCTCCATTGAATAATTGAAAAGCTTTAGCATGTGGGATTTCCATAATTGGCTTGTTATTAGCCATAATAAATCACAATTACAAGAGTACATGAAGGTAGGAAGACTATTGGATTTTATCTTCTAATATCAATAAAAGTTACGGAAAAATATCTTCTAATATCAATAAAAGTTACGGAAAAAAAAGCTTTCTCCAGCAACAGTTACAAACGAAAAGAAGGAAAATTTTGATTGCATATGATGATTGCTTATATAGGTTAAGGCATGGCTTGCGGAGGGAAAAGATGTCCGTCTTGGGGACTGGAAAGCTGCTGATGTCGAGATCCTGAATACTTTTCAGTTGCTGACTGCAAAACCTATTGTTTACCTGGTAAGTAATTTTTTAGTGTTGAACAGACATATGCTGTACTTTGGCTTCAGTTATCCAGTTTGTATTTACATGTTCTCATGTTGTCTTTATTGTCAATATACTGAGCCTATGGACTCAGCTTTTGGATCTATTTGGTCCTTTCTTTTTTTGTCATGCATATGGACGAAATTTGACTGACTTCACTAAGCTTATGTACACAAATTAATACCCTGTCTGCTACTGGTTTGGACTGCTGGTGCCTACATAAGTACATGTTAATTGTGGAAAAGGTTTTTCTTCTTCTTACTGCACACTACACATTATACACACTGTATGTTTGCAGTTATATTGCTTCAAGACATAATGTTTCCTATTTTTAGGTTTTGTTGCTGCCATTTGGGGATATTGGTCTAAAAGATTATCTATCCCCACAGTTTGATCATCTCTCATCATCCACTTGGAACAGGATTTCTGATGCAACATGATGCCTATGTTTCGGAAATGCATTTTCTATCTTCCCTTTTAATTGTACTCCAATTATTATGAAATGAGATATCCATTGGGTTTTGATGCTTTATTTGGCCTTTGAACAACTCAAAAGTGAGTGAAAGAACAGCTTTAGAGGAAAAGGAAAATAGCATGATCTTTATCTTTCCCCACCTGTGAATAATGGAAGAACCTAAAGGCATTCCTCATGATAAATGTTGTGCAATGAGAGAAAGAGGCTTGCTTTATCCTGCACATACAAAAGGTAGAGTAGGAATAACTTATTCTTATGACTTGGCCTTGAATGTTAAACAGAAATTCTGATTCTGTCCATTTAAATCTCCATGATCGGAAGTCACTAATTTTCGTCCTTCCTCATATCCAGTCCAAATAAGACAAAGAATTTCTCATGTTTTCACTTTTTCTGGTCTCATCTCGGTTCTCCATTTCATAAAAATGTTACATCTTACTAATGTAGCTGAAGTACGAAAATGAAAAAAATTGGCATACTTTATTTTTTGCATGCATCTGTTATAAGGATGACTACTGGAGGAAAGATTTTTCTTCCTCTTGATCTGTCGATGTTCTTCTAAAGTGTGAAGAGGAAGGGATTTTGGGGGGGTGGGGGTCAGAAAAAGATAAATGAACAAAATTATGTTTGGATTCAGTTTTAGGGAATCCTTATCTTTTTCTAGTGCCATGTCTTTCTGTCCAATGTGAAATATACCTTCTCAAACCAGAATACAAAAGAATCTCTATGTTCCAAGAATTTCTTGTGACATCTGATGTCATTGGACTGGATGGTACTTATTTAGACCCTTAACATGATAAAAAAGGATTAACCTATCCTTTACAAAGATGACTATTGACGGAGAATGGTTATGAATCGGATAAATATCATGAATAACAATATCTGAGCTATCAAATCAATTGACTGTTGAAAATGGAATTGTATAACAGAGGAAGTTCGTTTATTGATATTGACCCCTTTATTTATCCTCCGTTTCCTTAGCTCTGTGATCTGTCAATCTACTTTTGGAGCTGCCAAATGGAAAAAGATTCCAAAAGAGAGAAATGAATAAAATGATCGATGCACTGAATCTAGTTCTTTTTGGTGCTACTTTTTTTCTTTTTCCTAACATGAAATATACATTCTCAAAGCAAATTGCAAAAGGATCTCCTTGTGCCTAGAAGTTCTTCTGAGTTTTGTTCTCATTATTTGTTATGCCTAGATTGTATCTAGACTGTTCATATGAGATAAAAGGAGAACTTCTCCAAATCTTTTACGCATGCTCTGATTGAGGATGTAAAGGGCCTACACATGGATGTAGCTCAAGCATTTCATGAGAAATTCTTTAGATCATTTCCGGACATTTTGTGGTCTTCGATATGCTTTTAGATTCTTTATTCCAGGGATTTTCATTAATAATCACGATTTTAGTTGTCAATGGTATTTAGTTTATCAAAATAGTTGCTGGGATCTGGGGTATGTGCTTCTAAGCTTATGCTTTTTTAGCTGCTGAAAAAAAAAAAAAAAAAAAGTCTTTTTGAAAGAGAGTTGTTTGAAAAATTAATATAGTATTTTTTATTTTGTCAACAGCATCAATAAGCAAAAGCTGTGTCAAAAAGCCCTCTCCAGGTTACCTTTCCTGAATAGCTTTTTTAAGCTAAAAGTTGTCTTGAAAAGCAATTGAGAGCAGCTCAAAGCAGCTTTTGGCTTAAAAAAGGCTATAAGCAGAGGATCGAGTCATTGTTTAACTACTTATTAGTATTCGAGTCTTATGTAGAGTTCGTCTAATCCTAGGAAAGTATGGTCTTTCGGAGGAATTTTAGTTTCATTAGGGATGTTTTACAATATAAATACTCTGTAATCGTTCTTCTTTTCAGCAATGCGTGAATTAATGAATTAATTGGGTTTATCCTTGTTAGATGTTGCCTATCTTCTTACCCCTCTTCTTTCTCTCTCGCGACCCTGCTTCATAGCAAGTTACTGTTCATGGCGACTGTTCACAGAAAAGAACAGCCTCCATTCCTCCCCTCTAATTTGATTCCTTTTTCCCAACACTCCTAACTTTCCCCCCTTGATTGGTCAGCAAATTAGAGGTGAAGGCTCTAATTTGTGAAGTTCTTCTACTGCCTATTGCAAGAGGAATTTACCTCTACTTCGTCCTGCGTCTAAGCTTACTAAAAAGCTATTCATCTACAGACACACAATCGTGTACATGTGCATTTGCAGTCAGCATAATTTCTTTTGGCCATGAAATTTTGAATACCTTGGTCTAAGATTTGATTTTCATCCAAAAGTTGAAAGAAGAAAWGGGACACTTCGTTTTTGAAATCCTTCTACATCCAGCTGCTACTTTTTCCTATTTTTGAATTTTCATGTATTAGATTTTTCATTCATTTTTGTGTTCATTTCTGTTCATTGGTACATCAAATATTAGGCAACTAGGAGTTCCATGCTACAATCATCTTGGTCTCAGGTTTATATATTAAACACAGGGCACAGATATAACTCTGAGCCTTTTCTCAGATTATGTTCTAACTGCTTGTCTGAAATATACTCTCTTGTTTCTAAGGTCTAAAATACCAATGTTGAAGTGTCATGGGGTTCGTTTTTTAGTTGAATAATGGATTTAATATATTTCATTGCAGGTTAACATGAGTGAGAAAGATTACCAACGAAAAAAGAACAAGTTTCTTCCAAAGATTCATTCATGGTATGGTTCTGTGTGTCTTTTGTACGAGTAGATGGATTAATTTATTTTTTATGTTTTCTTCAACTATTCCCCTGCCCCTCCTTGTGCCTCCCTTTGCCCTTCACCCTCACCCCCCCCCAAAAAAAAAAAAAAAAAAAAAAAAAAAAAAAAAAAAAAAAAAAAAAAAAAAAGAAGAAGAAGAAGAAAAAGAAAAGAAAACGGAAAACAATCAGAATTAGTATAAGCATATATTTTTTTTTTGGTTTGGCACATGAGTAAAGAAATCTGAAGAATGTAAGTTCGAAAACTCCATGCTCATGTATCTTATGAGGACAAGGCAGTTGACATCTTAAACTTCTCTATTCTCGAAATATTTTTTTCTTCTTTTTTTTAAAGATTAGGAATTTCCATGCTTACCATTTTGTACAGTATTACTGTCAAATGAGTGATACATTGCATTCTGATGAAAATGAAATGGGATAGAGCATACCTCCATTCTCATGAAAATGAAATGATTCCTATTTGGAATGCCATCTTTTCCTATTGTCATGCTTGAAAACGTTTTATGCATGATGTGATGATGCAGGATAAACTCACCGAAGCCGTCCCATGAGACTACATTAGATTCTGCTAAGTTTTAGATGGCAAACTAGGCAAAAAGTTGTGGTTAGTGCKAAAACTTGTCTAGTAGAGCAAGTTACAGGATGGTATATGATTTTAATCTGAAGCTAAGTTTTAAGTATGATTGGAGAATGACAAAGTCAATTAAAAAGAGAAAGAAAGAACTCTTAGTGTCCACTATGAGGGAGGGATAACACTAGGAGTTGCAGGTAGGACCTTAAGGTGTCATCTATAGTCTTGATAGCGTCAGACAACCATGATTACAGAGAACATCCTGTAGATTCTTTTTTGTTGGAAAAAGAAGGCAGCCACTATTGAATAAAGAACTCCTCTTTTTATAGACTCAACAACTGACCCCTAACTAGGACTAGATGCATAAAAGGGGTTAAACCAATAATAACTTGGATAACTAGATTAACTCAGTTTAGAATTCCTAAAAGGTTCCTAGCTATTAACTCATAATCTAGAATTTTAAGACTAAAGCTAATTATAATCATTGGTTGACCAGAGCATTCCAAATCGTGGACCCTTTAGTGTTCTACATCATTCTCCCCCAGTTGGAGAAACTCATTCTCGAGTTTTGAAGAACAAAGGGATAAATTCAAGAACATCAATGATTGCATCTCCAGTATGGAGTTGGACATTTTTCTTGTGCCAAAAATAAGACCTAGGAATGGTAAGGTGGTCGCCAGTGCCATAGAATTCCATAAGAAGAACAAAATCAGTTTAAGAAGTGTAGTGAATGTTAGGAGTCCTTCATGAACTTGTGCTTTCCATGATCCTGCACTGATCTGAAATTTGGGGTGGGGTGGAGGTGGGGAAGTGATATTCTCTGCTGCATCCATGTCATCCAGTCCTTTATCAGAAGCCTCGGAAACTAGTAAACCTTACTGTAAATTGGTTGTTAGTTACTCTACGTATAGAACGCTACTAATAACTTCAGCTCTTCTAGTTTCCTCCGAGGTTACCTGAACTAAGTGCATGTTTGACTGACAAACCTTACCTTTTATCACAACCATCTCTTTAAGATTTTCCACACTGGGTAATGTCTTGAGTGGAATAATTAGATTTCACTGCTGGAATTAWTGTATCTTTCTTCATTGCTTCAGTACCAGCAACTAAATCATCTTGAAACTAGTTCTACATGTTTCTCTAGCAAACTTCACCCATTTCATCAATAATAATCTTCTCAGCAACTTCCTCGAAAGTCATGCATGAGTCCTTGTTGTGCAATATAGTTCCTTATTGGAAATGAGCTTCTGCATCCCTGTTCAACAGAATTTCAAGTTGGGTTTTCTTTTTTGGATGAATACTAGATTAATCTATAAAATGAACCATATGTTATCAACCACTGCTAAAGGAGTAACCAGACCATCTTTCGGTTATCTTCTCATTCAGCTTCTTGCTCAATTGACTGTAAATCCATCCAATCAACTTTAAGCTTCTTAGGCCTTTTCGCTTGATGTCCCCTCATAGTTCTACACTTAAAAAGGCTTTAGAACCACCTGTTTAATGTTAAATTCAAAGAAGCAAGTGTTTTGCCTTCTGATTGTACATCACCTCTTAATCATGAAGCGAAGGTTGACCCTAATATGATGTGTAAGGCATGACATCTCACCAAGTAACATCACTATAGGACCATGAGTTAAGCCTACCAAACATCTTTCAGTCACTGGCACAGATTTCCAATCAATCCAAGCTGCTGATATGGTTCCAGGATGTGGCTTTCTGGGTATAGCTTAAGCTTCTCAATTGTGGCTTCAGATGCAACTTTCATAGCTTCAGATACAACTTTCATACAATTACCTCCATGAATAATGAGCTGTATAGAGACCTCTCCACAGCACCAAGCATTGATGGTTCTAGAACAATTAAGCCTACTTTTCATGCAATAGTGCTTAGAATTACTGTTGGAAAAATATACAAAAAGATTATTGTGCCATGCTGGCTCTCTGTAATAATTATGATCCACCATATCTTTAGCCAATTTAGCTTCTTAATACAGGATTATTCAAGTCAGGTTCTTTTGATATTGGGATAGGCGAATTCTTATCGATCCATCCTAAATAAAAGGAAGGAACCCGTTCATGATAATTTTTCATCATCCGGCCCAAGCAAGAATCAAAATAACCGAATGCATCAACTTAAGTTTGGAAAGTAGAAGTTCACATCCAATCTTCACCTTACTGTATAGGTGCATTGTGCATACGCCTTGTAACTGAARTTGAAGATGTATAACCTCATCTTCATCCAGATCATTGTTTTCAAGCTCTAGCATCTTATTTATGAAATCAGCAGCTTCTTCATTGCTAAGCTTGCATCTGCCATTGCACTTGCCTTGACTCCTAAGTGAGATTTATCGTCGTTTGGCATTGCCATGCATAATTCCCCAAGTCTGCAGTTGAAGTATTCATATTTCCCATCCTTATGATTTTTAGTCATAGAAGCCTTGTTCTCTAATCATCCAACATATAATCATCTCGCCCAGCTAGCGCTTTAGGAAACTCTTTGTTAACTGATTGCTTTCATGCTCTGCTCAATCCCGCATGCAATTTGGAATGTGTCATAAGTTGTGCTTACTTGATACATTATCATCTGGTTTTAGTGTGCCAGGTATCCTTGCCTCCGCAATGAATTTTCAATTTTTCAAACTTACTCATGTACTCAACTACAGTTGCTCTCYCTTGCCCTAACGTAGTAAGTTCATTAAAGAGATCTTAATTGTAGTGCTGTAGTAAATACTTTTGCTTCATTCCAACTTCATCTCTTCCCACTACATGTCTATTACTAGCAAGTTGTAGATTATAACCTTACCTGCACACCGTATTTGAGCTTGTCCAATAAGTTTCATTATAGTATATCTAACTCTTCTTTCAACAGACATGTCTTCCAGTCAATGAACCTTCTAGAGTAGCAAGCAAATCAGTAAAGGCTTGACGATCAATTCTACCATCAAAATCTGGTGCCTCAACCTGCATTTTCTTGGTGATATCCCATGTTGCATCATAGAATTCATGTTTGCCATGCCTTCCATCCTCAAGGATGTAATTGGCCTTATCTAGAAGAGCACCTTGTGGCCTTACCAAAGTCTGAACCTGTTTCCATTTAGCTGTTTCAGACTGCAAAACCACTGTTTGAAGTATCTGCCACTTCCACAGCATCATTTTTAGGATCCCTGCTGGTTGTCTCAGAAGTTGTGGTTGCAGGGCTTTTGTTAAAAATTAGAAGCCATTAGCTCTTTGAATTTAACTTCCAAGGCATCAACATTCTCCATGGTTAGGTAGAGCTCATTAAACTCCCTATTTGTGTACCTTGGTTGATAGCTTTTTCTCTCCTAGGACTCTCGAATTAACAGAAAACTTCTAGCTTTTCTAAAGAATCAGATCTTTTCCCCCCCAAATCCAGAGAATCAATTTTCTTTTTACTGATTCATTATCCTTTTTTTGGATTAATTTGCTCTTACCAAATTGTTGCAGAACATACTCATCAAAGTCGCTCCACCAGACTACATGAGAATCTGCTAAGTTTTAGATGGCAACCTAGGCAGAAAAATAGTGATTAAATTACAGGTAATCTGTCTAATGGTGCAAACAGAATCGAATAGGAAGTTGCAGGAAATCTGTCTAATAGAGCAAAACACAGAATCTGATGGTCTTTAATATGAAGCTAGGTTACAAGTATTATTAAATAACAAGAAATTAAATTAAAGAGAATAAGAGAGAGAATTTGTAGATTACACCAAGAGGGGGGAATAAACTCTAGGAGTCATACCTAGGACCTCAGGGCATTGCACTTTAGGCTTGATTGCATCTCRTGACCGTGTTTTCTATGAACTCTCTCGATTGAATGATAGAGAACTCCTCGATTTATAGATTCAAAGACAACTCTTAAACTTAGTAGCTTAGAGACACTGAGCCAATAATAACTGGGATTTTTTATCTTCGAAACCCATTGGAGTGGGGCAGTGCAAGAGAAATCATACATAAATGATCGAATCTTCGAATACCTCGAAAATGCTATTAGGTGCTCAGAAATGGTCAAAGGAGTAGGATCACTATGACTATTGCCCTTGGTAAATTTACCAAAGATGAAAATGATTTATTTGATATTATGGATGACTGGTTATGTAGGGACTGTTACATTTTTGTAGGCTGGTCCGGTCTATTGCTCTTTCCTTGTGCCTATTTCGCTTCAGTGGTTGGTTCACATACAACCTTTGTAACTTCATAACTAAAGCAACTCAACTTAAAAGTCCTAAAGCATAACTAAAGACTCTGAATATTTTATGCGCGACAAATTAGGGGTAGCTTTGTTTTGCAATAAGGCAGCCGAAGAATTGCACAAATTTAGAGTTGTAGCTTTAGTTAGCTAGTCAATTAAAGAGGCAAAAGTTGGTGATTGTTCAAGAGAAAGAACAATCAGATTAGAGGTAGCCTGTAGATAGTAAATTTGATCTGAAGAAAAGAAGAGAGAAGTGGAAAAGATAGGCAATGCCTAAGCAAAGATAAACCAGATAACTTCTTAATAATTCATTAATTCACTGCTGAAGTGAGAACCTCTACTGGTATGTATATTGTAAAACATCTGTAGTAATCAAATCCTATTGAAACTAGAATTCCTTCTAAAGGCATAATCCTCTTTACTTCGCTAAGACAATAAGAACTCGAAATAAGACTCAAATACTAATAAGTATTTAAGCAATGACTATAAAATTATATCCCTGCAACGCCAGGAACTAACTAAATGACCAAGATACCCTTGTCACCAAAAGACTAAATAGCAGCAGAAACTGCATCATGGCAGCTCCCAACCACCATGGACATCTCCCTTCACATCGGAATTTAATTTTCTTTGCATGAGAAGGGAGGTTCGTGTTTAGACTTCAAGAGCCTATGATTCTTGTCTAACCATTGGGTAGGTTCTCCATCAACATTACTGCAAATCTGCAAGTTATTGGAATAACCTTGGCCTCTAAAAAGACACACGAAACTTGGTAAACTAAATTTTCCTAGATATTAACTCATAAACTAGAATTTTCAAGACTAAAGCTAGATTATGGAATCATTGCTTGGCTTAGAATTTTCCAATTTCTGGGCCCTTTGTGTCCTGTATCATACAATTCCCATTTGCAGTTGGTTTCTCCCCCCTCACCCTTCCCCTTTTTCAAAAGCTATTTAATTCGTATCATTTCTGCAAGCATGAGGTTAGATTCATTTCTTTATCGGCAGTAAACATTGCTTTTAAGATTGAATGGTACTTTCTTCTTGCAGGGTGCAGGAGCACGGGGGTGAGACAATTATTCCTTTCAGTGGTGCTTTAGAGAGGGATCTTGCTGACATGCCACCAGACGAAGTTGCAAAATATTGTGAGGAGAACAAGGTACAAAGGTTAGTTGAGAATTATAGTCGAAACTAATTTCTACAGTTTATAAACTTCTTAATGTGCTTATGAGCAGCATCTGCTATGAAATTGGTGTTTGTTTCAAACTTAACAATGTAAACGAATACAAGCACTTTCTGGTGTATAGTCTTTCCTATGATTTCATGGTGCCAATTTGCGATGTCATTTCTTCGCTATTGTTTGGTCATTAGATTTCTTATGTATGTCATCCGAACTATTGATTCTTCGCTGTTGTTTGGTCATTAGATTTCTTATGTATGTCATTAAAACTATTGAGGCCAACTTGTTTGCAACTGTTTGGTATCTTATGGCAAACTCATGCCTGTTTAAACTATTGAGTCCAACTTGTTTGCAATTATTTGGTATCTTATGGCAAAGTCATGCCTGTCTAAACTTACGCCGTTCACATGATGTTTTATAGAGGTTAGGTTTGTCTCTGCCTCCCCCTTTTATTTATTATATTTATCTAATAATACTGGTAGGAGCACAGGCCAACGTTCTCATCAATTCAAGGTGGTTTTAAAAGAGGGAGCCAATATTTGCACTTCCTCTTTTTGTGTTAATGGCATTCTCTTTTTTTTATTTCTCTCTTATTGGACAAAAATGGCTTCTCCTCTATCTGCAACTGGCCAGGCTTTTATTATTGGTAAAGCAACTTCTTATATTGGAGGTAATATTGCTAATTTACATGTCCAATTGTAAAGATTTATTGCTTCTAACATTCACTGCCAATTTTAGTTTCCAATGCTTAATTTGCACTAAACATCATATTTTACTATTCTAATCTGAACATTGTGAAAAGAAGCTTGACATGTATGAGAAAAGAAGGGGGGCGGGGGGGCGGGGGGGATTCATTGACATTTCGTCGCAGTACATGTGTATATTTTTTGGGTACCATCGAAAAGGCACTTTGTTTCCTTCCTATCCACAAAATGTTTACTTCTTGAAACAACAATTCAATTGTTTTACTTATTCCAAAAAATCTCTTAAACCAAAAGTTCTTTTCACAACTTACATTAAAAGACAGAAGTGAATAGTGAAGGAATCTTCAGTATTTACTTTCCAAACACAATCACCCCACCAATTAAAATCAATCTTTCATTATTCTAACACCTCTTTTCACTTTTCTACTTTGAACAACAAACAATTTCAAATTCCGTTCATATTCCCGCCTTTTTGGACCCACACAAAAAAAAAAAAAAAAAAAAAAAAGATTCTACAACTAAAATTTTTTCTTAAATCAGAAGCTAACCATTTACATGCAAAAGATTATATAAAAAGATATATAGGTTCAACTCATCTGAGTTTTGTCATTCAATATTCAAGCTACTAAAGAATCTTAAAAGAAATTAATTAAAAGAAGGATCTTGCTATTCAAGTCTTCAAATATTTAAAACATGTGAATAAAACTAAGAAACTAAAGGATAAATTTGTGAAGAATTTAGTCAAAAAAGAAACAACTTATGACATGAAAAATAAACATTAAATTGATGGATAAAGGATAGAGAGCATTGTCGTCCATTAATAGAGAAAGTAAGGAAACTGGAGGGCTAATAAGCTGGAGTGCCAATGGTAGCAGCTCTGTTTAAAAAACAAAAATCCTTTAATTGCTTCTAGCGGGTTAGACGTCAGTATTTTTGTTTTTCTGAGAGACATAGCACATAGTGTTATTAGGGTGGTAAAAGATGCTATAGCCCAGATGAAAAAGCAATTATTATACTTCAACCATTTTTATTTTGTAAGACATCAAGTTTATGACCCTGAAGTCCAAAAGGTGGTGGTAGATCTCGGACATTATTGAAAATCCACAATAAAGATAGCTGCCTGCAGAACATTAACCGATATTTTGAGGTAGACTCTATAACCGTTACTCTATACCATCCTAAAGTCTGAAAGAAACTGTAGTCTGCCTTGCTCCCATCTCCACAAGAAAACAGCAACTGCCACCCAGATGTTACAAATTGTTTAAGGTACTATCGAAGATCCATAGTTCATCTCACAAATCTGGTGAAGGGTTCCTTAGGAACTAATCTGTGAAGACCAGTGGCATATATATATATATAATCATCATCCCTGAACTTTCTTAATCAAAGAAAGTTCCGACCGTGGTGTATATTTTGTCTAGAGATGTTCAAGAATTAGATTAATAAAATTTAAGTTCATTTGTCCAAGAAGGGGTTGAAACTAGGGATTGCATCCGTGGAATTGCTCATTTCTTTTTATGAATTATTAGCTTAATTATCGGATATTTCAATACACACCTTGGGCTGGTCGTCATCTTCTTTAGATTATGAGGCAACTGAAAATTACTTATTAGCTAATAAATTATTTGATAAAATAGTGCTGCTATGAATGGAAGCATAATTTTGTTAGGCTCCATCAGGACTATAACAATGGTGTACCTGTTCTGGTAGTACTTTCTGCAATCTAGTGGCATACTTATTTATTCATGATGGTCATTGTTATAGACTTTTTCCCTTCCTTTCTGAATCCATTTACTTTGTCGTTTGATTGTCTCTCCTAATGTAGATGAGCAATAGCTCATTGTTTTAGGGATCAGGTTGTTCATCATTTGCAAGTATGTTAGGCTTCATTTTTGATTGGCGAGGATTTTGCACTTGGGAAGTACTCTGATTCCTAATTATTAAACTCCAGCCTTTGGAACATTACTTAGGTTTTCGAAAAGGGAATTAATTCCTTAAAACAAAAAGTAGTTGCAGAATATTGGGAAAAAGAATACCTACATGGAGGTGGTATTTTGATTACTTTCCTCGTGATCTTAAAATAAAGATACCCATAACCGTTTTTAAATGCTTGACTAACCTTTTCTTTTAATATTTTCCCCTTGTTTTCTTCTTCATGACTAACTTACTTCTTTAAAAATCAATGTGCATCTTTAAGGTTCAACTAGTGCATGGGTGGGTTCTATTACTTATGTTCCTCGAGTTGGCATCAACATTCACTATATATAAGGCAAAACAAGGAAAAAAAAAAAAAAAACAATATATATCATTATCAAAAAATCCAATTAATTTTATTTACATTTATCAGTATAACATCAGATTAGATATGCGTGTATGATAATGCAAAATCCAAACAAGATTCAAAATAAATCCAATTTTGGATATATTCAGTGCAACAACACTCTATAAAATTGAGAAGGGAGAGTAGCATACAATAACAAAACCAGAGGGCATTGACGAAGGGGTACAAGATAATTCCCGGCGTGGAGTGGAGCCATCTGCTTTCTCCAATGTGCTCATCGGTTCACATGTAATGGAATACAATGACYTGCTTCCTGACGATAATCTCTCACTCTTCTCTCTCTTTCTGCTTGTCTCATAACTTAATAAATTTCTTCCATAAAGTTATTTTTTTTCTTTCTATAGTTTTCTTCTTGTGTAGTAAAACTATGATGTTTGATTTAGACGAAAGTTACTTAATTAGATTTATTTACTCCATGAAAATAAAGCTGTGCTTAATTAATCTTATCTTAATGATACAACAAAAAATGGCTTAAAATTTCGTAGATCGCAAGCTTCATTGGTTCATATCGTATTATATCTAGTCATGGGGTTCATTTGGGCAAATTTGATACAAATATAAATTCCATCCCAGTTGCATAATATTAGACCAAACCTTGGCAAGAGTCCCCCCCCCCCCCCCCCCCCCCCCCCCCTATTGACATTTCTATACATTTCAAACAAGATAAAGTAGTCTTTAAATATTTATATTATGCGGATTTTGCTTTCAAGTAATCAGATTCCCAGTAAAACTTTTTAGCCTGTCTATCAAATGAGGCCTTAGAGGCGTCTTGATATGAGGGGCCATGACATGAGTGGTTCTAATTGAAGATTCATTTCCAGATGATGTGTATCTGACTTGAATCTACTGCTTAACAGTGCCCTGCCGAAGATCATCAAGACTGGATTTGTGGCCATTAATCTCATCTACTTTTTCACTGCCGGACCAGACGAGGTACTATGTTTCGAGCTCTGTGGAACCATCAGCTTGCTTGCTTTGTTCTTTTTATATGTCAACAGCTGTTGGTTTCTGGCAGGTTAAGTGCTGGCAAATTCGTCGGCAAACAAAGGCTCCTCAGGCAGCAGGGACAATTCATTCTGATTTTGAGAAGGGGTTCATCTGTGCTGAGGTAACTCACTGCTCTTTTCCTTATCCAATTTGCTTTCTTATGGTCTAGTTAGTCTGTTTTCCTTCAGTGATTTGTACTGTGCAACACTCAGTATCCCCTTTGCTTATTACTTGTTCAAATGCTATTCTATACTTAGTATCGTCTTTCCTGAATGTCTTTCGGATGCTCCTGCTTCCCCCAAGGAGAAAAATCCCAGAGGTTCTGGAGTGCATAATTTAAATCATGAAGCATCAAGGATTAAAATTGCTCCTGTCTCCTGGAATCAATTCCTCAAGTTGAGTGAGATATGATTGTAAAATAAGTCGATTAGGGATATCCCTTGCCTCGATTTATTGTAACCTGTGTTAAGGATCGATTCCATAAGAAGCAGGACCCATTGATCGTAGACTTTTTATATTATGTAAAACTGACTATAAGGTGATTCTCTACAAATTGCAGAATGCTAAAGTGCTTATCTCCTTGCATAGCTACATATTCCAACCTTGCACTCGTGCCTAGAAATTTTGAAGCGATTTTATGATTCAGAAACACCAAAGCATGTTAAAGGAGAACAATTGAATGAAATGGGAGGGGGAATTGGAAGTTTCTTGATCCTAATCTTTTCCACACTGATGAGGAGCAGTGCAAAATTACTGACAGTTGTTTTTCTGCTGTTTTTTTAGGTAATGAAATTTGAAGATCTCAAGGAACTTGGCAGCGAATCTGCAGTGAAGGTATTCCATCATTTAGAATTTTTGTCATGTTATGACTCTTAAGCATTTAGGCTCCTTCTAGATGCTTCGGAGTACCTGAGAACCATTTTGTTCTTGATCCTCGTATATGATGTTAAACTTTCCAACTCTGTTGCTGTCTCGGGCTGTTTTGGTCCCCCCAGAAAGAGCGACTCCATCATTGAAATTGTGTTTTTTTAATTAGATCTTAACAAGACTGGCTTCCACTTGCTCGACCGTAGGTTGATGCATCTACTTCCCTTTAACTGCTTTTTCTGGTATAGGCCGCAGGGAAGTATCGGCAGGAGGGAAAGACGTACATAGTTCAAGATGGGGATATCATTTTCTTCAAGTTCAATGTTTCTGGAGGCGGGAAAAAGTAATCTGCCAATGACTGGTCTGCCAGAGAGTTTCTTTGCATCGTCATTATTATATAATTGCATCTAGAAAACCATAATGTTTTCATGGTTGTATTATACATTATATAGTGTCGTTTCATGTGCTTTTTGCAAGGAAATTCTTTTGTCTTGATTCTAGATTTGAGTTCTAATCACTCCGCTGAGGGAACTTTTTTGGAAATTAATTTTTAATATTTGAATTGATAATTTTATATCTGGCATCTTTGGGAGACACTATCGAGCTTAACTTGTCCACTGAAGTCTTTAAGAATCTCTTAAAAAAAAAAAAAAGCCCCTGGAATGAATAATAGGCCTTCGGAGAGCCAATTGAGTCGTTTCGAAGGAAGCAGACGCAAGAGGCTCTTGGTAGGTTTAGATTTTGTCCAAGCACCACATTACCCTAATATGTATTTTGTTAGAAATGCTCTTTAGTTTGATATAGATTTTGGGCTTTGCTAACAAGATTTGATTTGAATTTTTAGGACAGAATTGAGAATTATTTAAAATCTAGAGGAGGAACACATTAAATAAAAAAAATGTAAAGAAGTTAGAAATGGGGGATTAAAAGAATTAAAAAAATTGAAAAACCATTGGACATATAAAAGCATGTCAACGCTCAATGGAGTGGAGAATTGAGAAACCATTCTGGATTATTTAAGGGAAATCATCATTAACTCCAGGAACCAAAATTCTGTAGAGTATGATGAAAAAGGAAGGATGATGATAATGGTGGACGATCATGCACTTAGTTATATAACATTTTACAGAAGTAATGATGACGTTCTTAGGCTTTTTAAGGGTAGTAACAGTTAGTGCAAAGTAACATTTAAATATATGTAAAATTTAGCATTTATTTGACACAAAGAATTACATCTATTTCGATATATCTTTCACTTTCGTATGTAGATAATTTCTCAGTATAGATTGTGAATTTTTTGGTGTGCGTGATTTTAAATTTTTAAAAAGTGATTGAGAAGATTAATTATAATGTCAGTTTACTTAACATCTACATTTAATTTTAGTTAAACATTTGAATAATAGTATGGAATTAAATTATTTCAATTGAAAAGTAGTTCGTACGTTAGGACTTAGAAGTGAAGCATCGGCGTTTGACTTGACATGTCCCGAGGGCTATGCATACAAAAAAAATACCATATCATTCTTATTTTCTTTCATCAAAACGATAGATGAGATCTTCTCCACTCACGATAGTGTGTACAAGCATCTTTCTATACTTTATTTTTTTCTATCTTTCTATTATAAATCAAGGTAACATGTCAGAGCTTAGTCCTTCAATTTATTGTTGTTTTGTTCTAACGTGTTATCATTAAAGCATCCAGGATAGAGAAATCGTCAGAAAATTTCAAATCCTGTGACTGGCAACTCAAGAATTGTTATATTTACTTGGACCTGGAGTATTCCACTGCATTAATAGATCTCTCTTTCATCTAACATGATCTATGACAAAAGGATCACAATACCATCAGCTAACTCTAACCAGAAAAATCATGCTCCATTGCCCCACCCCACAAAAAACACATAACTTTATAGGACTTCAATTTGTTTTGCCTCTAAGCTTAGGAACTTATAACAGCATGTGGGTTTGGAGGAGTTGGCACTTGTACGCCAAAAGACTTTGTGGCACTACTGTGACATAGAAGTCATGGATTATCACTGGTCTGATGCTTCGGGCGAAACCAATTCTCAGGGTGTGATGGGGTCTGACTACATATTCACCGCGGTTCCAACTTCCTGTTCTCGATTTTCAGAGAACAATTCGAACTAAGGCCATCTTTCCAGATGCAGGTGTAAGCTCATTCACAGCCTGAAAACAACTGATAATTTGTGCTCACTGCACTTGCTTCATCCATTCTTTGATCGGTGAAATTGCCGTACTATTTTGTTCACGGAATTAAATTACCTTTTGGAGATCCAGATTGAAAGATACGCATGCTCAAACTCGACGATTGATTGACCGAGATGAGAATCAATGCCTTGGAAAAATAGAGTAGGCCAAGACAAAATTGTAATTCATCACAACGTCTTCACGACCTCGGCAATCTCATGGCCTTAGAGGCAAATCTTGATTAAATCAATCTAAAATAAATTTACTATTGTATTAATGTCCGAACAATTATTTAATTGGTGAAATTCTGATATTATTTTGTCCGTTAAATTAGATTACGTTTTTTTAGATCTAGACTGAAAGACATGCAATCTCAAATTCAACGAAGAAGAGGATCATGCACCTAGCAATTGATTGACCAAGATGGGATTCAATGTGTAATATCACTGATAGACAAAATATCACAATACACAATCGACTTCAAATGTACAAGTAATACAAAGTAAAATATAGTTCCCACAATGATTGATAATATATAAAAGGAATGTTATCCAATGAAGTGATTTTTAGATTAACTAAGATAATCCTATAAAACTAAATTGATTCACTAGACCACCAATAGTATTAAATCAACTAAAGCTGTCCGAATGATGAATATCAAGATACGCATTGAGTTAGAATCACTAAATTCCCTAAGTTGTGATAGTTCATCAATCCTAGAGGAACGCGTAACAATATTAGGCACATAAATCGAGATAATAAATTACCTTACCCCTTTCAAATTTGTTGGTTATTGRTCCTTTTAACTAAGTTAAATTACCTTTCGGTGCTACTTAATTTAAGAAACTTAAATTTCATACAAGTGACAATAGTTTACGGATAGATGTCTACATTATCTATAAGTTAAATTATTCTAAGACATCCAAAAACTCACATTCACTTAAATAGTTCCACTGCTTTCAACCTTTCAGACTTGGGACAAATTTAATATACACTATTAATGATCAATAAACAATAAATAGAAACACCAAAAAGCATTCAAGTAAAATCCATAAGATATAGTAACACTCCTCAAAAAACATTTAATAACTCATAACACAAATGTTCAACCAAAATTTTTACTTTTATAAATTTAGCTCATGCTTACAACCACAATATAATCCAAATATTCACTAGATTTCTCCATAGAATAATAGGTAAAGGAAAAGAGTACAAAGATTTCTATAACACAAAAGATTTCCCTTCGAAGAACCATTGGGTATCTTCTTCTTCCTTTTGGACTCTTTTCTCATTAAAAATTTTCAACTTTTTCCTCCAAGAAAACCTCCTACGGCTGTCCAGAAGTTTTAGCCTTTAATGTGGTAATGAATGACCTCTTTTCTCTTGCAAGGCCCTTTTAATTGTTGCTTTTTGCAAAAGTGGGACACTTATCCTCTTTCCATTGGCTCTTGAGGGACCACTTTTCCTACTTTTCTTCTTTTTTGCTTTGTCAATTATAGGCCTCTCAATGGTTGTTTTTCTTAGTGCTTTCCATATATCTTCATCTCAATTCATGGCATTACTTGAAGAGAATGGCAGAATGTTAAGTTCAAAATAATGAAGGATACATTAGCAAATTCTCCTAATTCATAATTTTAAACTTTAACAAGAATAATGTTACTAAATTGCACTTAGCAAGTATTTGAGGCAAAATGGCACAAAGCAGTACATAGGCTCATCAAAAACAAGTGTGAATAGGTAGATAAATGCTAGTATAATCAACGAGTTTTCACTCACAATAACACCCCCAACTTAAGCATTGCTAGTCCTTGAGCAAATAACAAAGACAACAATTCAAGAGAAGATTCTCCACCCTAAAAAATTTGCAAGAATTGTACAGTCTATAAAATTTGTTGTGCATATGCAAATTGAGTAAAACAAAGGTAATACAAAGGTTAGCTAAGTGTGTTGGTCACTTTGATGAGTGTGTGGTAATGAACAAAGAGTGATGATTTTCTGACTATATGAGTTATCTCAATTTAAAACCAAAAGATTAAATGCTTCCAAAAGTTGGTTAATGACATCTATATCCACAAAAAATTAAATTCCAAGTACTTAGAAGTAAGAAGTAATGGGATTGGAAACAGGGGGTTAAAACAATCCAGCAACAATGCTACAACACTCTTATAGCAACACTTCTAAAATAGTACAAACTCTTTTTCTTTTTTCTTTTTTTTTTTTTTGTAACAGCTTTATTCTCTAATGTCACAAAGGTTTTGTGATGAAGGTATCCGATTACTAGGCCAAGTCACAATTTTAAGAATTGTTATGCAGAGACAACAATTATCTAAATTAAAACTCCCAATCCCAATAACAGTTTTATGACCTGTTTAATGAGCCAATGACCCATAAAAGTTAACAAACATACCATTCAAATAAAGCTGTAATACTTTTTAAATTAAAATATTTAAGACATGCTTCCTAATAGATTAACATTGAACTTCACAAAAACTTAAGTAGACATGCATACTTTTTCTAATCCTCGGAAAACATAATAAGACTCCATTTCACTGTGTTTCCTCACTATTAGCATCATCCGTTGGGGCATCAGTAGCCTAGACTTCCTTTCCTGCTTTTGCTGTAGCAACTATGCAGGGAATTTAGTTCTTCTGCAAGGATTACCTTAGTGTTGTGTCCATTGTCTCTTAATAAGTCCAAGATGTCCTTTGTGCCTAAAAATTTGAGTGTTGTCGTTGCAATTGTTGCAGCATTTGCAACACTGTCTTTTAGCTCTTCTTCTGATCATTCATTGTCCTCTTAAGTTGATCCACGGTTTCCTTTAAACTGGCTTGCTCAGCTATTTTGCCCTGGTTTGCTGTAGCATTCGTTGCAACATTAGCTAACTCATGAGGCTCCCTGCACAGCCTTGAAGTGGTGGCGTTCGTGCTGATTCCAATATTGACCATCTTCTCCTCATCCTTGGGGATACAAACCCTATGCTCTACACACGAAGCAGTACAAGGGAAATATAATTTTCTTTCATTCTTGCTCAAATATAGCAAAACTTCATCACAAATCATTTGCCCCATGCTAATCTGCATCCTAGTCAGTAAGCAATAGTTAAGATCATCCGATCTTGAGAAATTGTAATGTCATGAATTGTTGGCATCATCCTCGATTTGAGAAAGTGATACCAAACTCTAATCGATTGCCAAAGCCCGGTTTGAGGAACAGTCTTTGATCCCTGTGCAGACACATTCCATTTTGTCCTTTCTACAGTGAATACCTTCGACACATTAGCCAAATCTTCCTCCTCAAAGTGGTCCATAAAATGTATATTCATATTCAACGTCTGGCAGCTCATAGACGTGATTCACTACCTGATTGGTCAGTCGCACTAAAATGACTTGCACATGGACCTGCAACTCTTTGGGATTGATAAAATTCGAGTAAAGTCCTTCACTAGGGCTGACATTGGATCCATTGGCTGACTGCAAACTTTTTCACAACTCTTTTGTGAGATTTATTCTTGTACAAACGTTGGTAAACCATTGTTTTTGGCTTCTTGATGACAAATCCCTTTTCTAAGAACAAAGCTTTCTTTGCAAAAAGCTCTTGAAACCTCTTTTTGCTTTGTCATTTATAAATCATTTAAAGGATCGAATAATTTTTTTAACTTCTAGCTGCTTCATTATAAACATTTTCGGATGTTAAGGGCTAGAAAAAGGGAGTCACAAATGACTGGGGAAGGAGGTTGTAGAGATTAGCTATGGCGGACAGTTGAGTAAAGACGATGAAGTGGAGACGAGGGGTGAGTGAAGTAATGAGACGACTGAGTATGGGAACGCTGAATACGTGGCTATTGGGGTATGCATGATGCATGAAAAGGTGAGACTGTAAATGGTGAAGTTAAAAAGTTTAGAAACTTYTGAAACTGGCAATGATTAATAGAGCCGTCACTTTATGCCTGTTAACCACTGGGCATGGAACATGTGTGTTTTAGTCCATTGCTAAGACATTCTCATAGCATTTCAATGCCCATAAACCTTATTTCCCATGCACCAATTCAAAATTCATCTTATGTAGCTCAAAATTTTCCCTGCATCATCTGTTGTTAGTAGCATCGAGAACTTGAAATTCAAAAATATAACCCAATAAACACTAATCAAACGATTAAAACAAAAAATTCAGCAAGAAATTCAAGAAAAAGAAATTAAGCAACAGTTAGCTAAAGTGTGGGTTGCCTCCCACGAGCGGCTTGTTTTAACATCAACAACCCGACTCTCACAATTTAACTTTAATCCAAAGGAATTAAGATCCTTTGTCTTTCCATTTCATTTCCTCAATAATGCTGGAGCCTTTACCTATTAACCTTGAACTCATCACCATATTTTTCATCACATTAAGTCCATTGCACTCTAATGATACACTTTGTTAATTTTGAAAGGCCCTCGCCATTTTGATTTTAGCTTTCCAAGGAACACCTTCAATATGGAATTGAACAAAATGACAAGCTTCCCTTCTTTAAACTCTCTTGGTTGAATTCTCTGATCATGCCATTTTTTGTATTTACCTTATATAATTTTGCATTCTCATCAGAACTCAACCTCAATTATTCCAACTCATTAACATTCTTCGTTTTCCAGCAGCATCCAAACCAGTGTTCAACTCCTTTATCGCCCAAAATTCTTGATATTATAACTCTAAGGGAAGATGGCAAGCCTTGCCAAAAGTTTACCTATAGGGGGACATCCCTAATGGAGTTTTGTATGTTGTTCTATAGACCACAAAGCATCGTCCAATTTAATGGACCAATCAATCCTATTTGAATTGACTACTTTCTCCAAATCCTCTTGATTTTCCTATTTGAAATTTCTATCTATCCACTTGTTTGTGGATGGATTGCTTTAGCAATCCTATGCGTTACCCCATACTTGCCCAATAATTCTTAAATGCTCTGTTAAATGACTTTTCCCATCACTACTTATCGCCCTAGGAGTACCAAACCTTGTGAACATTTTCTTTTCCAAGGCATTCATCATGACG
Source organism: Rhazya stricta (assembly GCA_001752375.1). Taxonomy (NCBI): domain Eukaryota; kingdom Viridiplantae; phylum Streptophyta; class Magnoliopsida; order Gentianales; family Apocynaceae; genus Rhazya; species Rhazya stricta. The sequence goes on from MEJB01000040.1 coordinate 2,737,507, forward strand.
TTGGAGTCATTAGTAGGTAAAGTCGAAACTTCGACCCATTTCAAAACATAATCAACAGCAACCAAGATATAAGAAGTTCCAAATGAGGATGAAGGGTCCCATGAAATCAATTCCCCACAAATCAAACAATTCAATTTCCATGATATTGTTCAAAGGCATTTCATGCCTTTTAGAAATATTCCCCATATATCGGCAATTATCACAATATTTCACAAAGTTATAAGTACCTTTAAAGGGAAGGGACAAAAGTAACCTAATCAGAGAACTTTTGCTACTGTTCTAGAACCTCCAAAGTGTTTACCATATGATGCTACATGACAATGCTATATAGCAAACTAGATATTTATGCTTTAGCAACACGCTTTCTCAAAATTTGGTCAGCACATTTTTCATATAGAAAAGGTTTATCCCAATAATAGAATTTCACATCATGAAAGAACCTCTTTAGTTGCTGCCTACTCAAATCCGAATGAGTCACTCCACTTGCCAAATAATTGGCACTTGTTGAAGTGCTAAAAGCTGCTCATCTAGGAAATTTTCTGAAATAGAACATGATCTTCAGCCTTCACCTCCAATTCCAGCGGAGAGAGATGATCTGCCACTTGATTTTCCACTCCTTTCTTATCTTTGATCTCAAGGTCAAACTTTTGAAGAAGTAGAATCCATCTAATGAGCCTTGGCTTTACATTCTTCTTGGAAATAAGATACTTAGTGGCTAAATGGTGCATGTAAATCGTGACTTTAGCTCTCACCGAATATGTAATACACAAAATTTTTCCTTTATTAAATCTTGTTTGATTGTGTGAAATTGTGTGCCCACTAGGGTTGGAAATTTTATATGTGGTTTATATTTTGTAATCGCACGTTTAATAAGTACAGAAATATTGTTTATGTCGAATAAGAGTCATTGTTTGATTAAAGGCTCGATTCGTGGGACTATTTATTTGTTAGTCGGAAGTTGGGCTTTTTATCGAAAAGAAGCCCTTTATATTAATTTACCAATTTTGGGTTAGGTATGGATGGAAAGGCCCTAAGGGTTTGGGTTACGGCCCAAAATATAAAATTAAAAAAAGGAAGAAAACATATAAAAAATAAAAATAAATAAAGAAAAGAAAAGAAARAAAAGAAAAACCTAAAGAAAACACACACACGAACAGCACCGGCATCTCCCCTGTTTTCCAACGCCGTTCGTCGTCACTCGTCACCGTCGGTTGAAGTCGAAGGCTACTCGTTGCCAGTTGTTGCTGCTCATCATCTATCCAATTCCTCCATGTCACTTTTCCTTCGTTATGACGTTGTTTGTCGCCTCACATCGGAGTTCACCGCCACCGTCTGTCARATCCGTTCCTTGCCAGCTCTCTCTTCCTCTCTTGTTGTTCGATTCGATCATCTCGACACCAGATCTGTGTGTCCGGTTGTTGTTCACTATCTCATCTCCTCTGCAGCGCGGCCGACCGGGTTTGCTCGTTGAATCGTAGTTCTTGTTTGCAGTTTCCCGATCTATATGCAATGGTCGTTGTACTTCTTACTGTACCGCCGCCATGTCAACTGCTCGACCACTGCCTGATGCCTTCGAACAAGCAATTTCTTGGACCTGACACGTCCATCTCGCTAGTTTTCTCCATCTTACCATCAGATCTCAGCTTGACGCCGACCTGAAGAGAGCTTCTGAACCAACAGCAGCTCGGTTCGCATGCTGCCCGTCCAGATCTGTTCTTCCTTGATCAGATTTGTGCTCGTTGTGCCGCTGCTTGAGTGCTCCGCCGCATGRCCAGCCAGCTCCTTCCTGGCCGCTGCTCTGCCCAGATTCGATCACCATAGTCAGTAGATGCCAACACTCGTCGGAGCTCACCAGAAAAATGAATCCTTGCTGGCTGTTGCCAGCTTCTAGAAACAGCAAGCACCCAGGCTCTCCGCACCCAGGTGCTAGTGCCAGTGTAAACGGGCGCCCAGTGCCCAGTGCCCAGCGCCCAGGCACACAACCACCTAGATGCCTAGACGCCCAGGCGCCCGACGCTCGATGCCCGATGCCCAGGCGCCCAGATGCCTGAGAACCCATTACCACTCCCGAAACATTTGGATATCGTGAACTTAAAGGTGAAAACATTAATATTTGATATTGAAATTTATGACTTGTACATAATTATACCCTAAAGTGAATTGGTGGGAGAACATAGATTAGGTTTATACCAGAGCTAAGGAGTTGAATTGTAACCTTAAAAAAAAAAAATAAATAAAACGTGATACTTGATAATATGAGAACTGAATACGGATTTATAATTAATAAGGGCATTCTTGGATTAAACACATAATACCTAAGTTGGGATGATCGAACTAAGTAGACATTCATTCTGTAATCACAACTAGGTCATTTCGAGGCCTTACTTTGAGAATGGTTGAAGGAGTTCACATCACGGTTTAAGTAGGAACCCATTAACTAAAAGGACTCCGGGTAAGTAATCCTCCATCTCATTAACGTTATAAATGAATGTAATTGAACTCCTAGAGTTGCTTTAATATGTTGTGTATGGGATTGTATGTTGATGTGTGTAATTGTGTGGAATGTTACATGTGTTCATATCCTATATTACTTTTATGTCAAATGATGTGTTATCATGTTTCATATTTTGTTCTGTTTGTCGAATGATGTGTTATATACGGTTGTATGCATTTCATGTCATGAGCATGTAGCTAGAATTCTACATCACTTCTGGCATGAGCCACTCACATATTTAGAAAATGAATGGTTTAGAAAATGAAATTTTAAAGGAAAATGTTAAAATTTTCGAAAAGGAATGTAAACCTAGCCACGAAAGATGTGAGTGGGAAATGGGGCATGGGGAACTGGCGCACCCGACCCTACCCTCTTGGAGGGTGGGTAAGAATGGAATGTTCACCTCCTTGGAGGTGAAAATATGGAAAGAAAACTTTTTTTTTTGAAAAAGGAATGTTAACCACTTTGCGGTTCTACAGGTAGGAATGGAATCGGGTTTCAAACAAGAATGGCCCACTGCAAGCTTAATGGCTAGGCGTTACACTCAGTGAGCTCACGAATGAAAGGAAATGGAATTTACTGTAAGTGAATTTTAAAGGAAAGGTTTTGTAAAGAGTTTTCGAAGGGGAATGTTTGGAAAGTTTTTCATTTAAAAGGCAAAATTCTATAATCACATGACATGTAGGATATGTTTATGCATTCATGCATGAGGTTTGCTTACTGGGCTTTTTGGCTCATTCTTTTCTCTCGTTTGCATTTCAGATGATGTGTAGCCAGATGGTGTGAGGAAGTCGCTTGTGGGCAAACCAAGATACCCTGAAGTCAATGTAAATGAATGCTATGGATTAAGATGGTTGCATTAAGTATTTATTATTTGGTTTAAATTCTTTTGAGCTTCTGCAAATTCATGTAAGTGAGTAAAATGATGACATTCGTGTAAGTCAATAAATAATTTCTTTTAAGTAGTAGTGTAGTTCATTTGAGCTTCATTCAAGGTCTTACTTGCATAATAGATAGAATGAAAAATTTTCGCCTTCCTTAACCAAAGATTGAACTCATGGCATAATCACTCACATCACACATGAATTCAAAAGGTAAAAACCAATTTGGGCCAGCAGTGATAGGAACAGTAATGAGAGCTTTTGAATTTAATGCTTCAAATCCATTGTGACAAAGTGGCTTCRAAATCTTGGAGACATCCCTGTTAAACCTCCTATAGAATCTTGTATGCCTCAAAAAGCTTCTAATCTCCTTGACATTAGATGGGTGATAGCTTCTCAATCACCTCAATGCCACTCGAACCCAGAGCTAGCTAGTTCTCCTTGAAATGGCATTGATTTTAGCTTTATCCACATCAAGTCCTTTAATAAGACTTTGTGGCCTAACACAATCCCCTCTTCAACCATGAAATGACACTTTTTCCCAATTAAGCACCAATTTTGTTTCTTCACATTGCACCAAGACCTCTTCTAAATTCATCAAATAGTTTCCAAAAAAATCTCCAGATAYCGAGAAGTCATCCATAAAGATTTTAAGAGTCTTCTCCACTAAATAAGAAAAGATGGCGATCATGCATTTTTTAATATAGTCTTTTCTTGATCACCCAGTGTAATCRCTGTTTGATTATGCTGCAAATAGCCATCTAAGAGACAATAATACATCTTTCTCGCAATCTATCCAATATTTTGATCTATAAAAGGTAGCAGAAAATGGTATTTTCTGGTAGCATTATTTAGTTTTTGGTAATCCTTACACACCCTCCAACTACTAACAACTCTACTGGGTAATCTTCTCATTTGAAATAACTATCATCTCCCTTTTGTTTGGCACATATTGAATAGGACTAACCTAAACTGTCAGAAATAGGATATAATCCTAGCATCAAGCCATTTGTTCACCCCTTTCTTCACCACTTCTTTCATGCTGGGATCCAACAGCCTTTGYTGTCCAACTGAGTTGTTGTAGCATTCCTCCAACAATACTTATGCATACAAAGAGAAGGGTTGACCCCTTTAATGTCAGCCATAGCCCCGCCGATTGCTTTCTTATACTTTTTCAAGATTCTTAATAGTTGTCCCTCATTTTCAGACCCCCAAAGTTGCAGAAATTATCTCAAGTAATATTTCTTCCTTTCCCAAATATGCATATTTTAAATGAGAGAAGAGGGCTTCAATTYGAGTAGAAGGGTTTCTTCAATATAGGACTTAATTGGTGTTGAAACTTTTGTTGATAGACTTAAGGGCTCAAATTGCTTCCTTTGTTTGAAGTATGACTCCTTAGCTTCAATAATTTTYACCAGCTACTCATCCTCATCACTAGATTCTAGAAATCCATCAAGCTGTAAATCTGCCATCATACCCATTGCTGCAACATTTCTCGACTTTTTTAGCAGCTGGTGAATCTAGTATCAATAGAAGAGCACTCATTTGCTTTATTATGAAATTTCAGAGCATTAAGGACATTGATGGTCACTTCTTGATCATGAACGCTCAGATGAGCTCCCCTTTTTTTTATCATCAATCAAAGCCCTTCTAGTTGCAACAAACGATCTTCCAAGAATAATTGAAACTTCTTTATCCATTTTATAGTCAAAGTTAATGAAATCAACTCGAAAAAAAATGAACGTATCGACTCTTACTAAAGCATCCTCAATTTTCTCTTTTAGATATGCAAAGGACCTATCCGCAAGTTGTACAGTAACAATTGTAGGCCCTGGCTCCTCAACTCCAAGTTTCTTGAAAACAAACATGGGAATAAGATTGATGGTCACCCCTAGGTCACAAAAGGCCTTCCCACAATAAGTGTTCTGTATAGCACATGGAATGGTGAAACTACCTGAATCTTTCAACTTCTGAGATAATTTATTTTGGAATATACAACTGCATTCTTTAGTGAGTGCCAATGTTTCATATGCACCAAACCTCCTCTTGCTTGACAAAATATCCTTCATAAACTTCACATAAGTTGGCATTTTCTCAAAAGCTTCCACAAGGTATATGTTGATCTGAAGCTATTTTAGAACATTCAAGAACTTGTTTAACTACTTATCCTCTTACTTTTTTTTGGAATCTTTGAACAAAAGGAGTTTTTGACTATACACGCCTAAAATTTGGACTGAATGCTGCAGGTAATGCTACAACATCAGTCCCCTGTTTCTGCAAACTTTCAACTTCTGGTTCAGCTTCTTTCTCTTCTTGACTAAAAGAGGTTCATCTTGAGCTTCGAATTTAACTTTGGCTCTCTCAATTCTTTCCCACTCTTTAAAGTAATGGCTTTGCAATATTCTTTGCTATCTCTCTTTGGCACTTCCTTATCATTTGGAAGAGATCCTTGAGGCCTATTGTTGAGGGCATTTGCAAGCTGCCCAATCTGATTTTCTATGTTTCTTAAGGATAACGCTTGACTTTGGATCACCACATCATTCTTAGCCATGTAATCTTTGTGAAGTCCATTAAGATAGTGGCTTTAGTCACCAAAATTCCCGATTTATTGATGATTTTCTTGTTAAAATCCAAGTAAAATTGGTGGTCTATATTGCTGCCCTTGAGAAGAATTGCCTCTTTGATTATCCCATTGGGGTATTGTCTCCACCCTAAATTGCAAGTGTTGGAGTACAAATTACTATTCTTGTTGAAGTTTGCTCCCACATAAAAAGCGAACTTCGGATTAGAAGGACAACTTTCAAAAGATTGCCCTTCACCACAATATACACAAGAAACAATAGATTGTTGATCCAACGGAAAACCCGGCTGCATCTTCATAAATGTAGGAATATTAGATAAGGATGCAACCTCTATAGTGAGAGAAGTTACCACACCAAGCTCATGAATTCCAGCCACTCCTCGTGATGCTGCAACATTCCTTGAAGCAGGCCACTAATAACTATTGTTGGCTATCCTCTCCAAAATATCATAAGCTTCATTATAAATTTATCCAACAAAGCACCATTAATAGAGGCATCTACCATATCACGGTACTAAGAGTTGAGATAGAAGGTCTTCATTTAGATCCAGTGTGGGATCCCATGATGAGGGCACTTTCGCAAGAGTTTCTTGAACCATTCCCATGCCACATAAAAGTTATCTTCTCCTTATTGATGAATGCAATGATATCATTCCTCAATTTTGCATTCTTAGTCAGAGAAAAGTTCTTGAATAAGATTTTGTCAGCCAAATCATTCCAAGAAGTAACCAAATTAGGAACCAATGTATTCAACCATTCTCTAGCACAGTCTTTCAATGAATAAGGAAACAACTTTCTCTACGAACCCTTTGCAACTGAAATGAATCATTCACTTCCATGAAAAGCCAAATATAGAGATGAGGATCTTTGGTAGGCATGCCACTAAATTGCCCCACGATTTGGAGCACTTGAAACATCACTGGTTTTGAGCTTCAAGTGTTGAGCCTGTATCTGAGGCCTCGCAATGCCTGGCTGCAACTCATTCAAGATAGGGACTACATATTCCCTAGTTGCTCTGTTTCTATCATCAAGGTGTCTGTTGTAGCATTGTCCCTAGCAACAAAATTTCTAGCAATAGTCCCTTGTTCTTGATAAGCCATTTMTCTTCTTCGCGTACTACTACGCTACTCTCTTCTCCATAGATGAAATATCCTTTGTATTTGAGGATCAAAGGGGTACTATTCAAGAAGATTAACAACAAATACGTGTTATCCTTTTTGTACATTCATGGAGAAAAAGCGACTGACAAGAACATCAACATAAGAATAATAATAAAGAGTAGAAATAAGAATTTCGAAGCAATAAATTTTTTTTGGCACCACTTAACAAAATAAAACAATCCCCAGCAACGGCCCCAAAAATTTGATAGACTAAATATCGTAATAGGCAATTATAATAGGCAATTATACGTGGTCCACAAATAATATAAAGTAAGTAAAGTATTTTTTGCATGAGGATTAATAATATGCAAAGTGAATGTTAAAATTCTCAATGAAATGATTCTTAGATTAGCAAAAATCTCTCTAGAATAAAGATAAAATTATAAATTAATTCACTAAACCACAAATAGTATTAGATCAAGTAAAGTCGTCCAAATGATGAATATCAATATAGGAATTGAGCTAGAATTAATGAATCCCCTAAGTTATGATAGTTACGAAACATTGTTAGGAATGCTATAGTAATATCAGTCACATAAAGCAAGACAGTAAAATGACATCACCCATTTCAGTTTTGTTGGTCCTTGTTCTTTTTAATTAAGTAGATCACCTTTCAATGCTACTCAATTCAAGAAACTTAAATTTCATGCAAGTCTCAATTGTTTATATATGTGTGTGTGTGTGTGTGTGTGTCTATATTATCTATAAATTGGATTGTCCTAAGACATCCAAAAAACACATTCACTCAAATAGTTCCACTGCCTTCAACCTTTTAGCCTTAAACAACTTTAACATCCATTATTAATGGCCAATAACAGTAGATATAAACACCAAAAGGTATCCAATTAAAACCCAAAAGATATAGCAACATTCCTTAACAAAGCATTTAATAACTCATCACACAAAGGTTCAACAAAAATTCTAGCTTTTATAAATTTAGCTCATGCTTACAACCACAAAATAACCCAAATATTCACTAGATTTGTCCATGGAATAATAGATAAAGGAAAAGGGTACGAAGATTGCTATAACAATAAAGATTTCCCCTTTGAAGAACTATTGGGTATTTTCTTCTTGCTTTGGTTGCTCTTTTCTCCTTAAAAGCTTTGCGCTTTTTCCTCCAAGAAAACCTCCCGTGGCTGTCCAGAAGCTTTAAGCTTCAATGTGTTAGTGAATGCCCTCTTTCCTCTTGCAATGCCCTTTTAATTGCTACCTTAACTTTTTTTTTAAAAGTGGGACACTTGTCCCCTTTTTATTGGCTCTTAAGGGACCCACCCGTTATCCTACTTTTCTTCTTTTTGCTTTGCCAAGTGCAGGCCTCCCAATGGTTATTTTTGCAGTGCTTTCCATATTTCTTCATCTCTTTGAAGGTGCTTTTATCAGGCAGATTTGTTTTATTGCAACTTTTCAACTGCCAATGCTATAGACAATGCTAAATATTGCTTCTAAACTCGACATTTTTCCATTCTCTTCAAGTAATACCATAAATTCTTGATGGAATCAATTGCATGCAAAAAATAAAGCATTTAGGCCAGTTAATTCTCCTAATTCCATAATGTCAGACTTTAACAAGAATAATGTTACTTAATTGAATTTAGCAAGTAATTGAGGCAAATTGACACAAAATAGTGCATAGGCTCATCAAAAAGTGAATGAATAGGTAGATAAATGCTAGTATAACCAATGGTTTTTCACCCACAACAATTGCCTTTCAATTTTCTTGCTTTTACGAACTATGCATAATTATATAATTTATTCCATGATTAATTATTTAAAATTTATTTCCATTATCATCTATGTTGTTACTTATTTTGCAGTGGAAGGAATTGAATGGCGTAATGATTAATGTGCCAATTAGAAAGTTCATAATTAAAATTTTACAATGTTGTGTGTATTTATTTATTTACTTAATGAAATTCTATTACTATCAAATTCAAAGTTTATACCTATTTGGATAAATTAAATTGAATATGGAGAAAGCTTTTATCTCGTAACACCTCAGAGGGCCTTAGGGCATTTATTTATTTYAGGGTATGAATGAATTTATTTAATTTAGGGTATGATTTATTAGAACCTACTCTTAAACTCCAAAATCTGAAAGCCCAAAATTAAATCTGTGATTCTTAGCCCAAAGAAAAATTAAATGACCACAATCTAATTTGGACTTGCTTGGCCCAAGTTCATTAGGGAAAATAAATAAATAAAACAAAACCCTAGTTGTTGCTTTCAGTTTCTCACGTAAATATTCTGGACAACTCCATCTCTTCACATCGAGACTCTCCTCCTCTCAAGACAACACACTACAAAAGAGGTCAATTTTCACCCTTTTCCATTCAATTTATGCCCTTAGGATGCATTTCTTGAACTGTTGGAGCAAAAAAAGTTAGTTTACCCCCAAGTTGGGTAAGTTGTATGTTGTTTATTCTATATATTGTTGTTTGTGTGTATATGTGTATCCAATCGTAGCCGTAAGAGAGTTAAACATGAAATTAGTGGAATTTGCATGAAAGAAGGGGTTTACCAGCTTAGGCCAATTGTTACCCAATTTGAAACAAGGATAACGAGCGGTATACATCGAATTATGATGATTCAAGTTGGTTATCTATTGTTAGGACTTGGTTTGACATCATTCGGAGTTTGCTTGGCGTTTCTGTGACACTTTTAAAGAGAGTATACAGATTTCACCGATCACAGTTTTTCTTATGGTAAAACATTGATTAGATGATCCAAATGAAGTTTTTTTGGCTTACATTTAAATATGATGAAAATATAATATTTCTATACGTTCTATGTGAATTTAATAAATTTTTTGACATCATTTTCTATTCCAAATTAATTTTTAAACAAGCATTGTGGAGATTAATAATTTATRTTGGTGCATTCTAAACCATTTTGAGAGTTTTATGATTCGAATTTTGAGAGTTATCTAACTCACTAAATTGGAATTACGTGATTTTGTGCCTTGAATTGAGTAATGCATGCTTCATTGGTGTCGACGGTTTAAACGTGAATTAGTGTGATAATTCTCAAGAAGTTCTTTTATAAATATTTTCTTGTAATGAAACTGGGATTTTTGGCACATTGATGTTGTGATCAGCCAAGACACTCTGCTTGCCATTAAAGTAAATTAAATCCATTAAGGATTTTAGATAAGTATACTCCCTATCTTCATCGAATGTGGAACTTTTATTGTGAATCTAATATGATTTTATGATTGTGTTCCAAATATGTGATTTACTACTTTGTTTGCTTGTTAATTATATATAGTGTCCAGCTACATGATTAGCATTCATGAATATATTTTATTTCATTTGTTTGGGTACACACGTGCATGAATTTGAAAGGCTAAATGTTTTCAATGATAAAAGTATGCAAAATGCTATTTTTCAAGTCATGTGTACCCATTGACACAAAAAAATAGTCATTCAAGATGGCAGAACAAGGTAAAACAAAACAATCAACTAGGTAGGAAACATTTCAAAAGAAGCTTCACTGCCGAGAGATGATCGGCTTAAAATGGATAGAGTTTCGATTGACAAAGATACAAGGATTAAGAAAATGCCTAAGTATCCGCTTGTTGACAGGGGATAAGTTAACAAAGATAGCCAATTGAACAAGATAAAGATAGGAAACAAATCCATTTAGCTGAGGTTCTAGGCCACAACTTACCAATAGGTGAAAAATCGGGATATAGACAAAGGACGGAGAGTGCGACAACTTTGGGTGCAAGCAAGAAGCTTACCTCGACTATGTATAAAGGGAAGAGAATAAGAACAAGAAAACCTCTAATTGAATCCATATCAAAATAGACTAATCAAGTCTCTATCAATTCCTTCAATTTCCGACATTATACGTGTTATATCCATTACTACTCAGGTTCTTTAGCTTAGATTAAATGCATTACTTTCCAGCTTCTTTAACTAGTTTACACTGTTTTTTTTGGGGTTTCTAGTTAGCTTGCTGCATTTTTACTCAATTTAGTAGTTGATTTATGGTTTTATTTGCAAGCTTTCGTATGTTATTTTTTGCTTTTGCTTAAGAGCTTAATACTATTTTACTTATTTCATTGCTCATCTTATTAGCACATTATATCTTTTGCTTCCAGCTTAATGTTAGTTTCTTTTACATCTTGCTTTTCTCGCATATCATCTCTTCTAATTTTCCAATTGAATTCTTTAGTCATCTTGTATATGCTATTTTGGTCTCTTACACTCATAATTTGCTTAGCCAATCACATATAGACTTGCTGAGGGTTTTTTTTAGTTAACTCAAGAACCCACTCTTTAATAAAAGAGGAGCTACAGATTTGACAAACCAACCTAGTTAGTCTTGTGTTAGAAACTAGACCAACCACTACTGGATCAGCTAATAGACCAACAAACCCAGACACACCTATACCCAACGTACTTGATTGTTGCTAGCTCCAGGGCTAGCCAACATTAGCTAAGGCATTTTTTGATCACCAACATAATTGGCATGCCCAGTGAGACCTAGTAAGTGTCCATGAAATTGCGCTCTGGTCAGCAAGTCATGATCCGAGACCCGAATAGTCCTCCCTCGACTAAAAACATTCTAACTGGTGGCATGCCAAAACTTGGCTCAATAAATGCAATTCTACAAACCTTGGAATGGAGAAATGTTCTAGAAAAAAAGGAGTTTCGGACGATTGGACCCTAGCACATTGATGAATGCTTCTAAGGCTCAGTCAGTACCAACTTACCTCATTGTTATCAGACATACCATTTAGCAATGTATAGCTAAGTTAATGTAAAAGTTTATTGAACACTTTGTTGCTGTGTTCARGCTAATATTGCAGAATAAAATTCAAGCACTTGAATATCRGAGACACACTGCATCTTCGCTCCKRGTACAGACAACGGTACTACCGGCTCAAACTCTGTTTCCTTCCATGGAAAATCCAGAAGCTGTGCAATCTTGCTCTATGTCCATTCCTTGGTTTCCTTAAAGAGTCAATCATAATATCTAGGAGAAATGCACTACTGCTTGGGGGACAAACACAGCTTAGGGGACATCTGCCTGGTAGTGCTATTAATTTCCAGAATACCCAGAATCCTTATCCTCCATAGTTGTTTGTGTACTGTTATTCACCGAGAAAGCCATATCCCTCATCTATCCACTAGAGGGCAAGAGTATTGGTATCAGAATCAACCATATCAGGGTCATGGAAATGCCACAAACCTCACATTGCCTACTTGGGGTAATCGCCTAATGCTCAAAAAAATTCCTCCAGCCGAATGAGTTTTCCAAACTATTAGGCAACCCCCACCTACACTAGGTGTTCAACAAATGAATTTTCGTCCTCAACCTTAGTCGTGGGCTGATGCTAATACTGTAGGCGATGTACTTAGGAGATAATTTGACTTGAATATCACTAGAAATAATCGACTTACTTATAGAAAATTTGATACTAAATGGATAGATAATGCAGCTGTCATGCTCCAAGGACACAAAACCTCTGAGTTCACCATGTTCTCAAGAGATGATGATAAAACAATCATGGACCATATCGACTGATTCACTGCTCAATGTGGAGAATTAAGCAACAGTGAGTTGCACAAATTACAACTTTTCTTTTTATCATTAACTGGTATTGCATTTTCTTGGTATACAAACTCGYTACCAAATTTTATGCATAGTTGGTTACTCCATGAAAGGTTTTATCAGTCGATCCCTAGGTTTAGATAGTTGACTTGTTAGCTATCAAATAAAAGACAAACAAAGATGTTTTAGACTTCTCAGGGAGGTTAAGACAGTTGAAAAGGATTCGCCCACTTTGCTTTCAGAGCCGAAGTATGCAAGGATCGCAGTTGGTCAAATGCATCCACAACTTAAAAAATGGCTTATCATTCAGGAATCCTCTGATTTATCCCAGCTTCTATCTCATGCAATTCATATCAAGGAGCTTATTAAAGAGGAGGAGAAGCTCAGGGTTTCATTAGAGGTCAAACCATGGTCTCAGTTCTTGATTATATAGTTGATTCAAATGATGAACATCCATCAGATATCATGGCAGGTGAAATTGTAAAAGAAGAAGCATATACATGTTGCATGCTTAAACCAATTCATGGGAAAGAAAAAGCTATGCCAGGCGACCAGWCTAGCTATTCCTTTGATATATCTAAAGCTGATAAAATATTCGAGCGGTTGCATAAATATAAGCAAATCAAACTATTGGCTAGTCATAAAATACCCAGAGTTAAAGAGCTCAAAGAGAAAGATCCAAGAATCCATGGTAGATGTGGATCCATTTCTTTYAATAGAGGTTGACATGGTATCGATTGCTGGAACAACTAGACTTAATGTTCAAAAGAGGATCAAAAAATCCGGGTATCATTGCCATTCTAGACAAATCTCATCCTATTGAAGTAGCTCCTTGTCCCAAGGCGGTCTAAGAGCCTAAAACTCTGATCCAACTGATCCTTAATCATCAGGTGTTATGGAAACCAATAAAAAGAGAATGCCGAGAGAAATTAGCAAAATCTAAGTCCTCATTCTATAGAATAGACAGAAAACCCCTATTTTCAGTAGGCTGACATCCAAAACAGAAGAGTACAACAAAATCTCGCCTAGAAAAAGAAACAATAATATTGGAAATTCAAGCTGATCATGTCAAATCAATATCAATGATCCCTTTTTGGTTGACTAAAACCCATAAAARAAGAGTAGAGAAAGAGGGCCTACCGGAGATATCTTCTCGAGAAACACTTGGAAAACGAATTAGCTAAGTCACAGTCAACAAGAGCATCAATGTTATCGACTTAATCCCTTTGGAGTTCAAAGGCGCTCACCACCAGAATTCTTTGGCCAATGATATCCTATCAACTGAATAGGCTATGGTCGAATTTGTACAACGTCAGCAGAAGATTTGTCAACTAAAACCCAATGATATTTCCAAAGCCCACTAAGGAAATGTCTAATTGCCTCAAACCTTTGTATATCAAAGTTTATCTTGATGGGCAAACAGTCAACCGAGAGTGTCCATAGATGGTAGAGTCATCCTCAATRTGATGCTTGTAGCTATTCTTAAAAAGCTTGGTAAGACTTGATTTGATCTTATGAGTGCAGATATACAAATGACTAATTTCACAAGAGAAGCCACCCAGGCAGATGGGTTCCTAGTCATGGGTATAATTGTCAGCTCCAGAACCAGCAGTACTGCTTGTTTTGTGGTGTCGACCAAACTTGCTTACATGATATTATTAGGATGAGATTAGTTTCACACTAACCATTGTTTGCCATCACAAATGTTATGGAATGGAGATCAGATTGAAGCCATCCTAGCTAACCCAAATCCATTTTCAGTTAACGTACAAATGAGTGAGGCTCTTTTCTAATCTCCTAATCTCGAACCCTCGTGGTTTTCCAAATTGTCTCTAGGACAAGAATATAATGGCTATGAAGTTGCGAGGTATATCATGTTGTTGGGAATGCATCGACATCTGAGATTGTGGTTAGATTGATAGCGTACTCGGCAAGTCATAAAATCCAGATAGAGGCAGCGAACATAACACGACCAAAAGATTTCCATGAGGCAATTGAAGCAGAATGGAGTCTTAAGCAAGCTCCGAGATTTGTGTCCCAAGACTCCCTTCTAGATATCAATTTAGGGGAGTTTACCAAAACCAGAAAGACATAGATCAGTGCTCATTTGAAAGAGGATAAAAAAGAATGGCTCATCATGTTGATTAAGCAATATAAAAACTRCTTTGCCTAGGACTATCATGAAATGGGCTGGATTGACGTATTGTAGAACATCATCTATCAATAAAAGTAGGTTTCAAACCTCACAAGCATGCAATAAGGAGGTTTAATCCAACTTTATTACCCAAAGTAAAAGTCGAGGTCAAATGGCTCTTGAGATGCAGCTTCATCAGGACGGTTTAGTATACTGAGTGGGTGTCAAATATTGTCCTAGTTATCAAGAAGAACATCCTGCTAAGGGTATGTATTGATTTTCAAAAATTTATATTTGGCTACCCCCAAAGATCAATATGTTATGCCTATGGTTGATATGTTGGTAGACTCAGTGGCTGGGAATAAATTCCTGAGAAATCTGGGTATAACCAGATTTTCAAAGCCGAAATAGCTTTTAGATTCCTAAGAGCCATCGGCTTATTCAAATAAATTTTTATGCCCTTCGGACTGAAAAATGCTTGGGCAACTTTCTAACGAGCAATGAATATGATTTTCCACCATGTTATTAATTAGAGCTTGGAGGTCTATATCGATGACATAGTCATGAAATCAACTACTTTTCCACAACATCTAGCCAATCTCGAGAAATCTTTTCTCAGAATGCGTCGGAACAACTAAAAATGAATCCTATCAAGTGTGCTTTTGGTGTATTGGCTAGATATTTCTTGTGGTTGTTGGTGCATCACAGAGGAATCAAAGTAGATTTGAACAAGCTCAAGCTATTTTAGAGGCCAGATTCCTACAAGACAGGAAGGAGTTGCAGAGCTTGATCAGCAAAATCAATTTCCTATGAAGATTCTTCACAAATTCAGCTAGTAAGCTTAAAGCTTTCTCCTTTTTACATAAGTTATAGCCAACCGATATATCTGGAAATTGAAACATCAAGAAGCTTTTGACTAGATATATCAAAGCTTTTCTAAACCTCCAATATTGGTTTCTCACAGAATGATAAGCCAATGAAATTACATATATCAGTGGCATAGGGCTCAATTAACTGCCTTTCAGCTCAGGATAATAATTAAGGCATAGAGATAGCCATGTATTATCTCAGCCAATCTCTCAAAGATGCCGAGACCAGGTATTCTCCCATCGAGAAGCTATGTCTTTCCTTCTTTCATGGTTGTATAAAACTCGAATACTACTTGCTACTAGCTAAGGTCAATGTCATATGCAAAGTAGATTTCCTAATATTCCTTTTAAATCGGCCCGTTCTACAAGGACGCCTAGTGAGGTAGGCTTCAAGTTAGCAGCTTTTGATTTAAAATATGTTCCACTCCTTGCCGTAAAGGGGTAAGCTATAGTCGATTTCTTAGCTAAACATCCTTGCTTGGAAGTAGCCGATCCTTGAGTCGAAGCTTAGCAGTTCGTAAGCATCAAACCTTGGGTCCCCACCTTTAATGGTTCTAGAACTAGCTAGTGGGCAGAAGCCGTATCACAGTAACCGGCCCAGTCAGCTATAAGGGTTGTTTCAATTTCAAATTAGAAAAAACTTGCTCCAACAACCAAGCCGAATATAGAGCCCTTATCTTGTGGCTAAGATTGTTATTATCTCACAAAGCTCAGGCTGTGTAGATCATAGGGAATTCTCAGCTCGTCATCGATAATTATGGAGGGATGGAATGATGGCCTACTTGAGGAATCCTTCGATCAAGGTTAGTAAACCTTTAGACATAAAACTTTGAATTATTTGGTCATTGGTGATTATTTATTTAAGATAAGCCATGAAGGCCTTTTGCTAAAATATCTAAACAAAGAGGAAGCTACCAGAGCATTAGTCGAAGTCCATGAGGGACTTTGTGGAGCACATCAAGCAAGTCCAAAATTAAGATGGACCTTAAATCGGCACAACTTTTATCGCTCAACTATCGCAACTGATTCCAATGCTTATGCCAAAGGATGCATGGCTTGGTAGAGACACAAACATCTTTTAAATGTCCCAGCATCCAATCTCCACCCTATCATGAAGCCGTGGCCTTTCAGAGGTTAGGCTATAGATGTTTTGAGCAAGATTCATCCCCCTCTTCAAAGACATTCATTCATTCTGGTGGCTACTGATTATTTCACTATGGAATTCTTTCTGAAAGTTTTTTTAGTTTTCAACCAAAATCTTGTTCATTTTCTTTTTTGAAATAAAAACATAATTTTTACTCATTTTGAATTCTTATTTGTTTTGGTTTTCAAAGGAAAAAGATTTTCAAACAAAAAACCATCTACATTAAAATTTTTTCAAAAAAAACTTTTTTCTCTATCTTTCATCAATTTCTTCTACTCCTTATTCTGATTATTAATAATTTTAGAAAGTTCACATGAGTAATAACCGAACCGTGGATCTGGGAAATCAATACCCGAAACAATAACGATTGATTTACACCGATAAATACCTAGGTTGTACCCATGATATCGGGGTATTGAAGCAAAAATATTGAATTTGGCAGATGAATACGTGAGTATTAACCTAACAATAACTGAGTATTGAAGGAAAAACCATTGAATTTGGCGAAAGAATACCCGAGTATTCAAGTTCTTAACGTGATTTTGATCCATCTCGATTGATTGTTTATGAAATTGTCTGTTTCTCATCTTCCAAAAATTCCAATCGAAATGAGTTTTCAAAACCATTTAATTTTTTAATCTTTCCAATCCAAATGAGTTTTCAAAACAAAAACTTTTTTATTTCAATTACAAATTGAGATTTCAAATTTTATAATTTTCTGAACTTTTTGTACAAAACCATTTTTTTCATTTTAAACTTCAATCCAAATGGGTATAGGCCTAGTCAATGATGAAATTTACTCAGGAGGTAGTAATTGATTTTATTTAGGAGCATATTACTTATAGATTCGAAATTCCTGAGTCTAGTACAGCTGACCAAGGCACTATGTTTTCTGGGGATAAAGTAGCAGCTTTCGCTTAGAATTTCAATATCAAGCCCATTCACTCTACTCTTTATTATGCCCAGGCAAACAGGCAAGCTAAGGCAACTAACAAAGTTATCATCAATATGATCAGGAAATCTATCGAGGACTATTCGAGGAAATGGCATGAGATTTTATAGGAAGTCCTTTGGGCCTATAGAAATTCTCCTAAACGACAACTYGATTTACCCCATATTGACTAACTTATTGACAGGATGATGTCCTACCTTTGGAGACCACTGTGAGAATTGAGTAGAATTGTAAGAACCCTAGATTAAGAAACTTTACCGTAATTTGGGAATGTTGTCATTTACTTACTGACATTAATTTGCGAAAACTCAAAAGAATTTAAACTAATATCAGCTATACTTAATAATAAACAAAAACCATTCTAGTCAACAACGATCTTAATCCATAGCATTCATTTACATTAACATTAGGGTATCATGGTTTGCCCACAAGCGACCTCCTCGCACCATCTGGCTACACATCTTCTGAAATGCAAAATGAGAGAAATGGAATAAGCTATAAAGCTCAGTAAGCAAATCTCATGCATAAATGCGTGAACATGCTCTATATGTCATGAATTATAAAACCTCATTTTTCTCAATGAAAACTTTCACATCATTTTCTTCTATAACCTTTCCATAAAAACTTTCCTTTCAAAATGTAAGAACTTTGTAAAACATTTCATTTAATTACATTTGTGAGCTCATTGAGTGTAATGCCTAGCCATTAAGCTGCAGTGGGCTATTTGTTCTTCGGAACCTGATTACATTTCTACCGATAGAACCATAAAGCGGTTAACATTCCTTTACTTTTCTTTTAATCTCTTCACCTCCCAGAGGTGAATCATTACCTCCCTCCCAGAGGGTCGGTTCAGGTGCGCCGGTCGCTCACGCCCTATTTCTCACTCATATCTTTCACGGCTAGGTTTACACTCCTTTCCAAAAAAACTTTAACATTTTTCTAACTTTACAATTTATAAAACACATTYCTTTTCAAAATTTCATTATCTAAACCATTCATTTTTTAAATGTATGAATGGCTCATGCCAGGGATGATGTAGAACATTATGACTACATGCCCATGACGTGAAATGCACACAACTGTAATTAACATACCATTCGACATAATAATGGGACCAGATATGAAACACGTGAAAATATTCCACTAATCAACACATTTCATAACACAATACCATACTGCCACCACATAACACACAACAAAAGATATAGGCGGGTATGAGGGTTTACTTGCATAGAATCTCATATATAACATATTAATCTACTTAAAGGAATTCAGATACATCAAATCATATGCGTTAATGAAATGTGAGAATTTACTTACATAGAACTCAGATTCAATGCACATTCAATTCACGTAAGAGCAATTTAATTATAACAAGAACACATATATGTTAATGAGAATGTGAGAATTTACTTACATAGAAATTTAATTATAACAACAACACATATATGTTAATGAGAATGTGGGAATTTACTTACATAGAACTCAGATTCAATACACATTCAATTCACCTAAGAGTAATTTAATTATAACAACAACACATATACGTTAATGAGAATGTGAGAATTTACTTCCATAGAACTCAGATTCAATACACATTCAATTCACCTAAGAGTAATTTAATTATAACAACAACACATATACGTTAATGAGAATGTGAGAATTTACTTACATAGAACTCATATTCAATACACATTCAATTCACCTAAAAGCAATTTAATTATAACAACAACACATATACGTAAATGAGAATGTGAGAATTTACTTACTTGTAGTCCTTAGTAAATATGTTTACTTTCGCTAGGGGGGTGCTTTGGTTGCTCACAATGTTAATGTGCCATAGTATTCTAATATTATTACACAAAGAATATTCATCTAAACTTGTTTAACCAACATATTTGTTTAACACAGGTGTTTACCGTTAATACCTTTATCGTTTTCCCTATGGTGACCTTAAACTAATAATTTCTCAAGGTGAATTTCCATGTCAATAAAAATCAAACTACTAATAGTACAATTTAATTTCATGACTCCTAATTTGCTCTTAAAATAACAATAATAATCATAATCACAATATACATTATTTTATCATACAACCCTAAATTTCACCCTAAAATATATTCCAACATATTTCTAGAATTATATCCTCCTTTTAATTAATCTTACTAACTTAAATTTCAATTAAAAATATTCCATATTTTTTCTTAATTATTATTACATAATWCAAAGCCTAGGCCATTCGGTTAATTTAAATAAAGAAACCAAGGATTCACCTCGAATCCCGAACCTTAGGTGCAGTATCGATTCTAAGATGTAATGGCGTCAATCATGTTCAGGAAAGAAATACACTCTGGGCATGCGAACGGCGGTCCTGGTAGTGCGTGCTACTGGCTCGAGCGGACGGTGCACGGTGCCTGGTCGCCTGGTCCTCAGGTCGCCTGGGCACCTAGGCACCTAGGCATCTGATCGCTGGGCGTCTGGGCACCAAGTYGCTGGGCGTCTGGGCACCAAGTCGCTGAGCGTCTGGGCACCAAGTCGCCTGAGGAGAATGGAGGAGCTGGAGTGGCATTTGGCATCGGTAGAGAAGAGGAGAGAGAGAAAAAGAGAGTGGGAAGGTTGGTATCGGTGAGGGAAAACGGAGGAGGCACCGATTGGTGGTGGCTATGGTTAGGAGGTTTAAGTTTAGGGTTTTCTTTGGGAAAAAGATGAATAGTAATTTTAATTTTTAAATAGTTTTTTTTTGAAAACTAACTTAACCCTAACCAAAATTTCTTCGTGGGCCATTTTTATTACTTAACCACTAAGCTCAACTAAATTAAGATCTATTAGTTTTCTTTTGGCCCAAAATCGAACTCCAAATCCGATTTTAGATTTGAATAAAAAGAGGATGGGCTCTAACGGGTCAAGTGTAAATTAATTAATTAAGATTTCTAGCTAAAGGAAAGTAATAAAATTTCACCTTTAAATAAACATATTCATATATTAACGCATAACAAATAACAAATCAATAAAATAATTATTTATTTCTGATTGGCACATCAAATGTTACAGCCTCCAAGTCCTTTCACCGTAAATTAATCAATTTACTAACAATCATGAATACAATCGAATTAGTGGATTAGAACATAAATTGTATATATATATAGTTCGAAAGGAAAAATAAAAGCTAAATCTCGGGTATTACAATTTTGCCTCGACTTGGCTAGGTCGCGCGACCCTTGCTCGGTTGCTTGTTGTGTTCGAGGTCGCCACCCTTCACTCGCCAGATTGCTGACTGCATTGGTTGSGATAGACAAGCTGCCCGCRTCTCGAGTCGGACTGCTGCAGCTCGCGGTTGCTGTCGCCATTCGCCGAGGCTGACCACTTGCTCGAGTCGCTGTGAGACTCACGCCAGGAGGCCGTCCGGTTCTGTTGAGCCAAGCAGACCGTTTCAAGTCTCTTCTCTGGCTTCTCTCTCTCTCTCTCTCTCTCTCTTAGGCTCGAATCTGCTGTCTGTGGTCCTCGCCATCACCGACCAAGCCATCCGCCAGAGGCGCACGATCCGCGCCTCCAGATCTGGTATTCTGCCACCTTCTTCTTCTTCTTCTTCTTCTTTGCGCTACTCAGACACTTGCCAGATCCACCGTCGTCATCTTCTTCTCCTTCTTTGCTCAACAGTTTTTCTCTTCGACTAAATTCAGAATCTCTTGCCGTTGGCCATCACATTTGCTCTTTGTCCTTGCTGCTCGCGTCGCCGGACATTGCTGCTGCGAATCCACCATTTGCGGCCGAGGTCATGACTCACTATGGACCAAAATTTTGCTGCTCTGGTCGTGYAGCAAGGAGCAGCACCAGGTGCCCAGCAGTACTAGGTGCCCAGCAGGCATCTGGCGCCCAGCAGTATCATGCGTCCAACAGCACCAGTTGCCCAGTAAAAGCCCAGTGCCAGTGCCAGTGCCAGGCGCCCAGATGCCTAGGGCTATTGCGCCCCCACATGAGCCCATGCTCGGGAATCGAATACCGCTCCCTCAACACTTGGATATCGTGAACTTAAAGGTGAAAACGTTAACATTTGATATTGAAATTTCTAACTTGTACATAATTATGCCCTGAAGTGAATTRATGGGAGAACATAGATTTGGTTTATACCCAAGCTAAGGAGTTGAATTGTCCCCTTAAAAACATGATACTTGATAATATGAGAACTAAATATGGATTTATAAATTGATAAGGGATATTCTTGGATTAAACACATAATATCTAAGTTGGGACGATCAAACTAAGTCGAGGCCTTATGTTAAGAACGGTTGAAGGAGTTCACTTCACAATTTAAGTAAGAACCTATTAACATAAAGGACTCCGGGTAAGTAAATTCTCACATCTCATTAATGTTTATGAATGAATGTAATTAAACTCTTTTAGATAGTATAATATGTTGTGTATGGGGGGGTTGTATTATGAGGTGCATTAATTGTGTGGAATGTTTCATGTGTTTCATATCTTGTACTGTTTGTCGAATGATATGTYATATACGGTTGTATGGATTTCATGTTATGAGCATGTAGTTAGAGTTCTACATCACTTCTAGCATGAACCATTCACACATTTAGAAAGTGAATGGTTTTGGAAATGGAATTTTAAAGGAAAATGTTAAAGTTTTCGGAAAGGAGTGTAAACCTAGCCACGAAAGATGTGAGTGRAAAATAGGGAGTGGGGCGCACCAGACCCTACCCTCTTGAAGGGTAGGGAAAAATGTAATGTTCACCTCTTTAGAGGTGAAAGGATGGAAGGAAAAAGAATTGTAATATTAACCGCTTTACGGTTCTACCGTTAGGAATGGAATCGGGTTCCAAACAAGAATGGCCTACTGCAGGCTTAGTAGCTAGGCGTTACACTCAGTGAGCTCACGAATGAAATAGAATGGAATGTTTTACAAGTTATTTATTTTGAGGGAAAGGTTTTCTAAAGAGATTTTGAAAAGGGAAGGTTTAGAAAGTTTTCATTTAAAAGGCGAAATTTTATAATTTCATGACATGTAGGACATGTTTATGCATTCATGAATGAGGTTTACTTATTGGCATTTTAACTCATTCATTTTCTCTTATTTTTCATTTCAGATGATATATGACCAGATGGGGCGAGAAGGTCGCTTGTGGGCAAGATATGATACCCTGAAATGTGTTTTAAATAAATTTTATGTAGTAAGATAATTGTCCACTTGAATAGTTYCGCTCACTATTAAGTATTTTTGAATGGTTTAAATTTTTGAGGTTTCCGTGATTTTTGTTTTGAATAAATGTTGGGCTAGTGAGRATTTGTTAAAACACATTTTTAACTCTTTTGGGTATTGTTGAGTTTTAAATGGATAGTTGATTATTTGCGAGTAGAGTGATGTAATATTCTTAGTTTAGGACGGTTCGTAAATTGGAAGTGTTACAACAACTTAGTGAAATAGGAACAAGGACCAAAAAACTAAAAGGATGAGGTCATTTCTGTCTCGATTTGCATTTCTAATGTAGCTAAACCTTTRTTGTAGCATCTGCTCAGAAGTCATTTCTACAACTCGCCATAGTATTGACTTAGTAGCTAAGCCTTTGTTATAGCGTATGCTCAGAAATCATTGCTACATTTCGCTTGCAACGTTGACGTAGTAGTTAAGCCAACATTGACTTAGTAGATAAGCCTTTACTGTAGCATCTACTCAAAAGTCATTGCTACAGCCTGTGTCAATGTTGTAGCTTGTCTGCGGCATTGATATTTTAACTTCTTGGACATTAGTACATAGGAGATTCTTAACTCTAACTTACCTTTCTCTTGATTATATCATTTGTGCGATTGCTATGATTATTTTCGAATCATTATGATTAGATAACTTTAGTTTATTTACTATGTTTTTGTGACAACCAACAAACTATTGAGTTTATTAGGAATTTAAACCATCACTTTTGAACCAACAATCCTTGTGGAATGATACTCTTATTCACTCTATATTACTTGTGGACCGTGTATACTTGCATGAGTGAAGCTTTATTGCGTATACGATTTTGTCTATCAGGTATCCGTTGTCTTGTTTTAGTATCAAATATCATCACATCCCACTTGATTATTGCTAAAAGGCTTGATTTGTGGAAGGCTCTTGTAGGCATGCGCTGATAGTAATATAATGTCACAGCACGTCAGAGCCTAAAAGCACAAAGTACAATAGACATGGCACAAAATAAAGTGAACCTTGGCATTTAATGCAAAATCTAGATAAAAAGGACAACAATCATTGGTCTAGGGAGACATTCTCGACTTAATTTCCATAGCAAATAGAAGAACGGTAAGAGTTACATCAATAGAAGGACCCATTAGATTATTTCTTAGTTTTTAGCCATAGCCATAGATTTCAAGCTTTGTTCTTAGAATAGCTTAAGAAGACTCATACGACAATTTGTTCTTCAAGTTTCATTTGTATTTTGCTGTTCTTAATCAAATCCTTTCAGTTTTTTTTACAATCTCCTATCTATTTCTGATTTAGCTTAGCACCCATTTCCTAGAGACGAGTTTTGACAAGTTTTACAAAGAGTTAGATGTTCCAAGCATGTTAAGGTTATCTTAATTTTCTTCTTCTTAATCTGTCTTCTACTTTTCTTAATGTGTTTTGCAGCTTGAAAAAGCTGCATCATGAAACTTTAAGGAAGTTTATTAATGTTCATCCAGTGAAGCCGTTAAAAAAAGTCAAAGGTTAGCATTAGTGGGTAAGATAGCTAGCCACTAACTGTTATTCACTTCTGTTAACTCGTTATAACAGAAAAAAATAGCTAATGTGCAACACTATAGACATGTGATTTGTGTGCTAGTGAAATCTACATTTGAGCTTTGCTAAGAAGTTGAGGTTTTAACATCTTTAAACCTAAGTAAAGTCGGCATTCAAGAACCTATATAAGATAAGAAAACTCACCTTCATAGGATAAGATTTTAGATTACTTTTGGAATTGTGGAGATAACTGAAATGGATATATGGCCATGTTTATTTATAAAACCTTATGTACGCACGATGTTTAGGTTTGAGTGTTCATTAATCAACTGCATACCTCTATGTAACAACATCAACAACTAACTCTAACTTCTACATTCTTGTCTAAGCTGACATAAMTTTTATTGCTTTCAATTTTTACTTTTATTTATCATAGCTTTCTAGTTATAATTGATCCAATCATATTATTGATCTTTATTGTGGAAGCTTTTCCACATTATTCTCCTTAATCCTATTCTCGTGAGAACAATATTCTACTCACTCTTTATTACTTGTTGACCACGTATACTTGCGTATATGTGCATTAATTTAATCCTAACTGAAAATCAACCCAACAAGTGTATACAAAAGAAGGACTTGCACTRTCATAGAGTGATTGATAAAGAGTTGATCATCTAAAGTACATTTTTCACTCTTCTACAACATAGTCATGAAAGGACATAGCATTCAAAGAATTTGATTATGAGGATAGCAATAACAATGCTAAGCATACGTTTTTCAATAGTGTATGACTAAAAAGTGTATAAGCTCAAATTACCAATGATGAACATGGAATAGTGTAAATCGAAAAATATGATAGTAGATCCCCTAATGGAGTTATGCAAACATAGTATGTGTAATACCCCTAGATTAGAAACTATCATAACTCAGAAATGTTACCAATTTACCCTTACTAGATTACAGAAATCGAGAAAATAAAAATTTTGGATAGCGTAATACAAAGGGTTTATAAAAATTTTGGCTGAGTTTCCCCTATAATCGACATATTCCCCCAATATACAATCAAAAAATTTCACACCAACGTCCCCAACATTCCACATTAAATGAAATAACTCTATTCCCCAACATTAACATTTACCAATAAAATACTCAGATTTAAAATTCCGTGGAAGCCTTCAATAGAATAAATCCAAAACGAACAAAATTTAAGCATTCAACTAGTTCATAATCAATAGAAATTTAATTAATGAAAATGACTCTTGGGTATTAAAGTTAGCTCCCCAAACGATCTCCTCATACCATCTGGCTAGTCATAAAATTCGCAAGTCGATATGCTTCGTGTGTGTTTTCAGCTGTGCATGGCTTTTACAAACAACCTTACTAATACAACCTATTCCAATAATTTTTCTCCAAATATGACGTATCCTTCTTTAAGCTTTTGAAAGTTTACTAGCATTGAAGGGTCATCGATCACATGCCTTGAGCAACCACCTATCCAAGTACCACTTTATTGTCTTGAACTTGATCTTCAAACAATCCTACACCTTTTGAACAAATGAGAACTTTTGCCACCTGCATTTTATTGAGTCCTTTGTTGTTAGTCTTGGTAGGCTTAACTACTCAAATGAATTTCATGCCACTTTCAATTTTCTTCTTATAAAAACATCTAGTATCGTTATGTAATTTTCTTTCACAATGCAAAAAGTAAAGGATGAAGCATAACAAGATCTAGAATCAAAACTATCTTGATAAGAGGTTTAASATTTTGTGATGCATGTGAGAGTGTTCATATCCACTGCAATTCTGATCATAAGGAGATTTATGCACACCAAGTAATAAATCAAGATTATCCTTTCCTTTGGTGAACTTGATCAAGCTAGCATTCAAATCAACAACTTTCTCTTCTTTAAGGAATCTCATTCAAGCATAATGGTATCAAGAGTATAAATATTTTGTTCTAATTTATGCTTTTCTATTATGATCACATCAATAGGCAATTGATAAGCTCAATTTATCAAATTCAAGAAATTTCATGGATTCAACAAGAGAATTGTTATCAACTAGCAATTTAGCATTTTCATTCAACAAATTCTCAATCTTCATTTCATCTATTTTTCTTGTTCTCATTTTTCTCATCTCATTATACATATCGATAAGCAAAGTTTGAGCATCACATTCATGATCAACATCTAAGTGAGAAGCGATAGAAGTTGTTACCGTATCCTCAATAGCCATGAAGTACACATTTACTTTCTCACTTGTACCTTCATGGGAATTATCATCTTCATCATTATCCCAAGTTGCAAAGTTCTTCTTTTTGAAGGGTGTTGATTCCTTCTTCTTGGGATTCCTTGCATTTGGGCAATCAATCACTAGATGATCAGAGCTATTACATTCATAACATCTTATTGTGATGTTATTGAGATGAAGAGGCTTCTTGAATGATTTCTTGTAGTTTCCTCTTTAGAGGCCTTCTTAAATCTTTTAACAACCATTCCAAGCTCCTCATTGCCCATCTTATCTTTACTAGACATTTCTTGTTCTTCTTTAGTGGCTTCAACCACTTCCTTAGTGTGTTCCCTTATCTACCTTTCTCCAAGTCTTCTTAGTCACTCATTCTCTTCAAATTCATCTCATCTATTAAGAGTGAGTCTATGAGTTCTTCAATCGGCAATGACTTCAAGTCCTTTGCTTCTCCAATAGCTAAGGCTTTTAATTCCCATGCCTTTGGTAAAGCATCTAAAATCTTATTTTACTCTCCTTTTGAATACACTTTGTCATATAATTTCAACCCATTCAYAGTATTTGTGAAMCTAGTAAATAAGTCTGTGATATTCTCATTTGGCTTCACTGTGAACAATTCATAGTCCCTAAGTAGCACAGCAAGCTCGCTCGAACCCTTTCACTTKATTTGTTCCATGATGAGTGACTTCAAGCATCTTCCATATGGCATGTGCATCTTCACATTCACTAACTCTATTGTATTCATAGGGTCTAAAGCACAATGCAAAATGTCCATTTCTTGATAATTGAGAGTTATCTTAGTTGTGAGTCATCTTCTTCACATCTTCATCATTGTATTCTTTCAGTGTTGGTACTTTAACACCATCAACAACTTTAAATGGCATAAATGGCCTGTTAGTAACAATATTGCATAAATCAAGATTTACGGATGATATATAAATATGCATGTGAGTTTTCCAAAACTTGTAGTTGGTGCCATTAAAAAATGATGGTCTATTAGGTGAAATTCCCTCTTGGTTGTGTAAAGAAGAAGAAGCCATGAATCTTTTCATTCAGGATGTTAATCCTTTAAAGTAGAAGTTCGAGATCTGATACCAATTGAAATTTCTCAAGAGGGGGAGGGATTGGGTTTTATAATTTTTTTCTAACAATAATAAAGTTTTCACCATTTTGGACAAAGAATCAAATGCTTGGTGAGTACAATAAATGCTAAGTGTATTTAAGAATGATAAATACCAAACTAACCAATATAAAGCACAAGCAAATAAGTCAGATAAAAAAACATAAGAAGACAAGATTTATAGCGGTTTTGATTTCCTTTGAAATCTACATTCACTACCTAGGTTCATACCCTTATGATTTCCAAATCTACCAAGAAAGTCACGAAGACTTTTAAACAAAAGGGCTCATCCACCAAATGGGTTTTACATACAATAACCTTTTTACATATAGGGCTCACCCAAAAAATGGTTTTTACTCAACCACCCTTTTATAAATTCAAGGTTCACCTTTCAACAAAAGTTTTATATCCTAGACAATCTTGTAATCTTTTTGTCAAAAGTAGAGAGCATTTGTTACAGCTTTTCACTCTTTAAAGTGAGAATRAGAAATTAAAGATCAATAGATTTGATTTCAAAATCTTTGCAAAAATGATTCGTTGCACTTGAATTAAGAATAATCAATGAATACTTTTCAAGATTTGCTTCGAGATAAATGTTTTGAATGGAAGAGTTCTTGGTATTAAAAGAAAACCCTAGAAGTCCTTTATAATCCTTTTAGTAATGTTTAAAAAAGAACCATTTTAATTTTGAGAATGTCTAATTCGGCTGTCCAAACTAGAACAGGGGAGCATCCGAGATCTCGGTTAAACCCTTCCAGAATGATATTGGACTCAACATCAGGACTACTTGGATGTCCAAAGGGACCATCATTCTTTGAATGTTTTAACATGAGGCAGTCAAATGTCCAATGTCACACATGACATCTTCTGAAACCTCACTGCAAGGTACTCGAACTTAACATAAAACAGCTTGGACGTCTAAGGTAAGGACAAGTCCTGAGACCAAACTAACTTTGGAAGCACTTCTTGACACCTTCGAACATCTAAACGAATGTCATGTTTCTTCAAAACCTTCATTAAATGACTTCTAACTTATAGTGTGAGTACTTAGGATGTTTGAAGTGACCAGGTCCTAAGTCCGAAATGTATACACACTTATGGATTCATTTCCAACGAAACTTCTGAAGTCCTAAATGCTATTGTATGCTTAACACCTATGTTTTCCTAAAAGATTAACACATTTGAAACATTTCAAAAAACATTTTATTCAAGGATTCAAAACTTTTATCAAGAAATCAAATGTAAGTCTAAATACAATTCTAGACAAGAAGTCTAAGCCTATGTACTTAGATAAAGCCAACAAAAAATGAGATCTCTATAAAGATAATCTGAACAACTTCACTCTTGAGTCCACTTGAGATCTTGAAGTCCATAAGGCTTGAGTTTATGTTCCTACAAATGTTCATACACTATGTCAGTATAAGTCATTATCAAAATCATAGTATAACTATAGCCATATCAGTATGAGGTTTCCAGTACTCTTGGAAATCAAAGAATAACTTGAGTAAACAAGAAGACCTAATTAGTGTTTCCTAGTCTACCATTGTTTATAGAAAAGTTAGTTAGCAAATAATAGTAAACTATATAGTCATAGAAGTTTGGCTATTAAATTGTGAAATCTAAATTCTGAACACTTCTACAATAGCTCACAACCCTAATAGAGATGTGCTACATCATCACAAAAAAAAAAACTCGTAATACAAAGAAATTTATCTTCTCTATTGAGAACCTACATTACAATGGAACTGTGAAGAACGGTATCATAGATATATGACCATACCTCTTTGCAATAGCCTAAATATACACCAAGATTAGGATTAGGTATTCAATCACCTAACCTTTGCCTTTCATACTACAACATCAATAACTAATTCTGACTTTTATTTTATTTCTAAGCGAACATAATTTTCTACCTTACTTTTATTCTTTATATTTATTTATCATTGACTTTTACTTATAATACTATTCAAGAACATACATCGCACGTTATTAATTTTGAACATGATAAACAATATTATTCAAAGCAAAATATTCTTGCATTATCTATTTAAGGAATTTTACCTTCTATTATTGCAATTTTTTTATGGCTTAATACAATTTACATTGTGATGACTGTTAGAATATAGTATGCCCTAAAGATAATGTATTTTTGTAAAATGCAATAAAAGAGTATTTCCATATATTCTATTTTGGTGCATACATTGAATTGCATATTTCATTGGAATGGATCCAAGCAATTAAGTAAATGGTTCCTATGATGGGTCGTTCTTGACAAATAGGCATAGATCATGGGTACTTAATTGGCAAGACAAATAGGCTCTTGGTTTTTTTATAGAACTAGGCATGCTATCATGATAAGATGATTGTGCAATGGATTCTAATGGTGAATGACTTGCCTTAGTCAGTGGACATTCCGCTTACTCCAATTGTACAAGCATATTTGATATGCGTAAAGTAGGACCTATGATATTAGTTTCAGTTAAAGTACTATCCCTATAGAAACAAGAATGTTGCTACTATTGTGTGGATGAATATCCTAGTGCTTGAGTGTTAGTTGGTGGTCTGGTGAACCTAGAGTTGTGTTATTTGATATAGTATAGGTGAGATCTTTTTGTAAATCAATAACCTTATATATTGGGAATATAGTATCTAATTGACTAAGACGATTAGTACAAGATAGTTTAAGTGCTTCGCTT
The DNA here is from genome assembly GCA_001752375.1 of Rhazya stricta. Taxonomy (NCBI): domain Eukaryota; kingdom Viridiplantae; phylum Streptophyta; class Magnoliopsida; order Gentianales; family Apocynaceae; genus Rhazya; species Rhazya stricta. The sequence goes on from MEJB01000040.1 coordinate 2,768,062, forward strand.
TGTGAGAATTAATCACCCCGTTGTGACTATCCAAAGGGCAATCAAAAGATGCAGGGCCCTGGGAACGTGACTTTAGAATGTGTACTTCTGGATAGCTCCGAATGATGAGTAAGAACATTTGAGGTTGTCATGGATTATCGGACTAATCTAAGGATGGTAGATGTCATTGAGAAGGTATTGGTCCATTATTCCTCTTTTTCATGGGCGTTGCATAAAAGGGTATACTCATCATTTCACCTATAAGTCAAAGACTATGCTCATGCAATGTTGTTCATGGGATCAGTGTACCCATATGGTGATAAATGGAACACTTAAAATGACTAAATACAGCTACTAAGTAGTAAGGGTACTTTGGTCACTTTAGTAGCCATGAATAATTTCTCTTTTGGTACTTGGGTAGCTCAATATTATATGAGTACTTAATTGTAAAATTGGGCTTCAAGGATGAGCTGAGTTAATGAGAGATATTATTTTATTCAGTTTTGTCCATATTTATTGGGCTAGAATAAATAAGCCCATTAGATATTTAATTAATTACTTGGGTTGGTCCAAGAAAATAATTAATTAAAGAATGGCCTAGGGCTTAAATTAGAGATCATAAAAAAATGGGGAAAYRGACTTGGGCCAGGAAAGACCAAGAATTTYGACCTCACAAAGGGAAAACCATAGGGTGGCCGAGATTCCCTTAGTGTTGGAAGGATTTTGGCCACCTTAGGGAGCTCTCCTCCTTGGTCGAAATTCCTAGGATTCTAGGGATTCAAAGACTTGGTTATTTTAGGGTTTCAACCTTAAGATATGTATCATCTCTTTGAAGGAGCCTCTAGACCTAATCTCCTATCTCTCTCTGGCCGACCCTCTATATCTCTCCTTTTCTTTTTTTTTTTTTTTGCGAATTCATCCTAGGTTCTCACCAAAAACCTAGTCCAAATAGGTAGAGTTATACCCCCGAAAGATCAAAAGAAGGCTCTGCTTACAGATTTCATGTGCAGAAGTGAAAGGCTTACTAGGAAAAAACACCATTAGCAAGCTCGCGGGTTTGAGCAACCTTCATGGCCGCTACCTCATTTAGCTCAGACCCCAAAATTTGGTCAAGGGAATTCAGCGCCTCCAACAAGAAACCCCAGTGCTTCTTTTTTTCCAAGAAGACTAAAGTAAGTAAGTTGCTCCTAAACTCACCGTGAGAAGGAAAAAAAAAATTATTTTTAGCTTGTGCTGCATCTTTCCTTCTCTTGTTAATTCCTACACTATCTGCCTTTGCTATAGCATTCAACACTGGCTCTAACTTTTACTTTCTTGTTACTAACCTGACTTTTATTGCTTTTAGTCTTTTAATTTTAAGCTTTCAACTTCAGTTATGTACTTTATGATTTTTGTCTTTATTTCAGTTATTTATTTTACATTACTCTTTATTATCGAACATTACTAATGCTGCATCATAACTGTTTAGTTAACAAAAATTTAAGACATTGTACCTTTCATTAAACTATCTTCGTGGGATTGACACTCTCTACTCATTCTTGCTACTTTTGGATTGCGTTTACTTGCGAGTGTGTTAGTTTAATCGAATCAGGTTAGACCCCAACATACACATATGCTTTACTCTGATACAGATTCTCTAATTACATGCTTAAAATCTATATTATCATGAACTACATTTGTGATGCCTTTTGCTTTACTGATCACAAACCTTTCGTATGGTCCATAATTTCATAGAGTATTGCCAAACTAATGGGGAGATTTTATATGCTTTTGAATCGCTTTTAAAAAGCCTCCAAATGTTCCATATCTTTTATGAACACTGTGAAATGCCTTATAGATTGTCATAATAAAGATGGTGGAGATTTTTAGTCCAAAGGACATTTATATGTAAGTGTTGATAATGACTTTGTAGTCTAGGTTGACAATTCTTTATATCTAATTTGCATTATATTGTTTCTTTAATAGGAATGATACTATGGAACAACGAGAGCCTTCACAATTGACTTCAACATACAATATCTTCATCCATCAAGATGATCAATGTTAACCTAATAGGGTTTAGAGATCCCTAATATTGTTTTGATAATGATATGCGCTTAATATGATTACTAACTTGCATTGTCGTGTTTATAGGTTTATGATATATTGTGGAACATTGAATCCTATGATTGGCCATCTTAATGCATCAAGAACTTATAAATAGGAGAAGTTGACAAATGAGAAGAAGATCTGCAAGTATCAGTCAAAGTGAAGATATCTTTAGAGTAGGATCTTCTAACTTTCCAATAGGCTATAGGTTAAGTACAATGCTTTTTATTGTATAGCATTTTTAGTACTTTGTCTTATTTAAATTGCTTTGTCAACTATGTTTTGATATCTGAAGCTCAAAATAATTTTTCAAACATTTATCAAAACATGTTTTATAAAATGATCCTTACACGAATTTATTAGATAATGGTTATGAAAGTGTGTTCAAGATGTATTCTCAAGTCTCGGATGTCCGTTTTGATCACTTTCAAATATATTTTAAATCTTTTGTGTAAGATAAGTTTGATTTTCTCCATTGAAGAAATCGGATGCAACTCCATGGCTTTTTCAACTGTCCAAAACAGTCAAAGACAGAGTTCTCAAACTTAGACTTCCTTGTGTTTATATGATCTAAAGAACATTTTGAATTTGCATGTGATATTTGTTTTGAGTCTTTTGACAAGTAAATTAGACAAAGACCATGAGTGTTTAGTCCGAAATATACGTGTCAAAGCCCTAATGCATACTGTTCTAACATATTAATTACCGTTAGAGATTGGGTTATATAATACATGATTTGCCAACTTGGTCATTTTGAGAAGATTGATTTCAAATTTCTAGAATGCAAAAACTTAGACTTTACGATATTCTTTGAACTTCATTTTGAAAAATCTCTACATGCTATTCATTTGAAAAACCTTTAACTAAGCTTAATCTTTCAAAGCATAATATCTGAAGTGAACCTAATATCTCCAAACTGAGTTTAGATTTGCTAAAATATGTTGGTTAGTTTATAGATTAGATTAACGAACACACACAAGCAAGTCTATGTGGTCAAAAAGTAGTTAGAGTATCGCTCCCAYGGGGATAAGGTTAATGAGAAATGAGTTTAAAACTTCCATATTAAAGATTAATAATGGGGCATGATCAATTACACTACAGAGCAATGATATATAAAAACAAAGACTGAAAGTAGTAGAAGTTAAGTTAGTAGGCAAGAACATAGATGTCAGAGTTAGTTCATGATCACTGTAGCATTGAAGAATATAGTTGAGTAATGACTACTCAAAACTATTCGATGTGCAAATGTAAGGCTTGAAGAAAACCTTAACCATATGTCTATGGCAATCTTCACCACAGTTCCACAATGATATATAATCTTACCCTAATGAGACATATTTCCTTATCTTCACCTCAAATGCGCATCAAAGTCCATAAACCTCCGTGCTAATCAAGACTTCCCTATGGAGTTACTCCCAAAGTCAGATAATGAGGAAATCAAGGATGAGAATGTTGCCACCAAGCATCCCAGTAAAGTTAGCAATTGACCCCTGCCATGGTAAACCATCAAAGCATTTTGAGCCTTTTAAAAGTTTTCTGATAAAAGATTGTGATGAAAACCCTCATGTTGGATGATGTTGGATGAACAATTTGTTTAACTTGTTTTGAGTAGTTGTTTTTGGTAATTTATTTTTAAGTATTTCTAATAGTTATTTTTTGGAATTTAATTACTTTTTTTTAAGTAATTCATTGTTGAAGTTTTTATTTCTATTGAATGATTGTTATAATAAAAGCCTTTGTTGTGGCCTTAATAGAATGACTAGGATATTTCTGAATACTAGTCATGCCACAGCATTTGAATTTGCTTTGCAATTTTTGGAAATTGCATAGAAATAAGTTTGAGTGTGCTTCTTGCACAACTTTCTCAAAACAATTAAAGCTAGACATTTTAGCTTCACTCTTGGATCAAAATAGAAGAGGTTTTGAGCATGAGAATTAGATTTAGGAATTTTTAAGAGGTCCTCTCCTTAGAGATTTTTATTTGAGAATAGAAAACACTATTTCAAATAAGTTTAGGGGAAAAATGGATGAAAGTCTTAGAAACAAAAATAATGATTACTCTACTATTTTTAGGACTAAAGTAACCAAGGATACTCATGAAACCTATGTCTGCTTTCACGTGAAAAGGTGAACAAATTAAGAGGATGCTACAGTAATTCACAAGTTGTGACTCATGCTAAGTAATGAGGGCACTCATGTAACCCATGGCCTTTGCGTCAAAAGGCATGAGTGCACAAAAGAATATTCGTAAAAAATCTATGTGTTTAGAGCTTAAATGCTATAGCAAAACCCCCATTTTTCTTATAATTTTTTATTTTTCTTTATCAAMTTCCAATCATTTGTACTGGTCCTCATTCTAGAAATTCATTGTATAATTCTTGTGCTACTCCAACAAATCTGACGAATTGAAAGATCACTGAGTCTATTTTGAATCATGCTTGTTAGTTTTTTCTCTTTGCACGAATGTTGTTAAACTTAACCTTTTTTACTACAGCATTGCTACAAAATTTATTCCCAATAAAACATAATTAGGGTAGGAAATTTTTCTAAGTGTCATCTAATTGCTATAGCATTGCTTAAGGACTAGCAATGATTTAAGTTTGGGGGAGTTGACACGCTTTAAAAAAAATCCCATTTTTACTCCTATTTTTCATCCATTTTATGTTAATTATTTTAGTATTTTAGCTATAAATAGTAGTATTTTCCTTTACCATACTTGCAACTTAAAATAGTTCTTAAAGTGCTTAGTTATTGCTAAAATTTTGGTCTTAAAAGGTATTTATAGGAAAGAGAATGGTGTTATAGCATCCAAGCATCAAAGAATAAAGCCGTGAGACATGTGGAACAAAGACAAAAATGAAATCCCCGGCATTTAATGAACAATCAGACTAAAAGGGATATAAAATGATTTTTCGGAGTTGACTTTAGTCTTTTACCCAAAATGCTGAAGCATAGTAGGACCAATAAGGCCCACAATACACAAAATAGACAAAAACAAACAAATTTTACTGAGTCAGCAGCCACCAGTCAATAAAGAGGAAAGCATAAGCATGCCAACTCAACGCTATCTGGGTCTCTATATAGAAGCACACAATGAACAAATGAAGGCAATTCATAGACCAGAATCGATAGTTAGCATTAGTTAGCATTAGTTCTTAGATTTACAAGCTTTCAAGTAGAGGTTAGGGGCTTCCTCGACAAAAGAACCCACTTCTAGCTTAAACATTTTACTGCTTTGTTAAAAGGGATTAGAAGATAGTCTTCCCTTCATTTTGTTGCAATCATTTTCTACGGTCTAAATCAATTTCAAGAAGTTCTTAGCTTGTATTTCATGAAAGGAGTTTTTGGTGAATTTGTTAAAGTTGCTTAGCTTTTGGAGTGTAAACTTCGATTTTATTTCTTGAACTATTTTCACGGAGTCTATAATCAAGATAGTAAAGCTTGACAAAGCTGAGTTGTTATGATTAATATAGTTACAAGTAGAAAATGTTGAGTATAAACCTTTTGAGATATTAAAACAATCGTTCAATGGTTAAGRAGGTAAGAAACAATTTTTAGCTTTTTTTGGTAACTCAATATTATTTACACTTAGTAACTATACTTCATTGTCATATGGTTAGTGAGTTAGTGAACTCTATCCAAAACATTTGCTAAGGGTTAAGGGAAGAACCATCTCTTAACTCTAAGTAAAAGAACTCTAGGACAACATTTGAGAATCGATTGAATGCACAAACATTTGTTTCATCTCGGGAATCCTACAACATGTTAGAACCGTAGTAAAAATTTAGCATTGATATATGTATGATTTTTCTACTCCTATTACATTTGCACACTGGATAGTCTCGGTAAGCCATTGCTCAACTATGTTCTTCAGTGTTACAGCATTCTAGAATAACTCTAACCTTATTTGGTCTCTAACTTAACTCCTACTATTTTTAGTATTACTTTGCTTTATTATAGCTTTATATTGATTATTATTGTTACAACATTCCTATTTGTTTCTTTACAAAAGTTTTCACACGCTTCCTATCATTGAACAATCCTTATGGAAACGATACTCTATTCATCTTTACTAATTGTCGACCACGAATACTTGCGAGTGTGTGAGTTTAACTATAGCTGAATTAGACCCCAAGAATGCTCCAGTTCAATGGTAAATGACAAGCCTTCCATAAATCCATCTAAATTGTGACATTCCCAGAAGTGTTTAAACAATTTTCTATAGGCCCATAATGGTTCATCAAGCCCCAAGGACCAATCATTTCTTTTGCACTCGCCATTTTCTCCAAAATTCCTTTTGTCTCTCTGTTAGAGATTTCATCTCGTCCACTGGACTAGGGTGGTATGTTGTAGCAACCTTGTGCTTGACTCCATATTTAAGTAACACCTTTTCTGTCATTCGTTGCACAAATGTGATCCTTCATCACTGATTAGTGCCCTAGGTGTGCCAAATCTGGAGAAGATACTTTAGCATCACTGGTTTGTAATGCGATAACTTCTATCAATTTTGAAACATAATCCACTGCCACCAAAATATAAGAATTCCCAAATGATTGTGGGAATGGTCCCATAAAATCAACTTTCTAAATGTTAAAGAGTTCAATTTCAAAAATTTTATTCAATGGCATCTCATGCCTTTGGGAAATGTTCCCAATCTGTTAGCATCAATCACGTGATTTAGCAAATTCATATGCATCATTGAATAACAATGACCAATATAACTAGTTTTTAAAACCATGGATGCTATATGAGTACCTCCAAAATGTCCTTCATAAGATGCCTGTGGCAATGATATTGCAATCTTTGAATTTCTTCATCAGTTACACATCTTCTTACGATTTGATCCRCACAAAGCTTGTATAAGTATGGCTCATCTCAGAAGTAGAATTTGGAATGATGAAGAAACTTCTTTAATTGCTGATTGGCATGTTTAGTGGGATGAAACCTACTGACTAAGTAATTCACCGTACAACACACCATCGTGCTACAACAGTAGTCATTATCAATATTTGTTCATCAAGAAATTAATGTGAGCCCCGCCCTAACTTGTAGAATGAAACCCGACAACAAGTGAAAAAAATCCCAGCCTTGAGCCTTTGCCTAGAAAGACAAGAACCAATACTACATGGAAGACGCCAGTCTAAGTATTACCTAGAATCTAAGTGATAAGTCTAACTAGAATGCACAAGCATAGAACTTGATAAGTTCAAAGTATGAAAGAAATAATCTCTTAAAATATCATTAATAATCTGAATCTCATGTTGTTTACAAAGTCTTGGATGTAAGGTATTTATAATAGTCAAACCCCAGAAAAAGTGGAAAGAAACTAACTAGCTATTGAAGAAAACTAACAAAAACTAAGAAACCTACGGTTTGGGAAGCATACACACTAAAGGTCTGGAGTGTTTGATGTCTATAAGGACCCAAAAACCCTAAAATAGCATATTACAAAGTGGCGTCCATGTTTACCGAGGATAAGGAACATGTGCCACAAGAATACAAAACTACTAGTAACTAACTTTGCTAAAAGATAAAGGATAATCCTTATACTTTTAACAACTTAACAAATCCTTCTTTATGATAGAGAACCTTCAAGAATAATCAAAATCCTCCAAGAAATCATGCCCCCATCCAAGAAAAGTCATATTTGACATCGACTTTGACTCTAAGAACCAAGAACTTCAAGATAGTTGATTATTTGACCTCCGACTTGACTTGGACTTGCTTTGGGCTTTTCTAAGCAAAACATTACTTCAACAATAAGCCCATTTAAAGCCTATTTAAATCTCTTGGTCCTTGCCCTTGTAATTGGGCCTTTAAGAAGAGTTAACGAGTCATGAATAAGCTGCCCATTGCTGCCTTTATTGGACTTGAAAAAATTCTCAGCTTCTTGGGACTCCTTTGTGGCTTCACCTTTATCATAAATGATTCATCAATTTGTACCTGAGGGTTCATTTCTTCCATCTCCAATCTGAAGAAGTGGTTAGCAACTTAGTTCTCGGTTCCCTTTTTTTCTTTAATCTCCAAATCAAATTCTTGTAGCAAACGTACCTACCTAATCAACCTTAGCTTAGCATCTTTCCTTGAGATCAAGTACTCAATTGATAAATGATCTATGAATACAATAACTTTTTTCTGACAAGATAGGTTTGAAACTTCTCAAATGCAAATACTACAATAACCAACTCATTTTTAGTGGTTGTATAGTTTTCTTCTGCATTGTTGAGAGTTTTTCTTGCATAGTAGATAGGGTAAAACAACTTTCCTCTCCTTTGGCCCAGAATTTCTCCAACAGCATAATTACTAGCATCACCCATTAATTGAAATGGGAAAGACCAATCAAGAGCTATAATGATTGAGCTGCATGATTTGCATCTCCGTATAGTGAGACCTAAGATTCAAGCTCAACAGTTTGAGCTAAAAACTAATGTTCCAAATGCTACAGACAATTGGCCAATTTAATGGAATGGCCATCGACGATCCCCACTTACATTTAAGTTTATTAATGGAAGTTAATGACTCTTTTCAACTACAAGAAGTCCCGAAAGAAGCCTTAAGGATGAAATTGTTCCCTCTTTCACTTAGAGACAGAACAAAACTAGGTGCCAAAAGTTTCCTTGTCTTCTACTAAGCAGGTTGAAAATAATAAAGAGTAACAAAATTGAAACGAGATTCAACAGAAAGGAAGAAACAAGAAGAATTGCATAATACTGCAAAGAAGATTCTTTTTTACCTTTGTACATTTTCTTTATGCAAATTTATTTGTGTGGTTTATAAAAATGTCATAATTGTACTTTGTAGCATAAAAATTAAATGTTAAAGTTCTTGTCTCTCTCTCTCTCTCTCATTTCAATCTCTTATTCACTCTGATCATAATATGATATTATGTTTAGATCATTTGAAAATACTAAATATAGAAAACAAACGCATCAGACATAAAACATAAATTCAACAATCCAAGAAAATGGTCAAAGTCAACTCATATCTAAACATAGAATTTGGATGCCTGAAAAGTCATATGAAGAGTTTGAAACCTCTTTACATTTCCTCTCAAAATTTTCAAGTCATTACATCTCTAAAAACTACGCACCTGATTCATTCAATTTGATAAGATGGGAAGAAATATCTGCTCTAGTTGCTCAGGAAATACTTAGAAGCTCAGAAAGAAAAATGTTTAGGAATAACGAAAAAGAAATCTCTAGAGGAAATTCCATAGATATCCAAAGATTGGGAAATTTACTTGTATCAGCGATGTTATGCAGAGAGATAGGATACTAGACCAAGAAAAGATAAACTTTACATTCAACACTCCTAGAAATTGCAAAATGTACTATGAAAACACTAGAGAAAGTACCATTTTGAGTATAATGGTGAAGAATTCAGAAAGGAATTTGTGGGTGAAAATACTTCAAGAGAACCAGTRAGAAAGGAGTCAAACAATYCAGTGTGGTGAACAGAATGTTTCACAAGATTATCAAAACCATACTTTTGCCAAGTGAAGAAAAAGGAACTATAGTTACTTTTATGCACATGTACCAAATGTACATGTTGCACAAGAAAACTAATATACTTTACTCATCTACTAGTAAATCACATGTATTAAATCAAAATGAATAGACACAAGAAGCTACTCTATGGTTCTCTTCTAACCAAGATCTTCAAAGCCTTTGAAGTTCCATTGAAAAATAGAATAAAGCTGATAGAGAAACTTGATGAAAAAACCCTAGAAAGAATGAACTTAAATAAAAAGTACGGAATCTAGTGGAATGCAAGTGAAATAATAGAAGGAAATCAAGAAGAAAAGGTTGAACATAATACATTTAGAAAAACAGGAGAAGTCATAGAAGGAAATCAAAAGAAAAAGGTTGACAGAAATCTAACAAGAAAAGTAGGAAGATGCTTGTCGATTATGTAGAGGATCGAGACTCTTCACAAGATGTGCTCTATTCTCGACAAAAATAAGTCACAAGTCATCAAAAAAAAATTAGAATCTACCAGAAATGATCCAACAACTACTAAGGAGAGTGATGCTAAACTAGCAAATAAATTAGATGAACGAATCCCAGATACTCCAAGTGATATTGACAACACATAATCCCAAGTTGAAGGAAAGAAGATTGGATCTAAAATCGATGAATGGAATATAAGTCTTGCTAAATGATCACATGGACATACACAATCATGGCATGTAAAATTGAAGACTTGATTAACACTATCCTCGACTAGTTGGCTGAGATAAATAAAATAGAATGTGACTCAAGAAGAGAATTAGAAGGGGAGATTGACTTATTGGAAAAGAGAATGAACTAAATAGAAGATGAGCTAAAATCCGGTACTAGTGTATTAGAAAGAAAGAGTCAATTCAAGATTGCGAGGCTAAAGAAGAGCTTATTGAAGTAAGAATAAGAATTGCTTAACTACCCCCCAGCAATGAAGAAAAATACTAAGAAAGCTGCAAGAAGTTAAGATTATTATTGCCATAAATAAAATCCTAAAAAATTTTCAAAATAAGGAAAGCAATGCAGTTCCAGTTAAGATAAATCAAAGACTAACCTCGAGAAGGAAAGAACAAGGAGAGAGCCTAGAAAGGTAAGCAGAAGAATACCTCTAGGAATCACGAAGAAATTTGGAAATCAAGAAGGAAGAGCAAAAAGGAAAAGAAGAGAATATGATTAAGGAAAACCAAACCAACCTTCAAAGAGAGTCTCTAAATTTAGGATTCTTTTTGTTAATCTATAGGCATGTAGATCATTGAAAACTTAGTCCTAAAAGAATTCCTTGAATATTCCTTAAAATATAAATTGCATTTATTGTCTTTTACATGTTAAGAATTTTAACTATTGGTATTATATCATGAATACATTCGTCTTCTGTGAGTATGTTTACCATATGATTGGAAGAGTTTCACATAGAGAGTTTGTATTCCTCAAAATATATAGCTCTCAATGCCTTGAGAACTTGTAGCAAAACAAGAATTCTTTCCTAACATGCTTAGTTGTTCTTACATAACCATATCAGCTTTGATTAGGTATATTTAAATCCTATATAGAAATATTTGCTCAAATGCATAAGTCATCTTGAAATTTTTATGCCTATGTGCGAAATGACTTTTTGATCTTAATTCTGTTGAAAAACATGCATACATGGAATATATCTTACTATTTGTTTTTTAATGCAACTTTGATAGTGTATAATTATCCAACATATCAGAACAAATATAGTGCGACTTTGGATAACTTTTGGTATGATTCTTAGCTTTTGATTGTATTATCTAGTCAAATTGGAGTAGTGGTATATGAACTAATCTTTTCTTACTTTTACCTTATTCTATATGATTTTAGATAAAATATATGAAAATTGTACAGGGTTTTTATAGACGAGTCGAAAGAGTAATCAAATGCTGCAGCAAGAAACCCAGACACTTCAAAGGATCAAGCACACGTGCCTTCGATAGAAGAATCCTTGGCATCAAATGAAGTGCATGGTTGATAGTGACCTTCAATCGTTAGTCCTAGTTGACTCCAATTTTGGTTGAGGAATTAGGAACAGCAAGTATAAGTACATACTAACATGTCCAAATCTTTTATGCCACAAATAAGAATCATCAAGTTTAACGGTTAAGCATTGAACATATTGAGCAATAAGTTCTTCCAAGTGAAGAGAATAAACATTCACTCATCTATTTGCAATACATATAGCCTAGTCACTACACATATCAACAATCCGATAAGTATCTTTACCAAAAATAACTTTATATCCATTATCACATAATTGGCTAATACTAGAAAATTATATTACAAATCATCAACTAAAAATCACATTTTAATAATAAGGTGGGGTGCCTTAGCTAGTGATGTGCCCTAGAGCATTAGGTATTTGTAATAGTCGGATATTTATAATAAAAGTATTATTGACATTATTTCCCATTATCTCTATTTATTAGTTGTTTATTCATTTCATATGAGTATGATGATGAGATAAAAGAATAATCAAGACTAATAATAAAGTTGTTCATAGTCATAGGATTATTATTGGGCAAATAATAATCCATAAAAACCAGTCTTGTTTACATTCCATAGGATCAAGTATAGAGATATTAATGGGGTAGGAAATGAAAAATCTCATAAAATTATAAATAAGAGAGTTATTTGTAGAGATAAATGAACTTGAACATGACTTAAATGAAATGAGCAAGTAAACATGAAATTACTTGTCATTGAACTATATGGTTTTATTCCTTTGACCTGAGATGATACATGATCTCATATTCCTTAGTTATGACTTAATACTATTGAATATCCAAGCTTATAAGGGTGCAAGATAGTTTGCAGTGCTAGTATAAGATATATGAAAACATGTTAACATGCAATAAGGAATCCATTACTTCTTCTTTAGGAAGAAAGATATCCTTGTACATTATTTCTTGACTAAGAAATCTTCRGCCGAAGTGGAATGTGATGAGAAAAGAGTTTCTCATAGTATTCAAGTAATCAAAATGTACTTGATATGTTCCCAAAAAGATATCAAAATGGAAGGAATAAAATGCTATAGTCTTGTCCATTTGATAGAAGTCGAGCAGCTTCTTCATTAATTAAATAGGGGTCGTGGAGTGTTTTTCTATACACTAACCAAGATCTATGGAAATAATTAATATTAGTTTCCATTGCTATTTAATGATGAACCAAGGAAGTCACACACAATAGGACCGTCAGGGGCAAAATGGTCATTTGTACTAAATATGTAGGGATGTGTTGGGCTAGTATTAGGTGCCAATACAGCTCTTACACACTCCAACACAATTGATTAGAGTTGGGCTAGCCTTATATGTGGGTGAGCCTAGCCCAAGCGCTCAAAATTGTTACTTCAYCTAGGTTTGAAACCGGCAAAATCCGCTGTAGAATGCTGTGCGCCTATTTGATATGTTCTTCTCAACTTTTGATTTATGTTCTTGGACAATCTGATTTTTTTCTTGTTTCCATTAACTTCATTAATTTGGTTAATTTCTTAAGCTATTTAGGAATTAAATTAATGAACTAATTCTATTTTGAAATTTCTAAGATGTTAGGAATTATGAGATTTGCATTATATTGGTAATTCCTAAATTTGTTAAGAATGAATTAATATAGAAAATTAAAAATTGGACATCCGAAATTGTTGGGAATTGGAAAGGTTACTTTCCGAAGAACTTAGGAGATCTCCAAACAATGGATTTAATGAAATTGGAAAATTCATAAACTGTTACGAGATTACGATTTGGAACATTTTCCAAGGAGTTGGAAAATAAGAAATTGAGAACCTAAATCATTTAGGATTGTTTCTTATTTATTTGCATCATTTTATTTGCTTTATTTATTTATTTTCTTTATTAGCATGTAGGGCAATCATGGGCTTTTAGGATTACCAATATTGATTGCTCAATTTTGTTATGGATTATAATTATTAAATTAGGTATTCTAAATCCCATATTATTATCTTAGGCCTGCATGCTATACACTTTGTAAGTTGTTCTCTCATCTTGGTATGCCAAGGATTTATTGATGTAAATTGGAGGCTCAAGAAATCCATGGAACATGGAGTTCATCAAGGAATACAAAGAGGTCAAAATTCTAAATGAGCGAGTGGGAGCATAGAATACGTTTTTAATTTGATTAAACTTTATATCTATGTAATAACATAGGATTTGACCTAGTCCYATAACCCAATCCTTGTGCCTAGGATTGGGCCTTAGATAGGTCCATGATTATCTAAGTTTATTTATTTGCTTTGATATATGTATATGGATGCATGTCAAACCAAATAATGTGCAAAGTGAGACCTTATTAATAGCGGATCAAAAAAATCTTCCATAATTAATATTAAGTTAAAAAAGGTGTGATTTGTTAAAATCATAGCCTATCTCTCCATCAAAGTAGGACCCTTAAGGATATTTACAATCTAAAATTGTTGGCTACACGCACCTAGAGACAGTTTTTGAAAGTTAAGAGGTATTCTTGAAGTATCTTATTAATATGAGGATATTAGTAAATGGGTTAACAATACTTGATCGCCGATTACATACACACGGGGTGCTCAGTATTTGCAAAGTTAGCCTAATTTATAATCTAATGGGCTGAACTTAACTAATAATGTGAACTACATAATGGATTAACCTAAGGTTCACCTTATTTGGAGCTAAATCGATTGGGCCTTGCAAGGAGTTGCAAAGATAAAAAGTTGCTACTTATAGATGACTAATGTACTATAGAATGGATTAACCTGAGGATACACCGGTTATTTATGAGAATCCAATCACCTACTAGAAATCCTTCCAACAGTGATTTTTTTTTTTTTTTCATTAGGGAATGTGGAATTTGAATAAAATAGTGGAAGAACAACTTGTTTAAAGACCAAGTCAAATTGGTGTATAATGACTATTGACTAATAATCTTTTATTTTTTGCAATTACTCAAATATTATGGCCCTTATGAATCCTTTGTTATCAAATCTTGAAAAGAACCTACTAATTGGATCAAGTCATAGTGACTGCTGAGGCATTTAAAATTTGTTTATATTTCAAAAGGATTTCCTATACTCTTGATGAGAATATTCCAGCTAATGGCAAAGATAAAGAGATGCATTAGTAGTCGCTTCTTCTGGAGGTTAAAAGAACCAAAAGAAGAGGAAGGCTAAAAAGGCTCCTAAAACCCAATAGGAGTAACTCAAAGAAGGCCAAGAAAGCAAAATAAAGGAAAATGTCACCATTGTGGTGGAGATGGGCATTGGAAAGGGAATTTTCCTAAGTACTTGCAAGCTTTGAAGGACAGGAAGAAGGCTGATGCAAGTACTATCATCACATGCTTTCTTAACAACTACTCTTTCATTCCCGAATCCACTTCCAGTGTTCTTGATTCAAGTGCTTCATCCCATGTATGTGCATCTATACAAGAAATGGAAAGGAGTAGAGACTTGTCTAGGAATGAGGCTATGTTGCAGATTGAAAATGGAGTAATCGTCATTGCCATATACAAAGGATTTATGTTGTTAACTAGTGGATCTGCTTTGAATTTAGACAATTTTTTATGTTTAACAAACGATTTTACAAATATTATTTCTATTTCAGTATTGACTAGAAATGGGTTTAAATTCTCATTCAAGATAATATTTAGTGTTTATTATTTGAATATAGTCGTTGGTTTAGCATATAAGCACAATGGTCTATATTATTTATCCACTAGTAAAATGAATAAGATAAGGCAAGAGAACCTTAATGTTTATCAAAATTAAAACCTTAACACAAAATAACTTTGGCATCTTAGGCTAGGTCATATTACAAAAGATAGAATTGAAAGCTGAAAAGAATCAGATTAGTTGGGTCCCTTGGCCCAAATCCTTACACAACTTGTGAGTCTTTTCTTCAACACAAAACTAGAAAATCCTTTGGTAAGAATGGACCTAGAGCAAAAGAAGCCTTAGAACTTATACATAGTGATGTATGTTGGCTAGTTTCGACAATGGCAAGAGGTAGATATAGCTACTTCATTAATTTTACCAATGATTACTCTAAGTATGGATATGTGTACTTAATGAAGTACAAATCTGAAACCTTATAGTTCAAAGATTACAAAGCTAAAGTAGAAAACCAACTCAATAAAAAGATTAAGACTCTATAGTTTGATTGAGGAGATAAATACGTTAGTATTGAGTTTATTGAATTCTTAAAGGAATAAGGAATAGTTTTACAACTTTCCTCCAGGAACACCACAGTTGATGGTGTCAGAAAGGAGAAATTGAACCTCTATGGATATGGTCTAATCCATGATGAGTTATACGGACTTTCGAAACTCATTTTTTGCACTATTAATAGGTCTATTATATAACAGATAGGGCCCCTCCCGAGTTTGCTAACACAACTCCATATCAATTGTAGAAAGGGAAGAAACCTAGGTTTTAAACATGTTAAAATCTTGGGTGTCCATTTAAAAGATAAAAACAGACAAGTTGAAAGCTATATTTGTGAAAGGATAGTTTGTTGTATACTTTGATAATGCAATAGGACATCAATTCTATCTTCCTGATGAACAAATTGTTTTCATTAGTCAAGAAGCCATCTTTCTTGAGGAGGAGTTCATGCAAGAAGAGGCATAGGGATGAAGATAGAACTCAATGAAATAGATGAGGAACAACAAAGTCAAAAACAGATTTTAGGTTCTAGAAATGAAGTTATGCCAAGTGCTCAAGCCACAACATCAAGTTTGATTATGCAGTCAAATCGTTTAATTTTTCAGAAACCTTGTTGGAACTTATGTTTACAAGAAGATTAGTGGCAGCACATTAACATTTCTAGTTTTGTATGTAGATTACATACTTCTCATGGAAAATGATATTGGCATATTAACTTCAACCAAGGTTTGGTTGTCTAAAATTTTCTTCATGAAAGACTTAGGAGAAGTAACCTGTATTCTAAAGATTGAGCAAGACGAGTGACAGGTCTCTTCTAAAAACTTTACAAGATAAATTTTTAAAGACATTCAGAATGCAATATTCTAAGAAAGGACTACTATACAATTTATATGTGGAGAAGGAAACTTGAGAATTAATGGATATAGAGATTAAGATTTCCAAACTTATGTTGATTATAGGAAATCAAACTTTGGGTACATTTTTGTATGTAATAATGGAGGTGCAATTGGTTGGAGAAGCTGCAGCACCCAACTATTGCCAATTCCACTACAAAGACTAAGTAAATTGCTGCTTTCTAAGTAGCAAAGAAAGTTGTTTAGATGAAGAAGTTCATTAGAAAATTAGAGGTTCCTACAATTGAGTCACTAGTTCACCTTTACTGGGACAAGAATGGAGTGATTTATCATTCAAAGGAACTCAGTCTTATGCTAAATCCAAATACATTAAGATGTGCTTCCATCGTATTCGAGAACTTGTTGGAAGAGGCAATATAGCTTTGTAAAAAATAGCACTAGTGGATAATATGGCTGATCCACTCACTAAACCCATGTCAATGAAGTGACTAGACTTTCATAATGAAAGGATGGGGCATAATTATTATGTAGAATAGCTATAGTGCAAGTGGCAAATTGCTAGAGATGTGCCATAGAGTAGTATTTATTTGTAATAGTTTGGTATTTATAAATAAAAGTATTTTTTGCAGTATTTCCCATTATATCCATTTATTAAATGCTTATTCTTATCATATAAGTATAATAATGAGATAAAAGAATAATCAAGACTAATAATAAAGTTGTTCCTAATCATAATTATTATTGGGGCAACTAATAATCCTAAAATATTAGTCTTATTTACATTCCATATAATCAAGTAAAAGATATTGATAGACAAAATCATAATTAAGCAATTGACTATAACGCACAAGTATATACATTCCTCAAGCGATATAGGAAAAAAAAAATATCAATCCTACAAAGACTGTTGGTTCAAAAGTGATAGTTCAAATTCCTAATAAAATCAAATATTTGTTAATGGTTGTCATGAAAATAAAGTAAAATAATCTAAAATTATCTAGTTACAGAGATTTGAAAACAAATAAAAGAACGAGATGATTAAGAGCTTAAAAGTGAGTTAGAGATAAGAATCTCAAATATACTAATATCCAATAAGTCAAAACATCAAAGCTACAGAATTACCCTACAGCAATGATGTAGCAAAGACTTAGCTACAGTAAAAATGCAAATTGAGACAAAAAATGACCTCAGTTTCTTGGTCATTGTTCCTATTTCACTAAGTTGTTCTACCTATTGGAGTTATTTAGCTTAAGAAACACAAATGAATGTTCAAATCTCATGTGATTTTATGGGTAGAATGTAGATGTCGCTAGTGTTCAATGGAATTTTCTAAGATATTAAACCTTGTCCCAAGATATCCAAACTCACATCTACTTAAGTTGTCCATCTCTCTGACTATCTTTTCTGGTTCAAGAAACTCACACAAACACCTTTGATAGCCAAAAAATAGTGAACGTAAAGAAATAACACCCTTAAGTAAAGAATTTATAAATAGCAAACCTTGCTTAAATCATTCAATAAAATATTAAGTACATTAGTTCGTCAAAGCTCTAACTTCTAAGAAGTTAATTCATGTTCTTAGATGTAAGAAAGTACATAATATGAAAGCTTAACATCTCAAAATATATCTCAAAACAATCACTAAGAGAAAGAGAAACAAAGGCTAAAGAGGTTGTGAAAAAGTCCAATGGTGAAGTCCTCGAGTTCTTCTTCTTCCTCTTCTTCTCCAAGCTTCTTCTCTTTTTGCTCCCTTTCTCTCTCCTATTCCAACCTTTTTCTATCTCCGTGCGTGTCCTTTCTGTTGGGCAAATGTCTTCTGCCCAACTCGCTTTTCCTTCTCTGTCATTTAAAGCTTCCTAACTAGCCACTTGTCAAGCTTTAAGTGGACAAAAGGCCATTAGTACTACATGACTTTTTGTCTCCTACTTTATGCTTTTTCTCCAACGGAATTTCTATTAATTTAAGGCTTCTAGGACTTCTCATTTTCTCACAGAGTCAACATCTCTGCCTTTGACTTCTCAATATTCGTGCTGCTTCTGCTCATTTCCATTGCTGCRGCATCGTAATTCTATAGCATTTTATAGGTCTTTACTTTTTCATCAAGTAAACTTATATTTCATTTGTGGAATCCTTTTCCCTACAAAATAGGGAATTTTACCTTAGTAGCAGTACATGAATTCTATRATTTCACAATATTTCTTAGATAAAATCACTTGATTGAATTTAAGCAATGTTTAATGCAAAATAGTATAAAGTAGTACTTTATCATATTAAAAAGGGTGAAAATATGCACATAATTGCTAGTAAAATTAATGGATTTTCACCCACTTCAAATATTGATGGGATGGAAATGGTGAATCTCGTACAATTGTAAATAAAAGAGTTATTTATAGAAATAAATGAGCTTGAACATGACTTAACCAAAAGGAACAATTAAACAGGAAATCACTTGTCAATGGACTATGAAGTTTTATTCCTTTAACTTGAGATGATATATATTCTCATATTTTCCTAGCCATGACTTACTACTATTACTACTCCAAGTATACGAGGGTACACGATAATTTGCAGTACTAGTATAAGTTATATCAGAACATGTGATTATGTAATAAGGAATCCATTACTTCTTCTCCAAGAAGAAAGATATCCTTATCCATAGTTTATTGACTAAGAAAGATATCCTTGTCCATAATTTCTTTATTAAGATATCTGGTTACTAGGTCCAAGTAACAAAAATTAGAGTAGCTATGCATACTCTTACCTAATATCGCCTTTTAATGCAAAAGTATACATGTAACATACATAACTCATGTTACTTGGAAATTCAAGGCCATGGAGTAGTTATTATTGCACAATCCAGTAAATCAGTAAATCAAACCAAAATACACCCCCAAACTTGTTCAAAGTTGTATTTCCAAAAAATTAATTCCATTTCCAAGACTATGATAGGTTTTTTGAAATTGAGTTTCAAAAGTATTTGTAAACTCAATCAAAATCTCATTTATGTCCTTAAAAGAGTGGGATAAACATGTATTCGTCAACAATAATTAAGTTATGGCCATACATGGCACTTGAGATCTCAAGAGATTACTCATACTTAGCAAAATTTGAACAAAGATAGGAATCCGTCAACTTGTAGCAATTATATCCACAAGGGGTAGCAAAACAACACAAAATAATTAAATGCAGTTGCATCAGCTAGCTGTAGCATTGAAGAAAAGTAGTAAAATAAAGAGTAAATTAATTCAATGCTACAGCCAGGCTACGACAATATGGTTATATCAACCTGTTGCAGCACTGAACAAAAGGAATAAAAGAAATAGTAAAATAAGTCAACGTCATAGCCAGGCTACAACAATGTAGTTACCTCAACCTTCAGCAACATTGAACAAAAWATAAATAGACCATACACAATCTACTACCMAAAACTGWAATGAAGCATAGCTGAATAATAAAACTAATGATCAAAACACAACGGCCAAACAAAATAACATTTAGACCAGAAAATTAAACCTAAGGCATTTCAATCTAACATAGGGCTAGAAAAACAACAAAAAATGCAAGGGAAAAACATCCTTTTGCTGTAAAATTCCGCACTGCCTAGTTCTGAAATTTCAGCACAAGTATAGAAAAAAATCAGCAACATAGTCTTTCAATCTTCAAGCTTTTCCTTCATCCATATTCTTCTCCAAAACTCCAGCAAAGACAGTAACTTTACATAATGAAAAAAAATGATAAGATCAATTAAATCGGTGTAAACACCTCAACGAATTTGATTGTTAACAATGACTATACCTCAACCATGAGGTTTATATCGAAAATAGTTTGTGAAATCAATACAAACAAAGCATATCCCTATACCTCTACTGACGAGGTTTAGAAGAGATCTAGAAATCATTCTTARAGAAGGGAAYGATACAAATGCACAAGAATGTTTTAAATTAGTAAAGGAATCACCTTTTTAGTGTTAACCATAGATGCTCCTAATGTTAAGACCGTGGCTTTGATACCACTTGTAGCAACTAACGAGAGAAGGAAAGACGCAGTGAAAGCTAAAGATAAAAACTTTTTCCTTCTCATGGTGAGTTTAGGAGCAACTTACATATGTTTTAGTCTTCTTGGAATAAAAAAAGCACTAGGGTTTCTTGTTAGAGGGGCCGAATTCTCTTGACTCAATTCTATGGTCTGAGCTAAAGGAAGTGGCAGCTCTGAAGGCTGCCCAGATCTGCTAACTTGCTGAGCATGTTACTTTCTAGCAAGCCTTTCACTTCTACACATGAAATTAGCAAGCGAAACCTTTTTTGATCTTTTGGGCTCTACCTCTTTGGACAAGGTTTTTGGTGAGAACCGAACATGAACTCATTAAAAAGAGAGAGAGAGAGAGAGAGAGAGATARGAGATTAGGTCTAGAGAATTCTTCAAAGAGATGTTCTATATCTTAGGGTTGAAACCCTAAAATAATTGAGTCTTTGAATTCACAAAATCCTAGGAATTTTGGCCAAGGAGGAGAGCTCTCTAAGGTGGTCGATATCTTCCCAAGATAAAGGGAATTTCAAGGACCCTAGAGTTTCCCCTTGTGAGAGGTCAAAATTCCTAGTCTTTTCTAGGGCAGGTCTATTCCCCATTTTTTCTTATTATCTTTAAATTAATCCCTAAGCCCATTTTTTAATTCATTAGGGTTTCTCCTTGTGAGTCAAAATTCCAAGTCTTTTCGGGGCCAGGTCTATTCCCCCTTTTTTCTTATTATCTTTAATTTAAGCCCTAAGCCAATTCTTTAATTCATTCTTTTCTTGGATCAACTGAAGTAATTAATTAAATATCCAATGGACTTATTTATTCTAGCCCAATAAATATGGACTAAACTGAATAAAATAATTTCTCTYATTAACTCAGTTCATCCTTGAAACCAATTGTACAATTAAGTACTCAGGTAATATTGAGTTAGCCAGGGTAGCAAAAGAAATATTATTCATGGCTACTAAAATGACCAAAATACCCTTACTAACTAGTAGTTGTATTAGTCATTTTAAGTGTTCTATTTATCACCATATGGATACACTAACCCCATGAACAATATTGCATGAGCACAGTCTTCGACTTACATATGAGATGATGAATATACCCTTGCGTAATACTCATCAAAGAGAGAGGAGTAATGTACTAATACATTCTCAACAACATCTACCATCCTTAGATTTCTAGTCCAACAATCCATAATAATCTCGAGTGTCCTTAGTTATCACTAGGAGCTAACCAGAAGTACACATTCTAAAGTCATGTTCCCGGGCCCTAGATCTTTTGATTATTCTTCGGACAATCACAAAGGGGTGATTCGTTCTTCACAAATTGAAGCACATAAACTACCTTATATCAATCTGTCTTAGTTTATTAGATACTATATTCCCAATATACAAGATTATTGATCTATCAAAAAATCTCACCTATAGTATATAAAAGAATATGGATCCAGGTTCATGAGACCACTAAGTAGCACTTAAGTACTAGGACACTCATCCATGCTGTAACAGTGATATTCTGATTTCTATATGGATTTTACTTTAACAAAAACTACTATCACAAATTCTATTCTACGTGTAACAAATAGGCTTGTGCAATTGGAGTGAACAGAGCTTTCACTGACTAAGACAAGTCATTCACCTTTAGAGTCCATTGCAGAATGATCTTATCATGATAGAATGCTTAGTTTTATCAAAAGACCAAGAGCCTATTTTTCTTGCTAATTACGTACTCATGGCTTATGCCTATTTGTGAAGAACGACCGATCATAATTATTTACTTAATTACTTGGACCCATTCCAACGAAATATACAAGTCAACGTATGTACCAAAATGGAATAGATGGAATTACTATTTTATTGCAATTAACAAAAATACGTTGTCTTTAGGACATACTATTCTAACAATCTCCTACTTGCACTAAAAGACTACGAAAGTCCATAGGTCCCTACCCTTTATGACATCTAAATTTCTAACAAAGACCTTCTCTGGAAAAGGCTTGGTGAAGGGATCTGCAAGATTGTTTGTTGTGGAAATCTGATCCATCGCTATCGCGTCCTTCTGGATGAATTCCTAAATGAGATGGTACTTCCTTTCGATGTGTTTGCCCTTTCTATGGTTTCTAGGATCTTTGCGTTGTGACACAGCTCCAAAGTTGTCACGTTACATAACAATTGGCTTCTCTTACGCAATATAACCTCAAGTTCTGTAAGGGACTTCGAAAGCCACACCACTTTCTTGGATGCGTCTGATGTTGTGACATACTCAGCTTCGATAGTAGAATTGAAAATATAGGATTGCTTAACACTCCTCCATGAAATAGCTTCTCCGCACAAGGCGAAGACATATCCACTAGTGAATTTCTTTCATCTTTATCAGCTGGAAGTCTAAGTTCGTCTAACCAACAGGAACCAAGTTATTAGCTCTGTAAACTAGCATATAGTCCCTAGTAGCCTTTAGGTACTTGATAATAAGTTTTACTGCTCGCCAATGTTCTTCCCATGGGTTTGACTAAAATCTATTTACCATGCCTACAGTAGAGTAAATATTTAGCCTAGTATATGGCATGAGATACATGAGACTTCCCACAGCCGAAGCGTAAGGAATCCTACTCATTCTTTCGTTTTCTTCCTTTGTTGTGGGACAATCCTTGGAAGACAAGGTTAGATCATGTTTAAAGTGAATAACTGCCCCTATACACTAATCCTTGAACCTGGGGAGTATCTTGTCAATATAAGCATATTGAGATAAGCCTAACATTCTTTACTTTATATTTCTAAGATATTTTAGACCAAGAATGTAGCTAGCTTCTCCATATCTTTCATGTGAAATTGATTCGATAGCCAACCTTTAATTGATGACAATTTCCCTACATCATTTCCAACCAGTAGAATGTCATCAACAAATAACACTAAGAAGGACATGTTTTCACCATCTATCCTTTTTTACACTCATGGTTCATCTTTATTTTTGTACAAATCCGTAAGACTTTACAGACTCATCAAGACATTTGTTCCATGCTCTTGGTGTTTACTTTAGACCATAAGTGGACTTCTTATGCTTCTAGATCATGTGTTCTTGGCCTTTCACAATGTAGYCTTCTGGCTAGGACAAATAGATGTCTTCACTGAGGCAGCCATTACGAAAAGCCATCTTGACATCCATTTGTCATATCTCATAATCATAATGACATTCTATGGCTAAGAGTTTAAGCATGACTACTGGTGAAAAGGTTTCCTCATAATTGATCAACACATAACATCAAGAAGGACACGCTTTCACCATCCATCCATTTATACACGCATGGTTCATCTTTATTTTGTACAAATCCGTAAGACTTTACAGACTCATCAAGATATTCATTCCRTACTCTTGATGCTTGCTTTAGACCATAAATAGACTTCTTATGCTTGCAGACCATGTGTTTTTGGCCTTTCACAATGTACCCTTTTGGCTAGGACAAAGAGATGTCTTCACTGAGGCAACTATTACGAAAGGCCATCTTGACATCCATTTTTCATATCTCATAATCATAATGACATGCTATGGCTAAGATTATGCGAAAGGACTTAAGCATGGCTACTGGTGAAAAGGTTTCCTCATAATTGATTCTTTCTTTCTGAGTATAACCTTTTTGCAACCAACATGGCTTTAAGGTTTCCATCTTTCTGTCTACTCCATTTTTCCTCTTGTATACCTATTTAAACCCTATGGGTTTCACCTTTTTAGGTATAGCTACAAGATCCCAAACTTGATTGAGATACGTAGACTCAATCTCAGCATTCATCGTAAGATGCCACTTGTCTACATCAATGTCAAGAATTGCCTCCTCATATCTAGTAGGATCTTGCTCCTAATGGTCAAAAACTAGCCCAAAAGCCTCTCCTATCCGTCTATTTAGAAATCTAGTTTCTCTCACGCTACGATGAAGCTCCATATATATAGGAACACTCAGTGGTGTCTCTTCTGGCACCTCGACTAGAGTGTCAGAAGAATTTGAGATTTGTCCTTTTGACAACCTCTCTTCAAACTATATTTTGTTTGAACCTTTAGTGGACATATATTGATCATCTTCCAAGTATCTAAAATAAGTACTAATAAGTACTTCCTGCTCCTTAAGATAATAAAAATATCCACCTCTAGTACCTTTTAGATGTCCAACAAAGTAGCATAATTCTGATTTTAAATTTAACTTACTTCCTCTAATAGTGCATAAGCTGGACAACCCTATATCGTGAGATGATTTAGATTGGGCTTTCGCCCTTTCCATATCTCATAGGGTGTCCAAGGTACAAACTTGGAATTTACCAAATTCATAATGTATGCTATTGTTTCCAGTGCATATCCCCAAAAGGAAATAGGAATAGTTGCATGACCCATCATGCTTCTAACCATCTCCATGAAGTTCRATTCCTTTTCTCAAATACTTCATTCTGCTGGAGGGTCCCAGTTGAAGTTAAATGAGAGACTATCCTAATATGCACTAGATAGTCTGTAAACTAACTAAGRAGGTACTCTCAACCATGGTCTGACCTTAAGATTTTGATTACTTTACCTATTTGACGCTCCACTTCAGCCTTAAACTCCTTGAATTTATCAAAAGAGTCAGATTTTCACCTTATCAAGTAAGCATAACCAAAACAAGAATGGTTATCCATAAATGTAATGAAGTACTCGCAACATCCTCTAGTAGGTATAGACATCGAACCACAAACATCACTATGAACTAACTCTAGGATCTCCTTGGCTCGTCCTTCATTTTGGGTAAACGACCTTTTGGTCATCTTTCCTATTAGGCATGACTCACACTAAGGCCATTCTTCCAATCTCAATGAGTCCAAGGGCCCATCATGGATTAACTTGGGAATCCAATTAGGGTTTATGTGACCTAATCCTAAGTGTCATAGATATGATTCATTAAATGATGATGATCTCTTCTTATTATAATTCCTACTAGGTTCAGTCTCAGAATTATTTATTTCACTTCTAACAGRATTTATRTAAAAGAGATTTTCATATATGTTTCCTGAGCAAATAAATTTTTCACTTTTACTAGTTTTAACACTAGAATGGAAATCAACATAATATCCTTGAAATAATAATTTCAAAACTAATATCAAATTCTGTCTCAAACTTGGAACATATAAAATGTGTTCCAAACCAACATCCTATTATAATAAAAAATAAATTAATAACTCCCACTACTTCAGCCCATACTTTTGCTCCTTTACCCAAAAGCATTCCATGCCCTCCTTTAGCTAAGTCCTTGTTCTCCTGAACCCCTGTAAAGGGTTAACATGATCATGTTAGAGCAGTATGCTCTAAAGATAATGTATTTCTGTAAATTGMAATAGAAGAGTAATTCTATCTATTCCATTTTAGTACATATATTGATTTGTATATTTCATCAGTATAAATCCAAGCAATTAAGTAAATGGTTCATGTGATGGGTCGTTCTTCACAGTTAGGCAAAATCATGGCTACTTAATTAGCAAAATAAATGGGCTCTTGGTCTTTTGATAGAACTAGGCACTCTATCATGATAAGATCATTGTGCAATAGATGCTAATGGTGGATGACTTGTCTTAGTCAGTGGACAGTCCGTTCACTCCAATAGCAGAAGCGTATTTGATATACGTAGAGTAGGACCTTTGATATTGGTTTTTATTAAAGTACTATCCCTATGAAAACCAAAATATTCTTGCTACTGCATGGATAAATATTCTAGTACTTGAGTGCTAGTTGGTGGTCTGATAAACCTAAAGCTGTGTTCTTTGATATACTATAGGTGAGATCATTTCTTAGATTAATAACCTTGTTTGTTGGAATATAGTATTCAATTAACTAAGACAAACTGGTAAAAGATAGTTTACGTACTTCACTTTGTGAAGAATTAATCACTCTCTTGTGATTGTCCAAAAGATAATCAAATTATCCAAGGCCCTACGAACATGACTTTAGAATGTGTACTTCTGGGTAGTTCCAGTGATGAGTTTGGACATTCAAGGTTGTCATGGATTATCGAACTAGAAATCTAAGAATGGTAGATGTCATTGAAAATGTATTAGCACATTATTCCTTTCTCTTTGATGGGTGTTACACAGAAAGGTATATTCATCATTTCACATATAGGTTGACGTATACTTATGAATGTTGTTCATGGGGTCAGTGTATCCATATGGTGATAAATGGAACACTTTAAATGACTAATGCAACTATTAGGTAGTAAGGATACTTGGTCACTTTAGTAGCCATGAATAATTTATCTTTTGATACCTGGGGTAGCAAAATATTACCTGAGTACTTAATTGTACAATTAGGCTTCAAGATGAACTGAGTTAATGAGATATTATTTTGTTCAATTTAGTCCATATTTATTGGGCTAGAATAAAATAAGTCCATTGGATATTTAATTAATTAATTACTTGAGTTGATCCACATAAAGAATTAATTAAAGAATTGGCTCAGGGCTTAAAATACGTCCACTGGATATTCTATTAATTACTTTGCTTGATCCAAGTAAAGAATTAATTAAAGAATGGGCTTACTGCTTAAGATAAGTCTATTGAATATTTAATTAATTATTTATGTTATCTAAGTAAAGAATTAATTAAAAAATGGACTTGGGATTAAATTAGACATAATAAAAAGAAAGGACCAGACTTGGCCGAAGAAAAGACCAGGACTTTCAGCCTCACAAAGGGAAAYCTTAAGTTGGCCGAAATCCTCCTAGTCTTCTAAGAATTTCGGCCACCCCAAGGGGTTTTACACCTTGGTCAAAATTTCGAGTTCTAGTGGATTTTAGAGACTAGTTATTTTAGGGTTTCAACCATAAGATATATAACTTCTTTTTGAAAAATCCTCTTGACCTAATCTCTACATTCCATCCAGTCGCCACTCTTTGTCTCTCTTCTTGTTCATCCTAGTTCTCACCAAAACCTAGTATAGAAAGGTAGAGTCATACCATGGAAGATTGGAACAAGCACATGCTTGCAAAAGAAACATCCTCAACAAATTACCAGATCTAACTAGCCTTCAGAGCCGCCAACTCCTTCAGCTCAGACCGAAGAATCGAGTTAAAGGAGAAATTCGACACCTCCAACAAGAAACCCTAGCGCCTCTCTAGTTTCAAGAGAAGAAAAATAAGTAAGTTGCTCCTAAACTCACGTAAAGAAGGCAAAAAGTTTTTATCTTTAGCTTCCACCGCGTCTTTACTTATCTGGCAAGATCCTTCAAGTTGGTGGCTCCAGAATCCACTATCGAAGAGGATAAGGATCCAACCAAACTGATGGATTTTGAATAATGAGAAATACTGGTTGGACAGTCTTTTTTCCAGTGCCCCTTCTACCCACATTTGAAGCACTTTCCTTTAGGCTTAGCATTTTTTTGACCCACGCTGGGCTTCTTATCTTTTCCACTTGTGTTGTTCTATCCCTTYTTCTTCTTGAAATTCCTAGTCTTTGGCTCATTCCTAGAAGAAGGTGCAGAACTAGCAACCAGAAACTTGAAAGTAGGCTTCATGATCTTTTTTGCCACCTGAAGCTCTTTCATGAGTTCCGTTAGATTCATGTTCATCTTGTTCATTTGTAAGTCAACTTGAACTATCTAAAAGAATCTAGTTGCATTTCTAAGACCATGTCAATCTGGTTCTCCAGATCAATCATAGTTCTTAGGACCTCAGCTTCCTCGAAATAGGCAATCATCTTGAGCAACTGCTCTCAAACCGATGTCCCCTTAACCATCCTAGTGTTCATAATTACCCTTCGACCTCCCCCTACCTTGCAAGTCAGCTCTTGTCAACAGACATGGTTCACAATGACAAATCCATGTCATATGCATTTAGTATGTCTTCGTGCTTTGACTGAAGCACATTGAACATGGAACCCAACAAATAGCATCGCGCCATTTCATCGGCTCTCTTCTAGTCCACCTCAACCTGGCATTCCTGGTCATTAGATCTTCCCAAGCCCCAAGATAAGGGTCAGTGACAACATACTTGCACCTTCAGCAATGAGTACTATGTTCAATTTCCTCTTCTTGTCCACATAAACTAGCCTCAGTGAGCTTATGCTCCTTGAGAGTAATACTCAAGGGACTGAAAGAACCTCCACCAGACATTTTTGGAAAATGCAAAAAATGTAATTTTAGTGTTTTTGGTACATAATGAGCAAATATTGCACATAAGCTCATATTATATTATGACAATAGATTACCCTATAACTATTGTAAATAATATTTGGTTCTTAGATGMATAACAGCGTTTCTATAGGAAGAATATCAATTCTCTAAGTTAAGTGTATAATCACCACTAATTAAATTCCCTTAATAGGAAATGGTCCAATGAACAGTTCCGTCTAGAGGGCAGCCACTACTTTTCATCTCCTACAGATAATCTTACATCATTACTTCTAGCTATAGGTTGGCTAACGACAATACATATCCTAGGTTTTAATTATGCCTCTTCCTTTAGATCATCCATGCACATCCTATAGGGGGCTATGCTCAGAATAACATGAGTGTACCCACGATCTCTAATTAGATGTGTGATGGAAGCCATGGGATTGTTGGAACCCTTCTCCCACTTAATCTTTTAAAATAAGGGTGTTAATAAAATGTTTTTAAGGTTCCGTTAAGATCTAGTAAATATCTAAACTTATATTACTCCATTTGAGAGTAATCCATAAATTCATTTTACAATTTGTTAATTAACCTATAAAAACAACCTTATCATGGAATACCTAAGTTTATTCTTACTTTCTATGTCAAGGATGATAGCCTTTGAGAAATGAATCATAAGCTAATTTAATAATTTTATTAGATTTGATAAAAACATTTTATCTCAATTTTAATTCTATCTTAAGGAAGCAATCCTCATGAACTAACATGCTTATGATCAATGCTCTGATAATAGAAAAGGCATAATAATTCAATTATATGCTTGTCTATTCATTATTCCTAAATGATCACATAGATTAAACATCACATAAGAAAGCATTAAATAACTTTAAATATGATCTTGTTTAATCCTATGGTGGTACCCATCCTTTATTACTTATTTCGTGCAATATATCACAAGATAATCTAATTGCAAAAATAAATAACTTCCAAGAATGATTTTGCAAAACCCTAAGAACTACAAAATTTGCATAGCAAAGAATCTTGTAGTTTCTTCTTTGTTCTTGCACGAAATGGGGTCAATGTGTTAAAGCTGTGCAAAAAATTCTAGCACATTTTTCGTGCATTTTTCTTCCAAATTTTCGTCCTATATCTTTTAGGAAACAATATAGCTTAAATATGTGCATTATAGGGCTGGAAAAACAACAAATATTGCACAAGAAATGCAACAAAAGGACATCCTTTCACTGTAAAATTCCGCACTGCCTAGTGCTGAAAATTTAGAACAAGTGCAGCAGAAAACAGAAACATAGTCTTTCAATCTTCAAGTTTTTTCCTAACTCCGTATTCTTCGCCAAATATCCAGCAATGGCAATAACTTTACATAAATAAAGAAACTGATAAAATCAATTAAATTGGTGTAAAACCTCACTGAATTTGATTGATACAATGCCTATACCTCAACTGCGAGGTTTACATCAAAACTAGTTTGTAAAAACAATATAAACAAGATATTCAAATCCCTATATCTCCACTCACGGCGTTTACAAGAGATCTACAAATCATTCTTTTAGGAGGGATCCATACAAACACACAAGAATGTTTTAAATTAGTAAAGGAAACACCTTTTTTAGTTTTAACCCTAACATGCTCCTAATGTTAAAATAGTGGCTCTCATACCACTTGTCGGAACTATGAGAGAAGGAAAAACATAGTGGAAGCTAAAGATAAAAACTTTTTGCTTCTCATGGTGAGTTTAGGAGCAACTTACTTATTTTTAGTCTTCTTGGAATAAAAGAAGCACTAGGGTTTTCTTGTTAGAGGCATCGAATTCTCTTGACTCAAGCTGAAGGCTGCTTGGATTCACTAAGTTGCCGAGAATGTTTCTTCCTAAACAAGCCTTTCACTTCTGTGCATGAAATTAGCAGGCGGAACCTTCTTCTAGTCTTTCAGGGTATGACAATACCTCTTTGGACTAGGTTTTTTGGTGAGAACTTTGGATGAACTCATTAGAAAGAGAGTAAGAGAGATAGAGGGCGGCCAGAGAGAGATAGGAGATTAGGTCTAGATGATTCTTAAACAGATGTTATATATCTTAGGGTTGAAACTCTAAAATAACCAAGTCTTTGAATCCAACAAAATTTGAGGGATTTCGTCTAAGGGGGAGAGCTCCCTAAGATGGCTGAAATCTTCCCAAGACTAAGGAAATTTCGGCCACCCTAGGGTTTCCCCTTGTGAGGTCGAAAACCTAGTATTTTCTGGGCCAGGTCTATTCCCCTTTTTTTTTTTTTAATATCTCTAACTTAAGCCCTAATCTCATTCTTTAATTAATTCTTTTTATGGATCCACCCAAGTAATTAATTAAATATTCAGTGGACTTATTTATTATAGCCTAATAAATATGGACTAAACTGAATAAAATAATCTCTCATTTACTTAGTTCATCCTTGAAGCCCAATTGTATAAGTATGTACTCAGATAATATTAAGCTACCTAGGGGACCAAAAGATAAATTATTAATGGCTACTAAAATGACCAAAATACCCTCAAAACCTAGTATCTATATTTAGTCATTTTAAGTGTTCATTTATCACCATATATACAGACCTCATGAACACCATCGCATGAGCATAGTCTTTGATGTAAAGGTGAAATGACGAATATACCCTTTTGTATAACACCCATCAAAGAGATTAATACCTCTCAATGACATCTACCATCCTTAGATTTCTAGTTTGATCATCCATGACAACCTCGAATATCCTTACTCATCATTAGGAGATACCCAGAAGTACACATTCTAAAGTCACGTCCTAGGACCCTGGATCTTTTTATTATCTTTTGACAATTAGAAGGGAGTGATTAATTCTTCACAAYGTGAAGCACAAAATCGATCTTATACCAATCTATCTTAATTAATTAGATACTATATTCCCAACATACAAGGTTATTGATCTACAAAACTCTAGGTTCACGAGACAACCAACTAGCATTCATGTTCTAGGATATTCATCCATATAGTAACAGTGATATTTTGGTTTTTATAGGGATAGTACTTTAACAGAAACCAATATCACAGTTCCTACTTTACATATATTAAATACACTTGTGAGTGAACTAACTATCCACTTACTAAGGCAACTCATTCACCATTAGATCCATTGCACAATGATTTTATAATGATAGAACATCCATTTCTATCAAAATTCAAGAGTCTATCTGACTTKCTAATTAAGTAACCATGGTTTATGCCTATTTGTGAAGAACAACCCATCACATAAACCATTTACTTAATTACTTGGACCCATTCCAATGAAATATGCAATTCAATATTTGTACCAAAATGGAATAAATAAAATTACTCTTTTATTGCAATTTACAGAAATACTTTATCTTTAGGGCATAATATTCTAATAGGTAGGTTCCAAGTGATGTCTCCACAAAGCCCCTTCTATAGTGCAACTATTAGACAAGTATGATGACTACACCATAAGTCTAGGGAAATCCTCATTATAAAATCTTGTTGCTATACACCCCTTCCTCAGCAGAATAAAGCTCTTTATCCTTACTGAGTATTAGAATGCTGTCTCAAAGACCTTTACATGGTTCAAAGAATATTGCTCAGATTTCATTTAGAGTATTTACCATATGTCTATGCAATATCTCTTTTGCTACTTTTAGATTGCTGTTGAATTCCAAAAATAGTGAGTTAAGCTTGTGGCTTCCTCAACAGAAATGGATACCTTTGATGTCTCGAAGGAGTTTACTCATTAAGACACAGTCATCACTATCGACATTCAGCTTTGTCAAGGTTTGCCTTTAGCTAAGAATTTTGAGAAAACAAAAATGAAAATGAAGAAGAATTGAMTGGAAGCTTTTAAAAAACTTAAATAACTCAAAATGCCTTGTATATTAAAATGCAATAAGAGTAAAACTAAGTAAGAAGGACTTTTGTCTTTCTATTGCTAATCTATGTTTAAAATGAGGTAAACCTAAGTAGGGGTGTTTCTTTCTGTTGAATAGAACCTTAACAATCTATTCTAAACTTCTAAGAACTAAAACTATGAACTAYAGAAAAACTAACTGCCTCTACAACTTTACTGATCATCTACTCCTTATATAAAGCCAGAATGTTGTTGAGTTGGTAACTTCGTAGCTTTTAGTTTTTGACAATTGACTGCTGAATCAGCCAACAGTCTACCTATAAAGCTCATTTTTTGTAATTTGGTCCATACTTTTTTTCTCTTGCTTCAACATTTTTGGAAATAAACTTGAGTTAACCCAACATGTTCCTTTGTGTAGTTTTCACTTTGATTCTTCATTAAATGCCAGAGATTTAGGTTCCTTCTTTGCTCTTTGCTTCTCTTTCCCGTGCCTCATAAGCTTGAATGTTGTAGCATTCTTCTTTATTCTACAAGCCTTCTCAAGGATTAAGCTTTTTAGGCTTCTCTAAGTGTGTTTTGGTTAAAATGCATTCTTGAATGTGTTGATCTTTTAATATACTGAAAATGAGATAACATATCACAATTAAGAGCATAAAAGAATAAGAAATTGTAAAAATGAGCAAAAATAATGGGTAAAAGGTGGATATAATCTATGATTATCACCCCCTAAAGTTAAAACATTGCTAGTCCTCGAGCAATACTATAGCAATTGATTTATAGTTAGTCAATTTCCTTGGAGTCATCATGTGTTAATAGAAATTCGATAGTAGCAAGCTTTGTGATGAAGAGAATCAAATAAAAGGCATTTTCTGCTAAGTGACTATCAAAAGGAAGTTTAAACTAATTTTTTGTAATTTWTCAAATTATTGGGTTTGTTGTAGTAATAAAGAATTTATCCCATGAAATTTTAGGGAAGGACTTTAATGCATAAGGATTTGATCAAGAGAATTTAGAATTATAAACAGGTAGGTTTTGATACAACAACAAACATAAGCTTTTTCTAAATTATTCTCTCGTGTCAGTAGTGCTTTATGACGTAATAGCAAACATGTGTTTTATGTTCTCCTGGTTACTTAGCTCATAGCTTATGAATTGTTGTAGCATACTCATATTTTCTTCCCCTTTTGATGCAAAGGCAGACATAGGTAACATGAGTGCTTCTGGTTAATCAGGTACAGAAAACATTGGAGCAGTTTTTGTTTCGTTTAGGCCTTTCCCTTTTCCTTCCCCCAAACTTACTTATAAGAGAAGTTCTCTTTTCTCAAAAACAACTCATTGCAAAAGAAGCCTAAAAAAAATTCCCAAGTTTAAATTTTATGCTCAAACCCTCTACTAAAAAAATGGTTTTAAAAAAAAAATTTATTTGAAACACACTGAGAATAAAAATAGCACATTTACTTGTTCCTAGAGATTTTCCAAACCGCAAAASAGCATGACTTAACTAATTCAGTATACACTCAGTAGATCAACTTACCCTATAGCAAAGTATATACATAGCATGTTATCAAAATGATCAAATTAACCAAAATACACTACCAGCAACATAAATATTAAGCATAAAAAATTGTCAAACATACTAAAAATCATAAAAGGAAAAGTTAATCGRAAAAATAAAAACAAATATTCAACAAAACATAATTGTTTCAACATCACTAACATTTATTAGATTTTAAAAAAAAGGCTCACATGGCCCATAGCTTTCTACTATCATGCAGACATTCAGTCACTACCCTTGTTTGATTGTTTTGCCTTAGCGTCATCCTCTATTTATGGTCGGAAAAAGTTGGATGGGCACGTGTAGTCTTCACCTTCAATGCTTTTGCTATGTTTAGCCAGTCAACTGTGCCCTGTCTTCCATGTATGCCAAAAATTGATCATCTGTTCCTGCAATAGGGCCTTGGGATTGCTATAGCTTAGACGACATTTCCTCAATCTTTGAAAGTTCACTGCCCTATTGTGCATTGGGTTTCCTGCTGCAGTATCCTCTTTTTCAATTTTCATCTCTTCTTCTTCACCTTCATCCTTCTCAATATCCTCTTCTTTCTCAACATCATCTCTTTTCTCAGGTACTTCTTCCTCGGATTCTTCCTCTCTCATCAACTTGGCATGAGTGGCTTTTCATTTTTTGGTGGCTGGTATTGAGAGTTCTCTTGTTTTCATGCAAATTCATGCTATAGCATACTCATTGATTGGCACATTGTTCTTTACTGTCTCTTCCTRTGGCTTAATGATAACTCCAGCTTCCTAACATAAAAGGGTTATTAAGAGATGGAAAGAAAAGGGTTCCTTCCCTATTTTCTCACATGCATGAATCTCAACAAAAAGCAAACATCCAACATTTATAAATTTTCCAGTCAAAATCGCGTATAATAGTATCATTCTTTCATGAGATATAGTGTAATCATTAGTGGTAGGAAGGATTCGGRACTTAAGAAAATTATACCAGATTTTGGCAAGAGGGATGAGTGACAACCTCAAAATAGTCATTGCACTAGTGACGAAATCATCCACTCTATTCCTTCTGCAGTCAGGGTCTTGTAGATTTCCTCATTGGTGTCATCATCTACCTCTAGCACAATTCTCATGTTCTAGAAGCCCATAAACTTTGTTGATAACTTTTTGACCTGATCTTCATTGCTATACCTCTCATTGTGACTATGTCTTCTTTGATATCAACCACGTTAGCATAAAACTCTCTCACCAAATTGAGGACTGCATTGTCTGAATGCTGTGAAAACTCCTCCTATTCGTGATGCTCGATTCCTTTCTTCACACTTTCGATAAGTTCTGTTGATTCCTTTGCGAAGTGAAAACCCTTCTCCAACAACAAACTCTTCTTCTTGAAGTTTTCCTCAAATCACTTCCACTTTCTCGTGACAAGCCGAGGCAAAGGTGCCATACTTTTAGGTGTTGTAGCAAGTTTCTTTACCATTTTTTCAGCGTTACTACTAGGGTCTCTTCTTCTTCCTTAGATTATTGGTTAACATTGAGAGGTCCTCTTGCATATTCAAATTCTTATTCGAATCTGAGAGATACCTCTGATGGTTGCTTTAATCACTCATCACAACCTTTGGATTCCCTAGTGAAGCAAAAACCATTTTGAGTGTTGAAGTGAACTTCCATATAGCCATCAAATGGGATGCTACCACCTGTTTCACACTCTATTGTAGTATTACATCAGTTGACATGGCCTCTCCCTAGCCTGTGATTGCTATATTTTTTTGGTTGACACAGGTTCCACTATGGCTTTCTTGGCTTGTACTTTCTACTGATATGCTTGATCCCAATTCTTACACAAAAGATAAGAATCTGAAGTAAAGTAGTAGTCTACCCCTTAATCATTAGTGAATCTAATGTGAATTGAAATAAAGCAAAGAGAATAAGGAAAAGTAAAACGAAAGAAATTTGTTAAAGCTACCTACCTATAGCGGTTATTTTACAATCATCAATCTGACTATGTTGTAGAATTACTGTGCTTCGTTAAGTGTTAAAGAGGACCTTCCTCCTTTCTGCTCTCCACTTTAACAGTGCTTTAACCTCTGCTCATTCACTTGAAATGTGCTTCAACTTTTTTTCATCCTTCAATTCCACTGCTCCATAAGAATGTACTTTAATGACCTCAAAAGATCGCGACCATCTAGACTTTAATTTTCCAGGAAAAAGTATGAGCTTAGAATTAAACAATAATACTTACTAACCTTCCTTGAATTCTCTTTTTAAAATTTTCTCATCATGCCACCATTTGGTCTTTTTCTTGTACATTTTTGCATTCTCATAAGCAGCATTTCTGAATTCATCCATCTCACTTAGTTGTAGCATTCTATGTTCACCAGCCAACTTTAAATCGAGATTCAGTGCCTTGATTGCTCATTATGCCTTGTGATCCAATTAAAATGGCAAATGAAAGACCTTCCAATAGATAAATCTAAAAGGGGACATTCCTACTGGCGTTTTGAATATTATCTTGTATGCCCAAAATGCCTCATCCACCCTTAAAACCTAATCGTTTTTGTTTGGGCTTACAATCTTCTTCAAAATTCTTTTGATCTCTCGATTGGAAATTTCTTCTTGTCTGCTTGTCTAGGGATGATATGTTGTAGCAATTTTATGCCTCACCCTATATTTAGTGAGAACCTTTTCCATCTGTTTATTCCCAAAATCTATTTCTTCACCACTGATCAATGCCCTAGGTGTGCCAAATCTTGAAAAAATATTCTTTTTAATAAACTTAACCATTGCCTTAGCATCATTGGTAGGCAATGCTATAGCTTCGATCCATTTAAAATGAAATCTACAGCCACCAGAATATAAGTGTTGCCAAAAGAGTTCGGAAATGGTGCCATGAATTCAATTTTCCATACATCAAAAGTTCAACCTGCAAAATGTTGTTCAAGACCATCTCATGCCTTTGAGAAATGTTTCCCATTCCCTGGCATCTACACTACTATTGATAAACCCATAAGAATCCTTAAAAAAAAAAAAATTGGCCAACAATAACCAATCTAAGGTACCTTCGCAACATTCATGTTCCTCCAAAATGTCCTCCATATGGTTCAATCTAACAATGTTGTAGCAAACACTGCATCTCTTCATCAGCAACACATCTTCTTAAAATTTGACCAGCACACAAGAATGGTTCATCCCAATAAAAGAATTTTGCATCATGCATAAATTTCTTTAATTGCTGCCTACTTAATCCAGGAGGTTGTATCTCACTGGCTAAATAGTTAACAATATCAGCATACATTGTGCTATAACATCTAAGATAGCTAGATTTTGTTCATTAGGGAATAATTCAGCAACATGCACTTGATGGTCCTTTTCTTCCTTCTCCAATCTATATAAATCATCTGCTACTTGGTTCTCAATCCATTCTTATCTTTAATTTCCAAATTAAATTCTTACAACAATAGTAAACACCTTATCAACCTTGGTTTAGCATCCTTTTTCAAAATGAGATACTTAATTGTTGATTAGTCAATGAACACAGTGACCTTTTGTTCTCAGCAAATATGCTCTGAACTTTTCAAATGCAAATACAACTACAAGCAATTCTTTCTTGGTGGTAGTGTAGTTTCTTTGCCTCATTGGGAGTTTTGCTTGCATAGTACAAAGGATGAAATAACTTTTCCCTCMTTTGGCTAAGAACTGCTTCTACTGCATAATCACTTACATTGCACATCAGATCAAACAGCAATGTCCAGTCTGGTGCTGGGAGCTGAGACCAGTGCTTGTTTCAGTTGGTCAAGTGCTTGGCTACAATATTATCAAAGAAAAATGGAGTGTTGTGTTTTAGTAGAGATCATGAAGGCTTTGAAATCTTTGAGAAATCTTTGATGGATCTTTTGTAAAAATTGGCATGACCAACAAAACTTCTAACTCCTTTCGCAATAGAATGTGGGGGTAGCTTTTGAATAACTTCAACTTTGGCTTTGTCTACTTTAATTCCTTCTTTTAAAATTCTATGTTCCAACACAATGCCTTCTTGTACCATAAAATTGCACTTCTTCCAATTTAACATTAGGTTGGTTTCCTCACAACTTATCAGTACTTTTTCCATAATGTCAAAGCAATCATCAAATATTTCTTCGAAAACAGAGAAATCATCCATAAAAACATCCAAAATCTTTTCCACCTATGAGTAAAAATTTACATCATGCACCTCTGGAATGTTTCTGGATCATTCAGAGTCCGACAGGCATCATTTGAAATGCAAAAGTTCTATATGGACAAGTAAATGTGGTTTCTCCTAGTCTTCGAGTGCTATAGCAATTTGATTATATCCAGAATAGCCATCAAGAAAGCAGTAATAATCTTTCCCTGAAAGTCTATCTAGCATCTGATCAATGAATAGTAGGGGAAATGATCCTTCCCTATAGCTTTACTGAGTTTCCTTACTCCATGTTTACTTTTCAACTGGTTTTGATTCTTACTTCGACAACTCTGTAATACCCGAAATTTTTCCTTTATTAATTTTTGTTTGATTGTGTGAAATTGTTTGCAAACTAAGGTTGAAAATTTTATACGTGATTAATATTTTGAATTTTCACATTTAATAAGTACGGAAATATTGTGTTTGTCGAATTAGAGTTTTTGGTTGGTCAGAGGCTCGACTAATACGCATATTCATTTCTCAGTTGAAAGCTAAATTTTTATTGAAAGAAATGCCCGTTGAATTTAATTTAATAGATTGGATTAGTTTTGGATGGGAAGGCCCGAAAGATTTGGGTTAGGGCCAAAGTTCTAAAAAAAAAAAAAACTATTTAATTAAACACTATTCTTCTTCAATCCCTAAAACCCTAATCCCACCCTAAACTGCCGCCGCCGCCACTGCCGTTTCTCCTCTGCCTACTCGACACCGCTCATCGTAG
Organism: Rhazya stricta; assembly: GCA_001752375.1. NCBI lineage: Eukaryota > Viridiplantae > Streptophyta > Magnoliopsida > Gentianales > Apocynaceae > Rhazya > Rhazya stricta. The sequence goes on from MEJB01000040.1 coordinate 2,807,089, forward strand.
CCTTTCCTTGCTCTTTATCCTCTCTCCCTCTTCTCTCCCCTTCTCTCACTGCCGGCACTTGAAATGGTCACTGCTCATCGCTGCTTGCGATCGGCAGGCCGCTCATCACACAGGTTCCCTACCAAATCCATCCCTTCCACGCCGGTACTCGAAGGACGCCATTTGCAGCATGCATCGCTAGTGCTCGATTCTTGGAGCTGCGACCAGATCTACTTTAAGATCCGTAGTTGTTTTGAGAAGCGCTATAATATGACCCGCATAGCCACAGCTTGCCGTTACACGTCGTCCATCCTCGGCTGCTGCTCGCCGCCGCTTCCGGTTACACTAAGGCAGGTTGCTACACGCTAGAGGTGTGATCCATGTTTACCAGAATCCATAACCACTCTGGACGAAGCGCTCCGCCCAGATCTGCCTTCATCTTCTTCTTCTTTTTCTCTACTCGACCCAAGTTGCCATAGCAGCGCTCATAACATCAACTGCTCGAGGAAGCCTTGACAAGCATCRCTCGCTGCTTGGCTGTCACAGCTGCTACCTGTCTTTGTTGTTGTTGCTCGCCARATTTGCTGAGCGACCAATCCAAACTAGAAGCGGAGGTTCTGGAAAGTGATCGCTGTGTCGTCTTCCTCGCTTGCCGCTGCTTTTGATGCTACCTGTGTTGCCAAAAGCAGGAACCTGCGAAGGCAACGACTGTCTTCCTCGCCTGTGCTCAGCAAGTTGCAGCTGAGGGGTTGTTGCCGAGGTCAACGAACTTGGCCGTTCAGGGCGTTTCGCCCAGGATCTAGAAGTAGCAACAGGTGCAGGCACTCAGCCAGTGCCAGTGCCCAGTGCCCAGTGCCCAGTGCCAGGCACCCCGCACTCAGGCGCCAGACACTTAGACGCCCAGACGCCTAGGGTGTTGCGCGCCTCGTTTGAATGCACGCCCGAGAATCCAATACCACTCCCGAGACACTTCGATTTTGTGGACTTAAAGGTGAAAATATTATCAATTGATATTGAAATTTATGACCTATAAAATTATATCTTAAAGTAAAATTATGGGAGAACATAGATTAGGTTTAATACCCGAGCTAAGGAGTTGAAATTGTACCCTTAAAAGACGTGATAATTGGTAATATGGGAACTAAGTATTGATTAATAGTTGGCAATTGACATTGTTGGAATAAACATTGAATATCTAAGTTGGGACAGTCGTACCAAATAGACTTTCTTTTCGTAATCACAAATAGATCGTTTCGAGTGCCTTAACGTTGAGAATGGTCGAATGATTTCACTTCCGATTTAAATAAGAACCCTACAACGTAAAGGACTCCGGGTAAGTAAATTCTCACATTTCACTAATGCATATGGTTGGATGTATCTGAATTTCTTTAGCTGGATCAATGTGTTAGATAGGAGATTTCTATGCAAGTAAAACCCCATACATGCTTATCTCTTTTGTTATGTGTTATGTGGTGGCGGTATGGGATTATGTTATGAAATGTGTTGATTGTGTGGAATGTTTTTACGTGTTTCATATCTTGTACCATTATTATGTCGAATGGCATGTTAATTACGGCTGTATGCATTTCATGTCATGGGCATGTAGTTAGTGTTCTACATCATTCCTGGCATGAGCCATTCATACATTTAAAAGTGAATGATTTAGGAAATGAAATTTTGAAAGAGACTGTATTTTATAAATTGTAACGTGTTCAGTAAAATGTTAAAGTTTTTGAAAAAGGGGGGTAAAACCTAGCCATGAAAGCTGTGAGCGAGAAATGGGGCGTGGGGGACCGGCGTACCAGAACTGACCCTCTGGGAGGGTAGATAATGATTCACCTCGGGAAAGTGAAGAGATGAAAGAAAAAGTAAAGGAATGTTAACCGCTTTGTGGTATTACCGGTAGGAATGTAATCGGATTCCAAATAACTATGGCCCACTGCAGAGCTTATTGACTATGCGTTATACTCAGTGAGCTCACAAATGCAATGAAATGAAAGGTTTTTTCGAAGTTCTTGCATTTTGAAAGGAAAGATTTTATGGAAAGGTTATACAATAAATGATTTGAAAGTTTTCATTGAGAAAGTGAGATTTTATAATTCATGACATGTAGGGCATGTTTATGTATTCATGCATGARATTTACTTATTGGGCTTTATTGTAACACCCCCAGATTAGGAACCATCCTAAGTCGAGAGTATTACATCATTTCACTCGAAGATAATCAACTATCATTTAAATTTCAACATTTATTCAAAAGAGAAATACAGCGGAAGTCTCAACAATTTAAACCATTCAAAAACGAAGATAGCGGAAGCTTCAAGAATTTAAACCATATAAAAAAATAATATATATCTTATTACATAAATCGATTTGGAAAAAAAACAGTTCTCGGGTATCATAGCTAGCCCACAAGCGACCTCCTCGCCCCATCTGGTTACACATCATCTGAAATGAAACATAAGAGAAAGAAATGAGCTAAAAWGCCCAGTAAGTAACCTCATGCATGAATGCATGCACATGTCGTACATGTCGTGAAATTTTAAGGTTTCGCCTTTTAAATGAAAAACTTTTCAAACATTCCCTTTTTTCAAAATTTCTTTACAAAATATTCCCTTCAAAATTCACTTACAGTAAAAACTTTCCATTTCCTTCCATTCGTGAGCTCACTAGAGCGTAATGCCTAGCCACTAAGCTCTGCAATGGGCCATCTTACTTGGAACCCAATTCCATTCCTACCGATAGTACTGCAAAGCGGTTAAAATTACATTCTTTTAACTTCCATACTTTCACCTCCAATGAGGTGAACATTCTTACCTACCCTCTAAGAAGGTAGGGTCGGGTGCGCCGGTCCCCCACCCCCCATTTCCCGACACATCTTTTGTGGCTAGGTTACACTCCTTTCTGAAAACCTTAATATTTTCAAAACTTTAACATTTTCCTTTAAAATTCCATTTCCTAAACCCTTTACCTTCTAAGTATGTGAAAGGCTCATGCCAAATGTGATGTAGCTTCTAACTACATGCTCATGACATGAAACACATACAACCTTATATAATATAACGTTCAACAAATAATACAAGATATGAAACATGATAGCATATTCTTTAACATAAAAGTGCTACTGGATACGAACACATTAACATTCTTCACAATTACACACATCAACATAAAATTTCATACACAACATATTAGAGCAATTAAAAGCGTTCAATTTCATTCATTTATAATGTTAATGAGATGGGAGGATTACTTACCCGGAGTCCTGTACGTAAACGGGTTCTTACTTAAGTTGCAAAGTGGACTCCTTCAATCGATCTCAACGTAAAGCCTCGAAATGACCTAGTTGATTACAGAAGGARGGTCTACTTAGTTCGATCGTTTCAACTTAAGTATTCTGCGTTTAATCCAAAAATGTCCTTTATAAATTTATAAATCCAAATTTAGTTCTCATATTATCGAATATTATGTTTTAAGGGTACAATTCAACTCCTTATTTTGGGTATAAACCTAACTATGTTCTCCCATAAATTCACTTCAAGGCATATTTATTTACAAGTCATACAATTTTAATATTAAGTGTTAACATTTTCACCTTAAAATTCATAATATCCAAATGTTGCGAGAACGATAATGGATTCCCAAACGTGCGTTCAAGCGATGCGCACAACGGCCCTGGGCGTCTAGGCGTCGGTGCCCCTGGGAGTCGGGCATTTGAGCATCGGGGGCCTAGGCGCCTGGCACTGGCACTGGGCTCCTGGGCGCGCGCTGGTGCTTGCTAAGCGCCTAGTGCCTCTGGGTGCCTGGTACTGCTGGGACTGGGGCAAAGTGCTGGTCTTGCTGCTGTCCACTCGTCTTGGCCAAAAATGCCTCAGCTGACCAACATTATTTCTGTCGACTTTCGACGACAACCGGCGTCAYGAGCAGCAAGAACAGAGGGCCAAAACGACAGCCAATTGCAAAGGTTTTAGCTTCAGTTCGAAGGGAAAATCCATTGAGCAAAGGGAGAAAAGAAATAACGGTGGCAGATCTGGCGATGGCATCACGCAGATCTGGTTGCGCCGAGTAGGAAAACGGGTAACAACGGCACGTCCGGTGACTGTGTCGCACAAATCTGGTTGATCCCACAGAGAAGGAGACGACGGCGACAGATCTGGTGATGGTGTCGCACAGATCGGTCCCTCTTACAAAGAAGGAAAAAGGTAATGACGGCGGGTCTGGTGACGGTGTCGCACAGGTCCGATTGCTCTTACAGAGGAGGAAAGAGGTAACGACGGCGGATCTAGCGACGGTGTCGCACAGCTCCGATCGCTCTTATAGAGAAAGAGAGGAGGAAGATGACTTACCGAATCTGGTAGGCACGGTTGCTCTGGCTGAACGTCCGCGAGTCAGCTGAGCGGCACACAGTGACTGTTTCAGGCTGGCGCTACGACTACACGAGAGACGGCAATGTCTCCAGATGAGTAGCAACGGTTGCGGTGGCGCGTATCACCGATCAGACTGCGATCGGTGGTGGCATCGACGAAGGAACGAAGAGAAGAGAGAAGGAAAAGCTAGGAAAAAGCCATGATGAGCAACATTGGGTCAGGCAGGAGGGAAAGCGGGACGGCGGCGGTGGCGGTGGCTTAAAGTTACCTGGGAGAAGAAGATGAATTTCGTTAGGTTTTTCTTTTTCTTTTCTTTTCTTTTCTTTTCTTTCTTTTTATTTTCTTATATATTTTCTTTTTTCTTTTCCCCTTTTTTATTTTATTTTGGGCCGCAACTCAAACCCGTCGGGCCTTCCCATCGAAATCTAACCAAAAACCCGTAAACATAATCAAACATAACGGGCTTCCTTTCGATAAAAAGCCCAACTTTCGACTAACTAATAAATAGGCTCACAAGTCGAGCCTTTAGCCAACGATAACCCTTATTTGACAGGGACAATATTTCTGCACCCATTGAACGTGCGATTTAAAAATATTAATCATATAAAATGTCCAACCCTAGTTGGCACATAAATTTCACGTAAAATCAAACAATTTTAATAAAGGAAAAATTCTGGGTGTTACATTTATAGCTCATTCCATTTCTCTCGTTTGCATTTCAGATGATGTGTAGCCAGATGGTGCGAGGAAGTCGCTTGTGGGCAAACCAAGATACCCTGAAGTTATTTTAAATGAATGTTATTTATAAGATGGTTGTTGACTAGAATGATTTTTGCTTATTATTAAGTATTTCTTATTTGGTTTAAATTCTTTTGGGTTTCCGCAAATTCATGTCAGTGAGTAAATTGTGACATTTCCGGGTTAGGATAAAGTTCCTAATCTGGGGGTGTTACAGTTTTGGTATCAGAGCTTAGAGTTTTAAAAATAATTCTGTAGACATCATAAGAAAATAATTTATGAATTTTTGAAAAGTGTATGGGTATCGAGCCATGCCACAAGCTTTCTTTCCTGAACCATCTGGTAAGTTTGTGTTTTGATTTAAATTCTCGAATAAGGTGAATGTTAAGTATTATAGTATGTCTTGTCTATATTTTGCTTTGAATTAGGGGTGATGTATAATGTTCAATTTTTTTGATCATGCGCTATGTCTGTGTATAAAGTTCTTATATGATAAAGTCATCTAGTTTAGTAATGGTTTGTATTACGTGTTCCCAAGCCCATGACGGGGCAGTTCAGCCCTAGGACAAAGGGGCAGGTAGTACCCGTGCCGCACAAGGAACTCCAATGACTATAGAGGCCTTTATGCATGCAATGACTGCCTTCAGACAGGCTAGCCAGTCGAGGAGGTGCGAAACACGGGAATATAGAAAGATCTTGAAGTTTAAGAGGCTCGCCCTACCGCCATTCTTAGGTATCACTGATCCTGTGGAAGCCGAGAATTAGCTGACAGAGATGCAGAAAACCTTCTCTGTCATGCAATGCTCAGGTGAAGAGAAAGTTGACCTTACTGCGTACATGCTCTAATGAGAGGCGTATGACCGGTAGTTGATGGTTCAACGCCAGCATGAGGGAATCACTAGCCCCTTTACTTGGGAGATGTTTATCAAGGCCTTTAACGATAAATATTTTCCCAAGAGCGTGTAACAGTAGAAGGAACGCAAATTTGTGAGGCTGGAGTAGGGAAGTCAATCTATTAGTGAGTATGAAGCTGAGTTCGCTCGATTAGCTAAGTTTGCTCCTGATTTGGTTACTACGGAGGAAAAGAGAGCAAGACCTTTTGAGGAGGGGCTCAAGTCTTAGATTAAACTGGCGGTGATCCCTTTTGAGCTTTCTACGTACCGAGAGATTATCAATAAATCTCTCCTAGTAGAGAGGGCTCAAATATTGAGTAAGGAGGAGATCATGAGTCAACCTAATGGTCAAGGATTTAGGGACGGTAGTTCCAGAGGTAGGGATAAAAGCGGCCAAAAGAGGAGATACGATCAAGAGGGTAGACAGGGTAGCCAACGGAACAAACAACAGAGGAAGGCTTGCTCTAAATGTGGCAAGGGACATCTGGGTAAGTGTCTCTTTGGCAAAGGGGTGTGCTCCAAGTGTGGAAAGTAAGGGTATTTTGCTATGGAATGTCCTAGTGGAGGTGGTGGAGTATGTTTCAACTGTAGTAAACTGGGACATTTGGCTAAGGATTGTAAGGAGAAAAGGAAGGATACGCAAGCACGTCTTCATGATGACTAGAAAGGAAGTTGAGGAAGAAGACGATAGCATTAATCAAGGTTCCTATAGGAACCATGCCTTCAAGAGGTAACTAAGGAACGAGAGGGATAGGATGCGTACTAAGTAGCCATGATATTTTTCTAGTAAACTCTAAATTTCGAGGACGAAATTTGCTTTATAGGGTGGGGTATTGTAATACCCGAAATTTTTCCTTTATTAATTTTTGTTTGATTGTGTGAAATTGTGTGCCAACTAAGGTTGGAAATTTTATATGTGATTAATATTTTGAATTTGCACATTTAATAAGTACGAAAATATTGTGTTTGTTGAATTAGAGTCCTTGGTTGGTTAGAGGCTCGACTAGTGGGCCTATTCGTTTCTCAGTCGAAAGCTAGATTTTTATCAAAAGAAATGCCCGTTGAATTTAATTTAATGGATTGGATTAGTTACGGATGGGAAGGCTCGAAAGATTTGGGTTAGGGCCCAAGTTTAAACAAAAAAACTATTTAATTAAACACTATTCTTCTTCCTTCCCGAAACCCTAATCCCACCCTAAACCGCCGCCGCCGCCGTTGCCATTTCTCCTCTGCCTACCAGACGCCACTCGTCGTGGCCTTTCCTTGCTCTTTCTCCTTTCTCCCTCTTCTTTCCCATTCTCCCATTGCCGGCACTTGAAATGGCCGTTGCTCGTCGCTGCTTGCAGTTGATAGGCCGCTTATCACACGGGAGTTCCTTGCTAGATCCATCCACGCCGTTACTTGAAGGACGCTGCTCGCAGCACGCATCGCCAGTGCTCGATTCTCAGAGCCGCAACCAGATCTGCTATCAAATCTGTAGTTGCTCGGAGAAGTACTGCAACGCGACCCGCACAGCCACTCTTCATTGTTGCACGTCGTCCATCCTCGGCTACTACTCGCCGYTGCTTCCGGTTACACCGCGGCAGGTTGCTGCATGCCAAAGGCATATGATCCGAGTCTATCGAAATCCATAGCCGCTCGGGACGAAGCGTTCCACCCAGATCTGCCTTCATCTTCTTCTTCTTCTTCTTCTCTGCTCGACTCGAGTTGCCATAGCTGCGCTCAGAACAGCGACTGCTAGGGAAGCCTTGCCGCTTGGCTATCACCGCTGCTATCTGTCTTTGCTGCGTTGCTTGCCAGATCCGCCGAGTGACCGATCCAAACCAAAAACGAAGGTTCTCGAAAGCAATCGCTATGTCTTCTTCCTCACTTGTCGCCGCTGTTGTTGTTGCAGCAGGTTGCTGCTGCTTGTGTTGCTAAGAGCAAGGACCTGCGAAGGCAACAGCTGTCTTCCTTGCCTATGCTTAGAGAGTTGCGGCTAAGGGGTTGCTGCCGGTGGTTGACGAACTTAGCTGGTCAGCGGAGTTTCGGCCAGGACTAGGGGCTGCTATAGGTGCAGGCACTCAGCCAGCGCCAGTGCCCGCGCCAGTGCCAAGCGCCCAGCGATCAGGCACCAGACTCCCAGATGCCCAAACGTCCAGGGCTGTTGTGCGCGCTGCTTGAGCTCACGCCCGAGAATCCAATACCACTCCCAAGGCACTTGAATTTTGTAGACTTAAAAGGTGAAAACATTATTAATTGATATTAAAATTTATGACCTATGAAATTATATTCTAAAGTAAAATTGTGGGAGAACATAGATTAGGTTTAATACTTGAGCTAAGGAGTTGAAATTTACCATTAAAAGACGTGATAATTGGTAATGTGAGAACTAAGTATGGATTAAAAATTGGCAATTGACATTGCTGGAATAAACATTGAATATCTAAGTTAGGACAGTCATACTAAATAGACTTTCTTTCTGTAATCATAAATAGGTCATTTCGAGTGCCTTAACATTGAGAACGGTCAAATGATTTCACTTCCGATTTATATAAGAACCCTGCAATGTAAAGGACTCTGGGTAAGTAAATTCTCACATTTCATTAATGCGTAATGTATCTGAATTTCTTTAGATGGATTAATGTGTTGGATATGAGATTTCTATGCAAGTAAACCCCCATACCCGCCTATCTCTTTTGTTCTGTGTTATGTGGTGGCGGTATGGGATTATGTTATGAAATGTATTGATTGTGTGGAATGTTTTTACGTATTTCATATCTTGTACCTTTATTATGTCGAATGGCATGTTAATTATGGCTGTATGTATTTCATGTCATGGGCATGTAGTTAGTGTTCTACATCATTCCTGACATGAGCCATTCATAAATTTAAAAGTGAATGGTTTAGGAAATGAAATTTTGAAAGGGAATGTATTTTATAAATTGTAACGTGTTCAGGAAAATGTTAAAGTTTTTGAAAAAAGGGGTGTAAAACCTAGCCATGAAAGATGTGAATAGGAAATAGGGGGTGGGGGATCGACGCACCCGAATCGACCCTCTTGAAGGGTAGGTAATGATTCACCTCGGGGAGGTGAAGAGATTAAAGGAAAAATAAAGGAATGTTAACAGCTTTGTAGTACTACCAGTAGGAATGTAATCGGGTTCCAAATAACTATGGCACACTGCAGAGCTTAATGGCTACGCATCACACTCAGTGAGCTCACGAATGTAATGAAATGAAAGGTTTTTACAAAGTTATTGCATTTTGAAAGGAAAGATTTTATGGAAAAGTTATACAAGAAAATGATTTGAAAGTTTTCATTGAGAAAGTGAGATTTCATAATTCATGATATATAGGGCATGTTCATGCATTCATGCATGAGATTTACTTACTGGGCTTTATAACTCATTCCATTTCTCTCATTTGCATTTCAGATGATGTGTAGCCAGATGGTGCGAAGAGGTTGCTTGTGGGCAAACCAAGATACCTTGAAGTTATTTTAAATGAATGTCTTTTATAGGATGGTTGTTGACTAGAATGGTTTTTGCTTATTATTAAGTATTTCTTATTTGGTTTAAATTTTTTTGAGTTTCCGCAAATTCATGTTAGTGAGTAAATGGTGACATTCCCGAGTTAGGATAAAGTTCCTAATCTAGGGTGTTACAAACTCATTTTTCTCATTTTTCACTACATTACTCCTCTTTTCTTTGGGACACATTGAACTGGACTCACCCATTGGCTACCAAAGATTGGATAAATTATTCTAGCATCTAACTATTTGATGATTTCCTATTTAAAAACTTCCTTCATAATGGGATTGAGTCTCTTTTGTACTCCACGGAACTGCTACAACTTTCTTTCAATATGATTTTGTGCATGCATGTTGTAGGACTGGTTCTTTTTATGTTTACCATTATCCATTTTGAAAGCCTTCTTATGACTTCTTAGAACAGAAAGGCGTTGATGTTCCTTCTGTTCTCTTAATGCTACAATAATAATTACTAGTAGCTTCTTATTTTCGTCCAATTAAGCATAACTAAGATGTGCTGGAAATGCTTTCTCCTCCTCTGTTGGTAGGCTTTCAGTTGATGGTTTGAGGGGTTGAATACTCCTTTGAGATAAATCCAATGATTCAAATATTCAGCCAACTTCTTCAAATGTTTACTGAGAGTTCACCCACGCCAACGTTGCATCATTATCGGAATATTCACTCTCGATATAATCATCTTCTTCTTCATCTGAGTGTATAATGCTTTAGCATTCTTCATTGAGCTTAGGATTCATTGGTTCAACATCTTTCAATGTGGAACAATCTTCTTGTTCATCAGGGAAATTTAATGCATTGAAGATGTTGAAGGTGACTTGTTAATCATCTACTTTCATCGTCAATTCTCATTTGTGGACATCTATAACTATTCTTCGAGTGGTAAGGAAGAGTCATCCCAAAATGATGGGAGCATCTTTGTCAGCTTCGTAATCCAAGATGATAAATTCAACTAGAAATATGAACTTTTTGACCTGTACCAAAGCATCATCAATCTTTCCTTCAGGATATTCATAGGTGCGATCTGCAAGCTGCAAGGTGGTGGTGGTGGTTGGTCCTGGTTCTTCAGTTCCTAGTTGTTTGAAAATAGCCATGGGCATGAGGTTTATGCTTGCCCTAAGATCGTAAAGTGCTCTGCCACAATAAGAATTTTCGATCAAACAAGGTATGGTGAAACTTCCATGATCTTTTAGCTTCGGATGTAGCTTATTTTGAAGAWTTGATGTACATTCTTTGATCAATGCTAATGTTTCGAATTCTCCCAATTTATTTTCTTTCATAAAATTTCCTTCATGAATTTGACATAAATTGGGTATTTGCTCCAATGCTTCAACCAAAGGTATGTTAATGTGCAGCTGCTTTAGAATCCCCAAAAATGTGTTGAATTCATGTCTTGATACTTCATGATAAGCCTCTTTTGAAATTGTAGTAGTGGTTTATAAGAAGTGTTACTTCCTCTAATTGTTGCAGCATTAGGTTCTTTTACTACTAAGGGAATATTCGCCTAACTAGCTTCTCTGTTGTTGCCTACCTTAGTGAGCATTAGCTTCTTTGTTGATTTTTTTGCAGCCACTGTATCTTTCAACTCATTTCCTCTTTTAAGGATTATTTCCTTACAGTGCTCCTTTCCATCTCTTCTGGGGTTCTCCGTATCAATGGGCAAAGTGCTTTCTTGTCTAGTGTTTAATGCTGAAGCATCTATTCTACTTGATTCTCTAGGTTTCTCAATGATGTGGCTTTATTTTGAATGATTGCATTATTTCTCACCATGTACTTTTTCAGAAATGTTTCCATAGAGTTTGATTCTTCATGTTGTACTGGTCTTTGATGCTAGTTATGTTGCGAAAATCCAAGAATATGAAGTGGTCTCTGATGTTGATTTGTTGTAGCATTTCCTCCTTTATTATTTCACGAAAAATTTAGATGCYGCCTCCATCCAGAATTGTAGGTATTTGAGAAAGGATTATTTTCTTTGTTGAAATTTCCAATGTAGCACACAACTCTAATTAGATGGGCATTATCAAAAGTGTGTGGATCTCAACAATACACACAGTTAAAATTAGATTGTTGTGGCATTTTTTGTGCAGTAGGTTTCCTTGGACTTTCTTTGTTGTTGCCATTCTGGTGTTGTTCATTTATACTTGTTACTTGCCAAGTCTCCGAGATGTTGAATGCCTTGTTGTATGATTTTGAAAATAACGCTTCATTTGCTAAAGCATTAAACACAATTTTGGTTTGAGCATTGAGTTCATTATAGAAGGTTTCCATTTGGATCCAATGTTGGACATCATGGTGTGGGCATTTTCCAAGAAACTCCTTGAATCTTTCCATGCTTCATATAATGTTTCATCTCCATGCTGCTATAATGAAGTGATTTCATTTCTTAACTTTGAATTCTTTGTTGGTGGGAAATATGTCAACAAAACTTTTCTGCCAAATCAGTCCAAGATGTTACTGAATTTGGGACAAAGGGTTCAGCCATTCCCTTCCTCTATCTCTTAAGGAGAAGGGGAATAATTTCATTTTGAGTGCTTCCTTTGAAAATCATAGATGTAAGTGTGGATCTTCGGTGGCCATTCCACTGAAGTGTCCTATTGTCTATAGCATCTATAACATGACTCGATTGAGTTCAAATTGCCGGACTTGAATTTCAGGTCTGACAATATCAAGATTCAGATTATGCAAGACTAGTATAGAATATTCTCGTATAGCAGGGTCTCTATCATTTGGCAATGCTACAGTATTAATCCTACGACGGTTATTATTGCGATGTTCTACTCCATTTACTTATTGGGCTTCCAGCCTTAATTTATTTCTTCTTTTTCTGATGATTTTTCATGTTCCTTGTCAAGGATGGATGCTTCAGGCATTTCCAAATTAGCTTATGCTCTGGTTGATCTCATACACTTGCATTCCCAAGTGCAAATGAAAACTAAAAAAGATTAACAAATATTAAAGCAAGAAAGTTTACACATTTTGGTTCCATTAACACCTATCCCCGGCAACGGTGCCAAAAAATTGTACCGGTCTAATCTGATTCGACTAAACTAAGACGGACGCAAGTATGCACGGCCTAAAAGTAGTAAGAATGAGTAGAGTTTCGATCCCCTAGTGATAGTTTAATAAAACGCACAATGTGTTAAACTTTTGTTAAAGAAACAATTATGATTTAGCATAAAAAATGTTCAATAATAAAGAGTAATGTAAAATAAATAATTGAAATAAAGATAGAAAGYATAAAGTAAATAATTGAAGTAAAGACTAAAAAGTTAAATTTAAAAGTAAAAGACAAAAAGCAATAAAAGTTAGGTTAGTGACAAAAAAGGAARAGTTAGAGTCAGTATTGAATGCATAGCACAGGCAGACAGGTTTAGAGTGATGTCTCACAAAAAGCCTCTTATTGGATAACTATTAGAGAGGTAAGATGACTACAGCATATGTCTATGGGAATCCTCATTACGAAGTTTCGTTGTTGTACGTGCTTTCCTTAGCAGAATAAATCTCTTTATCCTTACTGAGTACTAGAATGTTGTCTCAAAGAGCTTTATAGGGCTCAAAGAATGTTGCTCCTTAAACTCTTAAATCAAACTCTTGCAGATTGTACTTAGAGTATTTACCATATGCCTATGGCAATATTTCTTAGCTACTTTCAGGTTGCTGTTGAGTTCCAAAAATAGTGAGTTAAGCTTGTGCCTTCCTCAATAAAAATGCATTCCTTTAATGTCTCAAAGGAGTTTACTCAATGACACACAGTCCTCATTATCGACATTTAGCTTTGTCAAGGTTTTCCTTATAGCTAAGAGTTTTGGGAAGACAAAAATGAAGATGAAAACGAACTGACTGGAAGCTTTTAACAAACTTGAGTAACTAAAAAAGCCTTGTGGATTAAAATGTTATAAGAGTACAACTAAGTAAGGAGGACTTTCGTCTTTCCTTTGCTAATTTATGTCTAAAATGAGATAAACCTAACTAGGGGTTGTTCCTCTCTCAAAGAGAACATTAACAATCTATTCTAAACTTCTAAGAACTACAACTATGAACTATAGAAAAACTATCTATCTCTCCAACTCTGCTAATCATCTATTCCTTATATAGAGCCAGAATGTTGCTGAGTTGGCAATGTTGCAGCTTTCAGCTTTTGAGAGTTGATTTCCAGCTCAGCCAACATTCGACCTATGGTGCTCATTTTTTGGTAATGTGGTACATACTTCTTTTCTCCTGTTTCAACATTTTGGGAAATAAACTTGAGTCAACTTCGATATTTTCCTTTATGTAGTTTTCACTCTGATTCTTCGTTAAATGCTAAAGATTTAGGTTTCGTCTTTGTTCTTTGTTTTTCTTTCTCGTGCCTCGTGTGCTTGAATGGTGTAGCAATCTTCTCTATTCTACAAACCTTCTCAAGGATGAAGCTTTTTAGACTTATCTAAGTGTGTTTCTGGTTAAAATGCATTCTCGAATGTGCTGATCTCCCAATATGTTGAAAATGAGATCACATACCACAATTAAGAGTATAAAAGAATAAAGAACTTGTAAAAATGAGCAAAAATTATGGATAAAAGAAGGTTATTTTCTATGGTTATCAGTGTATCAAGGATACGTGTTTCTAAAAAAATAAGCAAAAAACTAGTAATAGAGTTTTGGAAGATTTTGATAGAGTTTCCTCTATAATTGGAGTAGTTCTAGGCATAAAAAATAATGTACACCTCATATTGATATTGCTATAGTTATATTATGATTTTGAAATTACTTATACTCACATTGTGTATGAATATTTATCGGAACACAAGCTCAAGGCTTATGGATTTCYAGATCTAAATGTATTCAAGTGAAGTTGTTCAACTTACCTTTATAGAGATCCAGTTGTTTATAGGTTTTATCTAAGTACATAGGTTTATTATTCTTATCCAAAATTGTTGTTAGATTTAGATTTCATTTCCTTGCTAATACATTTAGATCCTTGCATTTAAATATTTTTCAAATGYGTTACTCTTTGAGAAAAGGTGTTAAAACTTACAATAGTATGTAGGACTTTGGAAATTTCTTTGGGAATGAATCCATAAGTGTGCATATACTTTGAATTCATGACTTTGTGTACTTCTAACATCCTAAGTACACAAATTGTATTTGTCTTGGACGTTCGAAGTTGGTTTATGTTCAGCTTGGGTGCTTTCCAATGAGGCATTAGATGATGTCATACGTGATATCGAACATCCAAATGCCTCCTATAGGAATGTGTGAAGGTTGGTTCGGACAGTCCCTTTTGATGTCTGTATAGTCTTGATGTTGAGTCCAATATCCTTCTGTCAGGGTTCGGTCACTCCCCTGTTCTGGTTTGGATGTCTGAACTAGACATGTACATATTCAAAATGGTTCTATTTTTTACTTTTACTTTAGGGAGTATAAAAGGACTTCCAGCTAGGTTTTTCTTCAACACTAAGAATTTATTAATTCAAAGCTATTATCTTAGGAGAACCTTTTTCAAAATCATTGTTTGATTATTCTATTCTACAAGTGCAAGGCATCCTTTACCAATGCTTTATGTTGTCAAATCTATTCATCTTAAATTTCATATCATCACTTTCTAAAGTGAAGAACTATAACAAACTTTCTTTACTTTTGAGAAACATATTCTAAGGTTATCTTGGATATAAATCCTTTATTGAAAGTTGAACCTTGAGGTTGTAAAAGGGTTCTTGTGTAAAACTCATTTATTGGGTGAGCCCTTTGTGTAAAAGTCTTTATGACTTTTCATTAATGGATTTGGAAATCCTAAGGGAATAACCCTAGGCAGTGGATATAGATTTCAAAGGAAATCTTAAGGTTGTGAATCTAAGATCATATAGGTCTATCTCCCTATCATTTGTAAATGCCTTATGTAGATCATAGATATTGCATTAGATCTTCATAAATCATATGTTCAAAATATATCAAATTACCCACATGCACAAGATTCATAATTATAAGCACCAAGCATTCTCAAAAGTTCATGATTAAAAATCATATAAACTCCAATTACCAATGATGAACATGGAACAGTGTCAATCAAAAATCTAATATTAGCTCCGCTAATTGAGTTATGCAAAGAGAGCATGTGTATCAGAATTTCAGCATAACTATATTGTAGGATCATAGACATGAAAAAATCTCATAATTCTCAGTCACGCCTTGACAAGTTATAAACTTATTAGGTCAAAAAGGAATAAACAAAATATATTAGATCATATACCAACTATTTGTCTCTTCAATCATCCACTGTTCATGAAGGAATGAAACAAATGTAAAGGGTATATCAGAGATAAAAATGTGCAATAAAGCTTCTCCTTAATACATGAAAGGTCTAAAAATATGTCAAGTAAAGTATAAGACCTTAGATAGGTTAGTTTTCAGAAAACCATAACACACAAGCATGACTCATGATCTCATATAGGATATTTATATCCGTTAAGAATAAGTATCAGAGAAAATTTGCTACTTACATAGGATGTTGAAATCAGCCAAGGATAAGTATTAGAGCAAATTTTAACAAAATTTATTATAACAACTCATAGCAAAAATAGTTCATAAATGTGTATCAAAAAGATAAACATATCATAAAATAAGGAAACAAAGAGACTATAACCCTACGATTCCAAAAAAAAAAAAAAAAACATAGTCACAAAAAGAATAAATATAAAAGAGATAGGTTTGAAAGAAGGCTTCTCTATCAATATGTGCATTTCTTTGACTTCCTGGCTCCTTCATTATTGGAACTTTGCTTGAACTTCTTTTCCTTCAAGAATTGTTTTGTGCAATGACTAAAATTGAATTCCCAGTTCATTTGAATCTTAAATCAACTTTCTCTTTCATTGGACTGCCCACCATCTTCTTGTATTCTATTTCCTTGCTGATTTTATCACCTTCCTTTTTAGTTTCATTCTCTTTTGCAGCAGAGGCATTCTTATCATTCTTCATTTTCAAATCGAGCTTCGTCAATACCTTTTTCTTCAATGTCATTTTTCATGGCTGCATCATCACCAAGCTTTATACCATCTTCTAATTGCTTCTTTTCCATTTTGCGTTCCAGTTTTAGCATTGTTTCAATATCCTCAAGCCTTCCTCTCAAGCTTCCAAACTGCCCTCTACCTTGTTTTGGAATTTCTCAAAGCTTTTCGCTTAAAGCAATTTCCAATCCTTGGATCTTCATTTTTTCTTTTTTGTCATCAGTCAAAGTGAATACATTTCAAATCTTTGTGAATTAAGGCATCTGCCTTTTCTTCATTTCTCTCTTGTTGTTCTAAACATTCATTGAAACTCAAAGCGTCTTTATTTTTTTCGGTTACAATGTCAAGTACAATCYGCAGCAATCCCTCGTTTTTCATCAATCCTTCTTTCTACTATTCAAGATGAATGAGAATTCCGTTGAGCAAAATTTTCAACTATGATAGGATAATCTTCAACAGATTTTATAGCTCTGAGATTCTGAATTTTTAATCTTTTCTACATGAAAGTCTTCAAGAGATCAATTTTTTTCTTTCTCATCAAGTTGGTTTGCTTCAACAATTTCATACCGCACTCCTCCATATTTTTTAGACATCCTCTTCAAAAGTTGTCAACCTTAGCATCAATTCTCTATTTGAGCTTCTTGTGTTTCTACTTTTCCTTTGAATATCCCATATATCCTTTTCACTTCTTTTGGAGTATATTCTAGAAGCATCCTGTGCAACTTTGAAAATTTTCAAGCTTCATCACTCTTGGGTTGTTCTTGTGGTATTTCCATTTTCATATCCTTGTTTTTATGGACTTGATTTTCCTTGGACAGCTCTACTTCTAACTTCTTTCTTCATTCCTTTCCAATGTCTAGAAGATTCTTCATGCTCTTTAACCACTTCTTATTCTTTTAACACTTGAGTTTATTTGAGAACATCTTGAAGAACTAGTGTGATGATCTTATTTTCTTACTCTGCATTTGCCTTCTCATTTTAGCTTGTTCACCAGCCTTGTTCTCCTTTTTGCTGATGGATATTGTGACAAATTTTAACATGGTACACGTTTTCTTTTCCATGTAGAAGTTCTACTCTTCTTCGGCAGTTTTGATCTTCTATTTTTCCAACTTTTCAACTTTTCACTTATTTTTTCAGAGTCCTTAATTTGCTACTCATTTACTAGATTTTCAATAACTTGCTTTGACTGGCCTTCTTTGTCAGTCTTGAATGTGTACCATTTGTTCTTGGCTTTTGTAGAAGTTCTCAATCCCATTTTTCTTCGTCCTCAATCAAGTTCTTCACAAGAAACATTTGTTATTCCTATCTTAACATGAACAAAGACATTAGTCATTGAATTCGGTAATGCCTAAGCCTCTCCTAGACTTGCAATACCTTTCCTAGGCCAATAGTTTTGTAGATCCACAATGTATCATCACATAACAAGATCATCAATATATCATTTCATATATTCAATTACACTTCACAAAATGAAGCATAATCACATGCTTCATGCTATTTCTATTAAATTCCATTCTAGTCTTAGTGCTATTTCCATTAAATGTATGTCCCAAAAAGGGTAGATTGCCCTTAAAGGACAGAGGGTAACGGGGATTTTGTTTGACATATGAAATATGCACATTCTACTCATTCACTCACTTTCTTTTCATTCTACATCGTTTATTTGTTTTGGTATTGTCTTCAGGAGTCTCCCACCAAAGCAGATTGATGGTTAGTTTTTATCTCAAACACTTGAAATGTCTTTATATGATGGCTGGCTTTTAATATATGTTTGTTTATTTTACATCATATGATGGCTGGCTTTTAATTTATATGAAAAATTAAGAACATAATTGTATCAGGTATTTCTAGGTAGAAATTACTGATATCCTGAGCTTCATTACTGAGAAATTTAGTTTTGACTCATTAGACATGACTATCGATTTGCTTTATCAACTGCCTTGTTCGAGCAACTAGGTGAATACCCCAAAAGGTTCAGATATCTATGTTATAGGTTTTATAATGGTAGATTTAGAATTTTGTCTGATTTGCATGACTAACTATGTTAGTCTTGTAATAGTGTCTCAATTAGCAGCAACACATTATTGAAAACTAATAATTCTCATAATGAAACTTGAAGACCTTTCTTATGTTCTTTCTTTCTAAAGTSGCAAGTTTTTTATTCAGAGGTGTGTAATAAGTCTAGTTTGTGGTAAATATTAGTTTTCCTAAGATTTGGTCATTGGTAAGGAGGTTTGATCAGCCACAGAAGTAGAAACCATTAGTCAGCAAGTGTGTTTGTGTCGTGAGATTGGAGACGATCGATCATAGGCTCATGGTACGTGGAAATTTTCTTCTCTTCCAGTATATCATCTTGTAATTTGCTGTTTTGGAGTGTTTTGCACCCCATCAAACAACTAATGTTTATTTATTTAGTTCTAGTTTTGTACTTTCTACATTCACTGGATGTTTATGTATTTATTTCCGGTTTTAAACCTTTCAAACGTTCTAGTTTCATTATGTAATAATTATGGATGTACCAAAAAAAGTCAAACCGACCAAAGCAAACAAAACTGATAAAAAATCAAATTAATGGTTTAAAGTTTTAAATAATTTAGTTTCGGTTTCAAAAGTTTTAAATTTGAAAAATGATGAAAAAAACCGTACCATGTACACCCATACGTGTAGATAATATTTAAGAGAAGAACTAAAAGTCATATTTTCTTTATTTTGAATTTTCAAGAATTATAACTCACTTTCAAAATTAATAAATTCTACATTTGTCTCTATTTGTTCTTGTCTTTTAATTAAACTCAAAATTTATGTGTATAGTGACACTTCGAGTCTTTCTCTTCATAATGTTTACCTATACTGCATTCAAAAAGGAAAAAGCCAAATAGAATTCAAAAGAATTCTTTCCAAAAAATAAAAGATAAAAAGTTAAATACACATATTCATGGCATAACAAATATAAGATATTTCAACAAATATAATAGCATTTACTAAATACAAAATATTGAGTGTCTGCATAAATTAAAGCAATGGCATACCAACATAAAACGTATACCACTTGTTCTTAACCTTTAATACTGAATATTCTTTCTTTGTAACATCATATCTCATCCCCTCTTTCCATATCGACTTTATTTTTATAGGCAACAATTTCAGATACTACATCAATTGTTATTGCTTGTTATCCTTCTAGCACCCAAACATTATCTTCCTCCTAAATATCAACATCATCATCAAGTTGTTGAGTCGAATAAAGTGCAACTTCAAATGTGCAATATCACATTTTTTTGTGGTTTCATTTTCATAACAACTTGACATTCTTGCTCTATAGGATCTGACATGAAGCAGCTATGCCAATTTGAAGGGTTCATTGGTTGGCAAGTTGTCTTTGTATATCAAATGGTTAAAGTTCACTAAGGAAAATCTAAAGATGTCCTCTTTCACTCCCTTTTGATTATAAACCCAATCACACCTGAAAAGAATCATCTTAAATCGATTAAAATATTTCAATTCTATAATTTCGGTCAATTACTAGTAATAAGTCACTTCACCAATAGTTGGATTCATATCCTTGCTGCTCCCTTAACTAAGTGTCAATGTCTTAACAAGCATCCCAATATTTTAAGTGGTTCTACGAATCTCAAAATTTTTAATCTGAAAATGATATTCATTAATGATGTATGACGAGCACCGTTCATCAATATTAGGAGTATCTGCTAAAACATTAATTTCTTCAAAAACATTCCGTCGCTATAGTTGTCACAAAATCTCAATTAAGGGCTTTATTTCCAAACCTTTCAATCCAGTTCCTAGAATTTTGAAAAAGTCTCAATTAAGGATTTCTTTCAAGTCCTTAATGATTTGATAGAGAAAAACTATTAACTCTTAATTTTGTGTTTTAAATCAAACCATTAATATATGTAAAAAATAAAAAATTCAATCAAGTCCATCTTTTTTCCACAATAGATAGAGTTCCTTGTTTTTGTTATAAAAAAAAAATCACAATTAGGTCATATTGTTCAATATGTTACAGGGGAAAGGATCTACAAGTAATTTTAAAAACATTTAAGGAAAACGTTGGTATGTGATCCTATGATATGCGAGAGGCTTGTAAAGATAAGTGCAATAATTGTCTAGTGATAGAATTAAAGAAATAAATATTTACTATTCATTATAGATTAAGATAGTGATTAGGGGGAAACTAAAAACAGAAGAGAACAAGATGAAGTTGAGCCGGAGGATGTGATRGGATGAAGAAGATGAAGTGGCAAAGAGGAAGAGAAGATGAACAGAGACAAGAAGAAAAAGAAGAGGGTTACAGGTAGGAGAAAGGGATGGTTCTGGGAGGAGAAAGAGAGAGAGAGAAAGGAAAAGGACTGAGGGGAGGTCAGTACAGTAATTTTAGGGTTTAAAGAGAAAATGAAGTTTAAGTTAGAGTTTGAGTTGCTAAATTACCAATATATTCTTATTTGTTTCTTAAATTTTCATCCATATTCTTCTTGTTTGGTCGATTTTTCTCCTTTAACTAAACAATCTGGATGGAATGACTTACTTGCATATTTTTCTACAAATAGGGAACACCATCTATTTTGGAAAAGAAGGACCTGTTTGAAATTTTTACATTTTCTGGTGACTAATTTGAAAAATAAAAAAGAATTGCATAATAATGGTTTTTCTTATAAAACTGTTAAATATTTGACAAAAGTCCGTAAAACTGGATTAAAAGTTTTGAAAAATGAAGCATTCAATTGAAATTATGTGATTATTCGGAGACGAAATTGAAATTCATCTTATAAAAATATCGTTTATGAAGTAATAAATCTTATATTCAATTTCTGATATATATAAAAAAGAAATTACAATGAAAGGCTGTCGATTTTAAGTGCTTTTATACGTCTAATTCAAAAAGCATGATGGGCCAATTATCCATGAAAGGGTGAATCTTCCAAAATTTCAACATAGCACAATTACCTTACTTTTGTTTCTATATGTTATCCATTTCCAAAGTTTTCTGGTCTGCTATCATTTCCCTTTTGCCTAAAATTTCCTTTGATGTTTAGATTTGTCTCTTAGGACCTGTCGAGTTCTAGTATTTTTTTTTTTTGAATTATTCTTAACAAATGACAAGCAGGGAAATGAGTTAATGCATGACTATAGGCTAATAGTACTATATAAAAAAATGACTCTTTGATCCTTGGTAAACAATGGTCGTGACTCTTTGATCCATGCTATGAAAACTCGATTTTAACATATTTCGTTTTGAAATTGTCATTTATTAATTCCTCCCTTACTACTGTAATTTGAGTATCATTTTGATATTTACCATTCCTAACCACCATGTTGTTTCTTACTATTGTTTTTGCGCTATTTTTTTTTTTCAATACAAAAATTTAGATTAGCATATAGGTAAGTTACCACTTTATTCTTATTAATTAAAGAAGTTAGTAGGAGATTCATCTGTTATTGGAATTCATATTCCTTAAATTGTAGTGGTGTGTCATAGAAGTTTAGATTGAAGATGTGTTTATTTTAGGAAAGTGATCATTTATTGCTTAGTATCCCCAAATAGAAATATGGAGATTCAATTCTTAGAGCGAGGAAGTATATTTATATAGAGTTGCATTAAGCTTTTAAACCCTTCAATTCACCCAAATAAGATAGTCAATTGGATGCCTATGCTATTTTGCAACTCTAATTTATAGGTATATTACACAATTCAAATAAGAGCATAACAGCTAATTGATTTAATAAACAGGTAAGGAAGAGGCCGTAGTTAGAAGATAACAATCAAATCAGAAAAGAGGATAATTTAATTTCTCAAATTAAAGAGGAGCTTTTTGTAATTATGATAAACTTGAAAACAATTGTTATCTAGTTGCCATTTACCCCATCACATATATTGCTTTCACTGTTACCTCTTCTATAGAGAAATTGTCCTTCAAAGTGATTTCTACCCATTAATCCCAAGGGATATTTTCGCTTATTTTAAGGCTAAGATTTTCTAATACTCTCTCAGATATATCAGTAGAAAGAATACTAGAATATTCAAAATAATATATTTTAGTGTTTGTTCGACCTTGTCCTTTGATAAATTCCTCCTCTGTCAAATCCTTCAACTGCAATCTAATAAAGAGGAGCACTTATAATAACACATGTGAAAAAGCTTTCTATGCATGGAGTGGACTATTGAGTATATACTATACGTTTTGAAGCTTGACTTTGATGAATTGAACAGTGGCTCTCAACAACAAAATTCTTGCTTCCTTTTTGCTCCATTTATGAGATTTTTGACAAACAACGTTCATATTCTTCGATATCATTCCTAATCATAGCAAGTATTATACTATGAATTTCTCCTATTATTATTAGCAAAAAGCAGTTAGGGTCTCACCTAGCATGAGCATCCTATCAATTCTTGCAAATTCCATATCTATCTTTACAACCCTTACGATGTTCATGGACCCAAATACACACATAACACACATTGAAAGAGAGAGAAATTAGAGATGTAAAATGGAAGCAAAGGCATGCATTAATCCTAGAGAGAGAAACGTGCATGGTGGGGCTTAAAGGAGGGGGCTCAACATTGATGTACATACATCTCTGTACATATTCTTTTGGTGCATGATGCATGACAAATCTGGTCATTCTCCACCCATAGCTTTTGGGACCCTCGGCCCTTCATGGCTTGGGGCTGGAAAGAGACCTCCACCTTTGTTAATTTTGCAAAATCACGCAATGCCTCAGTGGACTTGCCCCATGGTAGGGCTGTTCTCTGTCTGCTCTCGCTATCCCATCTCTTTTCACTTCTTAGGGAGAYGATCTAGGAGAACTAGTAAGTTTTCTAGCTTACAATTCATCAATTGTTGGATTTATGGACTTTCGTGAGGAATAAATTGTTGCGAATGTCTTATAATGGAAAAAAGCTCATAAAACCAAAGGGATAGGGACTTATTTTAACCATTAAGAGAGATTAAAACTTAATGAATGTTAAAAACTACTAGRGCTCTAAAATGTTCAATAATTATTATAAGAAAAATAAAGAAAGAAATATAAAGAATAGGAAAAGCTTGCCCTTCAATAAAAGAGCTTCAACAATCATCACCATGTGTAGATAGGGAGACAAGCAGACACCAAGTAAGTATGTGTATATCCATTGACTCATACCTCAGCAATACCATAAAACCATCAAAATAATTACTTAATTCTTTCTTTTCCTATAGAGAGAGAGAGAGAGAGAGAGAGAGAGAATAAGAGGTGCAAGTCTAGACTGGAGTGCTTGCATGCTTTGGATGCTTTCAAAATGTTAATGTCAACCTTGTGAAATCGAAAAGTCAATTGCTTTTCTCTTTTCTCAACATCAACTCCCCTCTCCTCCCACCTCCAACACTTTGGGATTCTTTTGAGCGAAGGGATGATGGTGGTGGGAAACACATTCAATTGTTCAAAAAGGAGGTAGTAGTGGTTGGTGCTGGCCGACCTTATAACCATGAAACAAAGAGATTTAGAACCAATTTCCCTGCGTTAAACCCTTACTTGTATTTGTGTTTGAAGCTTTAAGAACTTTACTTAGTGAAGAAATGTGAGCTTCAAGCCTCTTAACTAACATGGTTTCCTCCTGAAATGGCATTAAAAATGATTCCAATGTCTCTCTTCCATTTGGAACAAGGAAATGATTTAGCCAACGGCATAGGTTGTTATCATGGCATATGTCAATTTCAGTCATGTACTAGAGAAACTTCAAAATGATTTTCCCCTACTTTTGTAGGTTTACGTATGTATCACTCAGTGGTGTTCTTTCTTTCTATTCCTTTGCTTCAGATCGCTCGAATGCTTAGAACCTTACTTGTAGCAGTTCCTACATGCATTAGGGGTTAATTAGAAGCTCAATGAAATAATTAAATACTATCTAATTCACAGGCTTCTAAAATTCCCTTTTCCTAATTCAGTAACATAATCTTAAAATTCCCCAAAAATCTATTCCATATTTGTCTGTCACAGTCACACCATTAAATATTAATCAAACATGATCCCCCAACACACACAGACATAATCCTTGTTGGGACATTAATTTCATTCTTGCTAACATTTCTTTCTTTTCAATGGTTATTACCCTTTTCTTTTGAACCCTTATCAGCTTCTTTAAAAGATTGCTGCTGGCCCTCATATCATGGTCTAATAATACTCTTTGATTGATTACATCTTAACCCCTTCTTTTATTTGATTACATTTCCAAATGTATTTTGCAGGTAGCGAAAATTGCGGCTGATGATACAACTAAATCAAAATATAAAGATGTCAGAAGAGCTTTTGATTTCCTAACATGCAATTAAGGGTATTTTTCTTTTTTTTTTAATCCTTAAAATTTTGTCTTCCAGCCAAACAAGTGCGATTAGGAACAAATTCGATCACCTCAAACTAAATGGATATATTTCCAGAGGAAAGTTTTGAAATTTCTATGTATAAAATCTTATGGTAATGGGAAAATAGCAAAAAGAGATAGTAAAAGGTGTATCTGCATGGGGCATGCATGCTTCAAGTCTTGAGTCAAAATAGTCACTGATATGCATGCATCCTAAAAGGCCTTCTTAAATGTTACTTGACAAGTCATTCAACTTAATTTTAATAAGGTTCTTCAAAGTTCTTCAAATCTTTGTTTCGTAGTTCATATATACAATTATTTAAAAAATTAATTTTGTCTTTAGAATACGAAATATTCTCAGTTTATCAATATAGTATATTACAAATGTCATAACGAACTAAGGTATGAATTACTATGAGCCCTTGCATCCAAATTAGTGCTGGAAACGTAATAATGAGATCACGTTGAGGGAAGCATGCTTTGCCATCAATCATAAGCACTTGTTCTAAATCTCCGCAGTTTATTTCGCTTTGATCAAGTACGCATCATGTGCTATAATATAATTCCTTTTAATGACAAACTTTTTGCATCTTCTGGGCTTTTCTTTTTATGAGAAAATGATTGGATGGAGTTAAAAGAGAGTCTAGAAAAATGGACCTAATACTAATGCTTACTAATGGTTATCATTGGGTTTTTTCAGACAAAATATTGTAAAACTATTATGCTTTAGATTTATCCTCATTAAAATGCAAAAAATGGACACAATAGATAGCTAACAAAAGAAATGTATACTCACTAGGTATAGCTATCTGACTGCTTTGGATTGAATATTCAATTCAACCTCTAACCTTTATATGGTAACAAAGCACCATGGCTGCCAACAACCAACTTGCAATTCTGAATATTCTCTCCTCTTCTCCTACCACCACTCATTACTTGTTTTCTATCAAACTCAACAACAAAAATTATTTGGCTTGGMAAGCACAATTTTTGCCTTTGTTGATGAATTGCAAAATCTCATGGATTTTATTGATGGTTAAAAATTTTCCAAATTCTGCTACTCCACCTATCAAAATTCCTAATCCAGCTTATCAAACCTAGTCTCAACATGACCAAATGTTGTTTTCTTGGTTACTCTCATCACTGACTGAAGAAGTCTTCATCTATGTCATTGATATTGATTCCTCTTAAGTTGTCTGGACAACTCTTTCTAACTCAATATTGAGTTGCAAGAACTAACGAAAAATGACATCTATCTCCCAATATCTCTAACATGCCAAATCCTTTACTGTTCAAGTAGATCCATGAGGTCGACTAAATCAAATGTTAAAATATACTAAATAAAGGAGTTGATTACCATGGTATAATCAGAGCATTAAAGTCTCATACCTAAACCTGTTAGCCTCAATGAGTTGCCAATCATTTCTTTGCTCATGAAATTCTCTTAAAATGTACCCACGAAGTACCTCTTGCTAATATCTCTTATAAACATCAACCACCTTGTTTTGGAAATCCTTCTCAATAATAGAAATAGACCTAATTCTTAGGTGAGTTAAAGTTATATTAATAGGATGGTTATAATTTGTACATCCTTATTGAGTTTCTTCAGGGAGAATATTGTAAAACTATTATGCTATAAATTTATCCTCATTTAAGCCAAGTCTAAGAAAACTGCTTCAAAGAAGAGCTGAAAGAACATAACAAAATTTTGTTCTAATTTTAGAAAAAGAAATTATAAAGAAAAGAAAAGGACTTGCAGCAGGTCAACAGCTTCTTTCTATTCTTTTTTGAACTCTTCATACTGTTTATAATGAGAACATTATAGTTGCTTTTCCTTTGGATGTCTCCAAAGGTCTTATGATTGCCCACAAATTTTAAAATTATAACTCTAATGTTAATTGGTTTATTTGTATTTGTTAAGCCCTATATGCAATGGAATTAATTAGCACATGTAAGTATACACAATTAATAAGTAATATAGAATAGATGTGAATAGAGTATCTTCTCTACATGAATTGATTTATAGGTAACTTTAATGCAAAACTTCAATAAAATTAATTCGATGATGAAATTGATGGTGCTTGAACTAAAATTAAAGTGAAGGTGGTTCGTTGGATGGAAATAAATTCTTATCACAGAACAAGAGCAAAGATCTTTCAAAAGATGATCAATGTAATGAGAAATTAGCTAGATTTAATTGATTCCTTAAACATGTAATGCTTGTAAAATGTGCTAGAAATGCTACAACAAAACAATTCCAAGTAAACTGGGATCTTTGGTGAATGCAGTGTGCAATCTTTTCAGATTTGTTAGTTCTTACTTCTGTGATTATTAAATCATATTCCTTGACAAACTCAGTTTAGTACCCCTATTTCAAGCATATATCTCAATAGTTTATGAGGCAAAAATATATTCCTATGTTGCTTGCAAATTCGACGATCCAAATATATCGAAACTCACATCATTCAATTTATATCTATTATTTTAAAGGTTTTCCTTGTTTAAAATAACTGAATATCCTGCCATTGATGGCCAAACAACAGCAAGAATATATGATAAATAAAATTATTTAAATAAATCCAAATTGATTGTACTAAGCATTGCCATAAGTCTATAAAGAAAATTAAAATTCTACTATAAATAAAGGTTCAATATTAATCCTAACTATTAAAAATTTAACTGAGGGTTACATCCATCAAACAACTCAAACCTACAACATTCATTTCACCAATCATTAAAGGACATGATCGGGTAACAAAGGCCAAAAGGTAAAGACCACATTAATAGATATAGCTTGAAGAATCGAAGCTTTCTCTTCTTTGCTGCGGGGCTTCCTCTTCTAGCTTTACTCTGGATGAGATTCTTTTAAGTTCGGTTGTATACCTCTGAACCATGGCATATTGAACTCTTCATCTCCAACAATCAAATTTCTTATTATTTTTCTTGCATTATAGGCCTTATGTCTACTAATTTCATATTTATACTCTTCATCAAAATTTTACCTAATTGCTCTACCAAGGATTTTGATGTTGGCCCTGATTCTCTCAATGTATCTTTCTGCAATCGAGTCAAATGTTCTAAGTATATTTTTCCACTCATAATAAGAGATAATTGAATTTCTTATTATTTTTTCACTCATAATAAACTAGTATTTTTGAACTATATTTTATCTCTATCTAAACCAATTCTTGTTCAAGAACATATATTTTAACTTCATATTACACTTAAATATATTTAAGATAATTTATTTTAAAACCATAAAAAAGGAGAGAAAAATAGAAGAAAAATAAAGAGAATAGGTCAAATAGTGATTATGAAAATGTTTTGGGGCCAATCTATAATTTTTAGAAGATGAAAAAGGAAAGAAAATTATCGAGTGTCAAAATTGAATAAAAAAATTGATCCAAAAGCAAAATGGTGCTGATTCGGGGCCTTTCCGATGCAGAATTAATTGAAATTTAATGAGAAGTAGAGAAACTCAACCAAGCACCAACACGATAAAATTTTAGGTGCCCATTAAATGTAGACGTGCGTGAACTAGTGCTTACTCAATTAACTTCATGCGTCAGTTCTAGCCAAAATAGCTTAGTAAGAGCCTAATTTGATCCTGTTGACACTTTTCATTTAATCTAGCGATGTTAATTAATGTTCCTAAAATACTTACCGATGGTTTTATAGGCTTTTTCACTTGCGTTGCTAAAAAAAGCATCGCAACATTATTTGACAATGCAAAGCCTATTCATCGTAAAATTAATTTGCCGATACTTTTATACAAGCGTTTTCAAAATTAACAAGACTTCTGAAACAAGTTAGATTTCTTCAATATTAAACACAATTAATACTGCAAGATTCCAATTTATAACAAATAATATTCATGTAATAAATAGGGTAATTGATTCATAAATGAGGTGCTCACTTCCAATGTGGGATCTTTTGATTGAGTTTTTGGAAAGCGACGCTTTTAACTAATGTAGGCAAAAAAAAAAAAAAAGACGATACTTGTATTTAAATGAATCTTAATTTTTTATATTACTCGATAAGAAGACGCATATCTTTAAAAAGCATTGGGAATATAACGAAGCTTTTAAATTAATATCGGAGAATTTTAGCCGCGCTAATGTTTCTAACATTTTTAATTAATGTAGGAAAAAAAAAAGGTTCCAATTTACGACACTTATATTTAAAAGCGTCCTGATTATTTATATTTTTCGATAAGACGACGTGTCTTCAAAAGTGTTGAGAATATAGTTGATAATTTATATTATTTTATTTTATTTCCGTGATAAYCAATAACTATTTGATTTATTTAGGAATTTAAGCCCTCACTTTTGAATCAACAATTGGATAATACTCTTATTCACTCTATATTACTTATAGACAGTATATACTTGCATAAGTGAAGCTTTATTATATATCTAATTTTGTCTGTCAAGTTTTTGACGCTGTTGTCGAGAATTGTTTATTAACTAAAGTTACTTTTTTTACAATTTTGAGAGATTAATATATATATATATATATATAATTCTTATTACGATTCCTATAATTTGAAATATATATTTATATAATTCTTTGTTATGTTTTTATATGCTTTTATTAATTTTATATGTACTAAATACTAATTTTGAGCGAGTAATTTTTATATATTATTAGAAGAAAAGCCAAAACAAGTATAGGTAACAATTAATTTTATTTGATAAAGATTTAAGTTTGAGTTTATGTTTTTCTAGAAATATTAGCTATATTTTTATTTTCCTTGTACATTTTGATTCCAAAATCTACGAATTAAATAAGAAAAATTAGTTTACTAAATATCATTTTCATTTTCTTTTGGATTTTTCCTAATTAATAAAAAACATTTAATTTTTCAATCTCATAAGTATTGGCTTTTCCTTTTCCTTTTCCTCATTATACTTTTACTCACTGAACTTTTTGAACCAATCAGAGCCTTAAGCGTGTGAGGAGAATCTATATAATTTTCTACTTTATTCTCCAATTGGTCTACCTTTGGAGTAATTTATACTCTCCATTAGTGTAGAGTGGGGACCATTGCCTTGACCCTTTTGCGGTCAAAGCTGAATGTTTTATATTCGTCGACCTGTTTTGATGGAGCAATCAACTCCACTGTTGTTTCTATATGGCCTCTAGCCATTATTGTGAAGTGGAGGACTTTGGTTAACATTCCCAAAACCCAAAAACCAATTTGGTTTTCCGGGTTAACCCACCCAATTGCCCAAGACAACGCCTTGCCCAAGATTTTATGTTTTCAATAAATAGTTGATGAACTCCTATAGGAAAATCTGAGGCCAAAAAGACTCTTGATATTTGGATTTTGGAGGATAGCAGTATGACAGAGAGTGAAATGGCCAAACGCAGCTGCACATAACCTATTTGGCATGCATTTGTTGAAGGCATATATGCATCCATGATCCACACCCACTCGATGCATCATGACTACACTATGACAGAGGACAGAGAAAGTTGTTCGCAGGGGAAGAGAGAGAGAGCAGCTGTGAGCTTTTACTTTTTGGCTAGAGAGAGAGAGCTACAGTCCCACAGCTGCCCCTTTTTTGCCTAAAAGAGTGTCTAGCAAGTCTGCTCCATATAAAAACAGCTACTCTCCATTCCACTTATTCCCCTCTTCAATCTTTTCACTGTTTTGTATAAAATCTTCAAATTATTGATAAATGCCCACATTTATTGTGACATATTTTCAGATTATTTATTGTTTTTGAGGATTTGATTTTCTTCTTTGTTATTGGAAGAATCAGAAAAAGTTGACTAGACACCTGCTGCTCATTTATTTGGTTTTTTCTACTACTAATTGCTTTCTTCTTTTCTTTTCTGTGGGTTGGTTTTCTAAACTTTGTCTTCTCCCTCCCTCTTTTATCTGTATATGTCTACACCGTAGCTTTCTCTCTCCAAATTTCACTTTCTCTGAAATTCTCGAGATTGAAACTAAGATAAAGACCAAGGGCTTTGTTTTGCACTATTCCACTTCTTTTCTAGCAGGGTTGTTGCCTTGCTACCCAAAATCTCATCTTGAGTGTAAGAGACGAGGAAAAAAGAGCAATCTTGATGATTGAGAGAGGAGGCTCTCTTTGGAGGAGAGAGCCTGCCTGTACATGCAAGCAAGAAAAAACCCACCATTCTCTTCTTCTCTAGCAGTTTCTGTTCTTGCCGAAACAGTGAATTTCTACTGCAATCTTTTGCTTTTACAACTTCTTTTGTGGGGTTTTGGTCTTTTATGGCTCTTTCTATGCACAGAGAGACGAACAGTGCTGGAAGCAACAAACAAATGGATTCGAGCAAGTATGTTAGGTACACACCAGAGCAAGTTGAGGCCTTGGAGAGGGTCTATGCAGAATGTCCAAAGCCTAGTTCTTTAAGAAGGCAGCAGCTCATTAGGGAATGCCCTATTCTTTCTAACATTGAGCCTAAACAGATCAAAGTTTGGTTTCAAAACCGAAGGTATATACTAACTTACCAACATTTCGGAATGTTAGGGAAGAATCCTCATTGATGTGGTTTTCTCTGTATCCTATGTGCTCATCTTGCCTAGATACTTTGAATGACTTTGTTTTGGGAGGGTTGGCCTTATGAGCACTTACATATTCATTTTCTTCCGAAAGAAAAGAAAAGAAATGGGTTCATAAGGGATGCAGATTTTTTCTTCAGAAGTTTCATTCTATGGTTTATTGGGCAAGTTTTACTGGAAGAAGTGAGATATACAGATGGATCTGCTTTCCATTTTATAAGATTTGTCTTAAATATTTTTGATTCCTTATCATGCTTCTCGTGGTCGAGTTTGCATAAGCGGCATTCGCGAGGTGCTGCTTGACTTATTTCAGAACGCTTTGTTGAGTTTTGCTTCCTATCTCAGTTTGGAAAGAGAACCTGAATGTTTGTAGTGATGATGATTGATAAATTTATCTATTTACTCTTTGCTTCCTTGAAGTTAAGTAAGATTTCGTCCTGTTATAATGTACGTGTTCAGAGTATGATGCTAGTGAATGCTGCTATTTTGCAATTTGTACAGTTCATAGTTGTTTACTGTTCCTGATTCACCTATAGTCCATCAGAGATTTAAATATTTGTTCAATTTGGATTTGGCTTTTGTTTTATAATGATCATCAAGATATACATGTTTTTTCTTTTGTTGTCTCTCTGATCATCTATACATATACATGCTTTTTCTTTTATTGTCTCTGTAACCCTTTTACAGAGAAAAGACCATTTCTTATGATGAATGAGTGGTTGAATGAATGAAAGTTGCTTTTATGAATGTCTCTTCTGCTCTATTTTCAAGATAGATATAAGTAATGAAATGAAAACAGTAAATCCATTTGTGTCTGGCTGCTGTTATTTCCAATATTCCGTAATAACCTACCTCCGCATTTTGGATGTTTTGTACAGATTCTGTTTCCTCTTAAATTGCTCGTAATTTTCATATTGAACGTGGTAAATTTTCTTGCATGTTACTTCTTAGGTGTTGCTTTTACTACTTTTGAGACTATTTTCTTTTTTGCCTATTTTGTGAAAACAAATTGATGGTAATATTGATGTTAAATCTTGATGCTGTTTTGCTGCATTGGTTCATAGAGGTTAACCTTTTTGTCCGGGTAACTGGAAATATTCATTTTCACAAAATCAGCAGACAGTTATCTGTTAATTTTTGTTGATCTTGTTTGGTGTGTTAAGAGTTGTAGAATGTATTACACTCTCAACAAATTAAGCCTTTACATGAGGTGCTAGTTTAGCAATTCAGCATCAATTTTCTAATGTTGTAGTTAAGCAGCAATTGAATTGTTTTTCTTTCTAGGTGCCGTGAAAAGCAAAGGAAGGAAGCTTCTCGTTTGCAGACCGTGAATAGGAAGCTAACTGCTATGAACAAGCTGTTGATGGAAGAAAATGACCGCCTACAGAAGCAAGTGTCACATCTCGTTTACGAGAATGGTTATATGCGTCAACAGCTGCATACTGTAAGTTAACCGGAACTACATGATAAGATTTATTCTAGATTATTAGTCCTCCTTGTATGTTTTAGTTTTGTAAGAGTTGGTTTGGTTATAATTATCCAGTACTATATTTATTTTCCATGTTTATGCAAGTTGAAATTACGTTTTWGACTGTGGGCTTGTCTGCTGTCATAGTTAGAATGTTTTTCCAGTTCAGAGTTTTAAATTTAGGTTTTATTTTCCAAATTGGAACAGGTAAGCACAACGACCACAGATACCAGCTGTGAGTCTGTGGTCATGACTGGTCAAAATCAACAGCAAAACCCAACACCTCAGCATCTGCAGAGGGATGCAAATAACCCAGCTGGGTAATTGATTATTGTTTTCGTCTCTTCTAATTTCTCATGTATGGGTTTTTTGGTCCCGTAGCTAATAGAAGTACTTTCTTGCTTCCAGTCTTCTCGCTGTAGCTGAGGAGACCCTGGCAGAGTTCCTCGGTAAGGCTACTGGAACTGCTGTCGACTGGGTCCAGATGATTGGGATGAAGGTAGGAAACTTGGCTTATGTTTGAACCTTTCTGTTAAACACCATGGAAAGTAATTTTCTCCTTCTGTACTGAAATTTGCAGCCTGGTCCGGATTCTATTGGCATTGTTGCTGTTTCCCGCAACTCAAGTGGGGTAGCAGCCCGAGCCTGCGGTCTCGTGAGTCTAGAGCCCACGAAGGTAATCTCTTCAATTATTTTCCCATCTTATCTCGTCAAAAGTGTAAGAAAAGGGAGCCTGAAAAAGAATTTTTTGTTTTCACATGCTTGCTTAATGTTGCTTCAGATTGCTGAAATCCTCAAAGATCGTCCATCTTGGTTCCGCGACTGCCGTTGCATTGATGTTTTGAGTGTTATCCCTACAGGAAATGGAGGGACCATGGAGCTTGTGTACATGCAGGTTTGTCATCAAATTAAACGAAATAAAATGCGTCTTAGATCTCTTTCGTGATTTTCTATTGGTAAATTCTTAAGTTTTGCTTTAGCTTTTGGATGGGTTTTTTTGTCTTTCCAGACATATGCACCTACAACATTGGCATCGGCTCGTGACTTTTGGACATTGAGATACACTACAAGTTTGGAAGATGGCAGTCTTGTGGTATTTATGCTGAGAATGCTGCTGAAATGATATTTCATAATCTTATCAGAAAAAAAGAATGAAGAAATGATATCCGACAAATTTGTGTTCAAAATTGTATTATCTTCTGCTTTATTTTACTTTCCAGATTGGGATTTAGGAATGACTGCGCTGATGAATGTTAAGTGGTTGAAACACCCTGGTTATAATTAGGTTAAAYGTTATGGCTTATCAGTACTCGGAAATGCCATCTTTCTYAAGAATATTGTTTGAGAAAGGCATTGTCTTTAGCAATTTTCAGCTAAGCTTCTGCAATAAGAGTTTGTGGAGTCTATTAAGAGTTCTTGATGCATTATTCTGCTGATTTACAGATATGTGAGAGATCTCTGACATCTTCTACTGGTGGCCCAACTGGACCTCCATCAACATGCTTTGTCAGAGCTGAAATGCTACCAAGCGGATGCCTGATACGCCCTTGTGAGGGTGGTGGCTCCATTGTTCACATTGTTGATCACATTGACTTGGATGTTAGTACTTCTACAGCCACACGCATCATTTATTTTTCATTTTATCCTGCCCCCTTTGCCTAGAACTTAAAACTGTTTTCTGTTGCAGGCTTGGAGTGTTCCTGAAGTGTTGAGACCACTTTATGAATCATCTAAGATCATTGCACAGAAGATGACTATGGCTGTATCTAACTTCTCCCCAGCTTATTCTTTGCGAAAAGGTATATGCTCTTTTTCCTAACTTCATTGAGGTTACATGCAGGTCTTACGACACATACGCCAAATTGCTCAGGAAACAAGTGGAGAAGTTCAATACAGTGGTGGTCGGCAACCAGCTGTTTTGAGGGCATTAAGTCAGAGATTGTGCAGGTGAAGGGACTCATCCATCTTGTTCTTTGTTTTCTATGTTGATGCAATTCACATTAACATTATTTATCATTTTATTCAAGTCCCTTAAATGATATTATAGGATCCACTCAAGCAATAGGCCTCCCTTCAGGGGTGCTTTTTGAACTCCTGCAGCATTGGCGTTTCTTTCTGTCTTTTCTCTTTCAAATAGCTTTAAAGAGTCATCATTTCATTCTCTGTTCTATTATTCATATCAAACGGGTGGCTTAAAGTGCTTGGAAATTATTCTCAGGGGGTTCAATGATGCTGTCAATGGATTTGTTGATGATGGTTGGTCAATCATTGGTAGTGATGGTGTGGAGGATGTAACCATTGCCATAAATTCATCTCCAAGCAAGATACTTGGTTCACAATATGGGACCTTGTCAATGCTACCAACTTTTGGGGGAGTTATGTGTGCAAAGGCATCGATGCTTCTTCAGGTTAATTCTTGAACTTATTTGGCAGTATATAGTCACTGTTACCTATGTGAATTTTCAGCGCAGATGCATTTTATTCTTTTCTTTTTCAATCTCTTCTACAGATACTTAAGTTTTGATCTTAGATTTTGGTATATGATCCTGTTAATAACTCGCTTGTACTTGGTCATTTAGAACGTTCCCCCTGCTTTGCTTGTTCGTTTCCTACGGGAGCACCGTTCTGAGTGGGCAGACTATGGTGTTGATGCTTATGCTGCCGCATCGCTTAAAGCTTGTCCTTATGCTGTTCCTTGCGCAAGACCTGGTGGCTTCCCCAGTAGTCAGGTCATTTTACCGCTTGCCCAAACCATTGAGCATGAGGAGGTATTGAAGTTTGTAGTTTCCTTTTTTTGGTTCCTATATCCATAATAAATTCTTGCTTGATTAATTTACCAGCTGTTTGTTAACTTGAAATTACATCAACGGCGTTTCCCCTTCAATGTAGTTTCTGGAGGTGGTTCGCCTGGAGGGTCATGCATTCTCCCCTGAGGACATAGCTCTGTCACGCGATATGTACTTGTTGCAGGTTAATACTTGGTTGCAATTTACCTATGGAATTTGCTCGTTCAAATTTAATATGGTCTACATCTTGATATATCTGCTTTTCTTGCATTTTGCTCTTGACAGCTTTGCAGTGGGGTTGATGAGAATGCTGCAGGTGCCTGTGCTCAGCTTGTTTTTGCACCTATTGATGAATCTTTTGGTGATGATGCACCACTGCTGCCATCAGGTTTTCGAGTTATACCACTGGATCCTAAAGCAGTTCAGTGACCTTCCTCTTGCAATGATTTTTCTCTTTTAACTATTTTTTTCCTCTTTTGGAACTGTATGCGGTGTTATTTACTTTTGTTGAAATGGGGTGTGCGCTGGAAGTATAACAATAATACCAAGCAATCCACAAGAGGTTGCCTACTTTTAGTCGTAGGGATAGCTACTCATACATTTCTTTTCCATTTTCCTTTCCCTTTATGTGTGTGCAGCATATATATTAAGTACAAAATCTCCTAATCACTCTTGAAACTTGATTCTCTTTTGTATGGTTTATGTTGTTTCTTATTTTGACTTTTTTCTACTTGGGTGCAGGACGGCCCTGGAGCAACTAGAACATTGGACTTGGCTTCTACACTTGAAATGGGAACTGGTGGAGCGCGTTCAGCTGGTGAAGCTGACTCGAAGAATTACAATCTTAGATCAGTGTTGACTATTGCTTTCCAGTTCACTTTTGAAAATCATTATCGTGATGGTGTAGCAGCAATGGCACGCCAATATGTTCGTAGTATTGTAGGCTCTGTTCAAAGAGTTGCAATGGCAATTGCACCATCTCGATTAAGCACCAATCTGGCACCCAAGACCCTACCTGGTTCTCCAGCGGCTGTTACTTTGGCACAATGGATCTGCAGGAGTTATAGGTAAGAATCCCAAGTAACTTTGAATATGTTTAACATCTAATTCTCCACAAGTGGAGGAGCTATCTTCTGGTGAATGGTCACCCAAATGAGAAAACAATCTTCAATATCCAGGAGAAAACCTGTTGAGTTAAATCTAGCTTTTCTTCTTTACTTTGTAATTTTATTTTCCTCTTGATGGTTCTGCAAGGTTTTCTGGCTAATGTTGAGTTACTGGCTTTCTTAATGTCATCCTTGCACTGTCAAAAGCCTATCAGTTATATGTCTATGTAGCTAGCCAAGAAATGTAAATTAAGCCTCCTTTACGGATGTAACAAATGGATATTCCTGATTTGCTCTTCTTTTTGCTCACTTTTCATGTTTTGTCATGCTTTAGGGTGCACACTGGGGGAGAGCTACTTCAGGGGGAGACCAGTGCAGGCGATGCCATTCTGAAACAGCTGTGGCACCATACTGATGCAATAATGTGCTGCTCTGTCAAAGCAAATGTGAGTAGTTCTGCATTTCAATTTTCATCAGTCTTCTTCCTTGTCAGTTTCACTGAGAACAAAGGAAGTACTTAACAGGTAAACAAACTTGTTAATGCAGGCATCTGCGGTCTTCACATTTGCTAATCAGGCTGGTCTTGACATGCTTGAGACAACATTAGTGGCCCTTCAGGATATAATGCTTGATAAGATCCTTGATGAAGCTGGTCGTAAGATGCTCCTTTCAGAGTTCTCCAAGATTATGCAGCAGGTTAGATTTTAATGTGTCCATTGTTATCATCGATCAGTTAGTTAAAACCTTATAGAAAACAAATTGGCCAATAACTATAAGATAAATGAGAAATTCTCCTTGACTGCAGGGCTTTGCCTACCTCCCAGCTGGGGTTTGTGTCTCGAGCATGGGTAGACCTGTGTCATACGAACAGGCTGTGGCCTGGAAGGTTCTGAATGATGATGATGCAAACCATTGCTTGGCCTTCATGTTTATGAACTGGTCTTTTGTGTAATGGAAGTAGAAACTAAGACTGGCATTAGTCTTGAACCTAAGCTATTGTAATTCTCTTCTGGAAAACACACTGACTTGTTACCAGGTCGCCGATTGCAAGCTATCTGTTTACATGTATGGATGGGATTGTTATTATCATCATCATTGTATGTATGCATGTTTTTAGCTAAGGGTTATATCTATAGCTGTTTAATTCATGGTTCTTGAGTTCCCAAAAGAAAAAAATATTTCCATCCTCGGTGGTCGTTGCATCCATTTTTGTCTTCTATAGTACTCATATCAGCCTTTAGCTCTCCTTAGAGCATTGCATGTGAAGCCTCTTTCATTCATGAAC
Source organism: Rhazya stricta (assembly GCA_001752375.1). Lineage (NCBI taxonomy): Eukaryota > Viridiplantae > Streptophyta > Magnoliopsida > Gentianales > Apocynaceae > Rhazya > Rhazya stricta. The sequence goes on from MEJB01000040.1 coordinate 2,845,105, forward strand.
AAGATGTTCGTTACATGATCATATAACTCGACATACAGAACATGTGGTTGGTTCATTTATATTTTCAATTTCCATGAGAATCAACTAATACATGTTGAATAGTTGATGTACCCGAAGAGATGAGAGCTCAAGTCAACAAGAAAGGGACAACTGACCCAGTAGTGCTGCAAACTGACCCATATAGAACGTGAAGTCATAGCTGAGACCGTACCTCTCAGCTGGAATAGCTCCCTCACGCACTATTCCATATTAAACTTTTCTATTTGGAACCGTTCGAAAATGAATGTCAATTTTCTTAATGAAACGTTCACATTTCTATCCAACTTTTATCATTAACTTCCTTATACATTTTTAACCTGAAAGAGGGGAAAGGAAGATAGAGAAACAACTGATCTGGAGGTTTGCTTTTTTCCTTTTTTTTTAATGAAATTGAAAAAAATTATTTTAATCATTTTATTTAAAAATTTAACATATTTTTAGAATTGTTTTAACCTTTATGTACCATCCCGATATAACATTTAATTTGAAATAAAGCAAATATACAAAATCAAATGTGAACATTCGTTTTAGAAAGTGTTATATTTTGTGGTCCTTTGATGCGCATTATGGTGTATGACATTAAAAAGTGGCCAATTTAATTTGACCTAGCAATTCACTATCTCATCCATTTTTATTTGTTGCATTTGGTAATTTTTTTKGGAAATATTGTCACTTTAGAAAATCAATGAAGTATTTATTAACTTTTTTTCCATTTACCTAGTAATTTTTTAGTCTGATAACTTTCAACTCGTCAAACTTTTTCATTTCCAACAAAAAAGAAGGATAAGGAGAAAAGACTGAGAGAGAATGAGTTAGTGTAGAACTTTTTGTTGAAATTAATGTTGATTTAATGTTTCATAGACTTTAATAGTTCTTTACCCTACATGCACAACCTTAATATGACAAATAAAGAACGGATATAGTAATTTGCAAACTTATCCTTGTGATTGGTGAATATGTGGCGGACGGCATTTTTTTAAGAAAAAATTAACAAGTAAACCATCAGCCAAAGGGAAGGACAAGGGAAAAGAAAAAAGTATACGTATGCTACTCTTTTATTTTTAAAGTAATTGTCATTTTAGACATAATTACATATATTAAGGAAATGCTAAATCTCATAGAGTTTTAAACAAAATGACAATCTTAGCCTTCTTTAAATTTCTTATAATTTTAAATGCTTTGACCAATTTGTGTCTCCAACACATTGGTAATAATGTTTTAGAGTTTAATAAGACTAATCAATGAGGGGTACAATAGGAAAAATGACATTTAAATATTATTGATTTCCTAGAATGACAAGTAATTTTTTAAAAAAATGTCAAAATAGACAGTTATTTTAAAATAGAGTGTGTAATTGAAAGGAGTTCTTTGTTGAAGCACCTAGTCAACTAATATATTTGAAAAAAAGATTCTCCTTTAAATCATCTTTAATAAAAGGCCTCATCTATTAAAGAATTTTAAAATGTATTATTGAATGACTAAAATACCAATCTATATTAAATTATTAAATTATCTTATTCCAATAAATTTTTTAAATGACCAAAATACCCTCTTGTTATCCTAATTTCCTATAACCAACATAGAAGGCGCCAATTTTTCTCTCTCTTCCTCGCATAAATCTCAACAAAACTTACAAGATCTTTCTTTCTTTCTTCTCAATTTTACTCATTTGACAGCTCTAGACTAAGAGTTTTCTTCCCCATTTTATCGTTGGAGAATAAAGCAAGAACAAGCCAAACAACTTTTAAGAAAAAAAGGTACTCTTGTTTCTATCACTATATGTAAATCGAATTTCTAAACTTGTATCCATGATGATATATTTCTTTCATATACTACATTGCATGAATTAAAGGCTCTCTTCTCGTCTATAAGTATGGGAAAACAATATCTATGAGGAAATTGTTTAAGTTAGTCTATCAGCATAGGTAACAACAGCCCACCCACCGTGGCGGATATTTTGTCACGGTGCCCCACTGTGATGGTCAATATCAAATATTTTCCGCATCACAGCATGTCACATTATAGAATATTTGTCAAGGCGGCCTTCTATGATGATTAATATGAAATACTTCTCATCATAATATGCCACCGTGATAGATCGTCTACCATGGTCGGGTGTTGTGATGAACATATGCAATTTTGTTTTAGTTTACTCTTAAATAGAAATATTTTTCAACTGATTTAGAATTAAGAAAAACTAAAACTAGTACAATTTATTAAATATTTCGCATTGCTATAGGCCACCGTGATACATTGCTTACCAGAATGGGCTGCTATGATAACCAAATCAGTTTTATATATATATATATATTTGTAAATGCTAATTTTAGTTTATTGAATTGCAGTTATGGTTGCCTCGGATAATTTGTGGATATCTGTTTGTTACTTTAGTGAATTTGTTGAGAAACAAGGCGGTGGTGGGTGGACATGGAAGCATAATGGCTCAGGAAATGTGGCTCCGGTTGTTATTTTAAAAAAATATTATCCATGTTGAGTTATGTGAAGCAGTTCGAGTGGTAGTAGGGATATATTCTGTGATAAATGATATAGAGATGACAAGTATGGTATCCGAAAATTCAAACTTTTCGATACCACCAATGAAGATTGATTGTGACTACAAATTGAAATGGTATTTCTCAATTCATAAAGAATTTTCTCTTTTTATTACTCTTTTGTAGAAAGAACTTGAAGAGATTGAATAAGACGATGGTTTAGGAGAGAGTGAAGCATAAGCAGCACCTATTGCCGGAGATAGTTTGAACAAAATACCTATTGCAACATTGTTTGAAATGCAAACAAATTGGGATGGTGCGAATTCAGAAAGGCAATATTTTCCTGAAGATGCTTGTGTGGCAGGTGGGAATATAGAGGAATTAATGGCTGATTTAGGTTCAACTCCCTCTGGGCCATTATTGAGGATACCAGAATGTGAAGATTTGTAAAGGAAACAATTGTTCCCCAACAAAAAAGCTTTGATATCAAGGTTATACTTGCTTGGAATGAGATGTCACTTTGAATTTAAAGTTATGAAGTTAAATAAATCTATTTATACAATTGTTTATCTTGAGAATATCTGTAAGTGGCATTTGTGGACTACAAAGTTGAACGAATCATAAATGTTTGAAGTTCGTACTTACCATGGCCAACACACATTCTCCATGAGTGTTAACTGCCAAAATCATAGACATACTACCTATTCACTAATCGAAACTCATATTACCTCTAAGTTTGAAGATGCTACAAGGATTTACAAATCGAAAAACATCATCATTGATATTTGTGAAGAATTTGGCATAACTATAACTTACAATAAGGCATATTCGGCTAAGTAGTTTGGTTATGGACTCATCCGAGGAACTCCAAAGGATAGTTATGCCAAATTGTCATCATACTATCACGTTTTAGAGAAAACTAATCCTAACACAATGACATCCATTGAAACTGACGATAGTATGCATTTTAGATATATTTCTTGTATTGTCATATTTGTAACATATTGTTTTATAACAATCTTATTCATTGAAACTAACAAATATTTTCATTTCAGGTACCTTTTTGTGGCACTATGACAAAGTACACGTGGATATCAATCAATGAGATCATCATTTGCATAGATGGTACATTCACGACAAGTAGATATCGAGGTACTCTACTTATTGTCACTTATCAAGATGCGAACAATCAAATATATCCACTTGCATGGGGTGTGGTTGACACGAAGAGTGAAGCACCATGGACTTGGTTCTTTCTTCACTTGTGGGAAATAATGGGTGATATGGGAAAACTGACCATTATTTCGGACTGTGAAAAAAGCATTCCAAATGTACTTAAAAATGTCTACTAGTTTGCACATCATGCGAATTGCATATGACACTTGAGCAATAACTTGAAAGTTAAATTTCCAAGGACTGATTTGTCATCATTGTTCAAAAGGAATGTAGAGGCTTATACTTTAATAGATTTTGAACCTGACAGCACTTTGTGGTAAGAAAGATAGAGTCAGAGAGTACTTAGAATCTGCTAGTTTGAGTTATTGGAGTAGAGCACATTTAGAGGGACTCGATATAATATAATGACAATAAACAATGCAGAATCTTTGAACTCTGTGTTGAAAAAGGCTCAAGATTTTCCTATAGTTAGTTTGATCGAGCATATTAGGCAATTGTTGCAGAAATGATATTATGAAAGAAATGAGATGGCGAGAAATTGCATACCTTAGCCCACCTATGGAGTTGAAGATGTGTTCAAACTATCTTGAGATAAATGGATGGAATGCAATCAGGATATCATTGGTTGAGTTTCAAGTTGTTAACAAATTGAAATCATATGTGGTTAACTTGGAAAAATATACTTGCACTTGCAGGCAATTTGATCTTGATAAATTCCTTGCCCACATACAATTGCCGCTTCCAAGCAGGATGGGACAGACATTTATGCTCTTTGTTCTGCTTTTTATACCACTTCTTGTTTGAATGCTGCATATTTGGAGTTTATTAACCCACTCCCGAATGAGAATGAGTGGCAACTTCCTGCGAAAGTGGTGTCAAGAATGGTCCTTTGACCACTAACAAAACGACTTGCTGAATGCCTACCAAACTATAGAAAAAATCAATTGGAGAGGTACGCAGGCTTCACAAGTGTAGTAGGTGTTCGAAAATTGGCTACAACTGGAATACTTATACAAACCTTTACTTGAGAATTGAGGACATTTACCCTCTATTTCAAGTGAAGATATCTATTTACTTCGAAGTATATTGAATTTAAATTTTGATAATCACAGGTTGGATATTGTGATACACAGATACACTTTAAATCGTATCCTGTTTAAATAGTGGTCTTTTTTTTTTTTTTATTATTATTGAATTAGAGTTGACACAAACATATAACAGAAAAATATTTCTCATCACAATAAGTCACCGTGATAGAACAGTGGGCCTATCTGATGAGCATATACTCCATAAATTTACAATATCATAAAAAAATAACTTTATTTTACTCATTTTGAACTAATAAATAACACGTTCTATCATGGTGGCCTACTGTGATGAACATATATTCTATAAATTTATAATATTATCAAAAAAATAACTTTATTTACTCGTTTCAAATTAATAAGCACAAAAAATAACACATTTGTATGAAAAATTTCTCATCACAGCAGGCCATCATGATGGAACATCTGTCATGGCTGGCCACTGTGATGAACAATTATTGCGTGAATTAAAAATGTTACTAAACTGAAAACCTTTTAAACTAATTCAGAATTATGATATACTAAAATTAATTAAAATGTGTTGAAGAATTGCCCATCACAACAGGCCGCCGTAATAAGTTGCTTACCATGATTGGTTGTTGTGACAAGCATTACTCTATCAATTGGCAAAATCATTAAAATGACAATCTCAAAAATTGAAGGATAATTACATATCCAATGGAATAATGGACTAGTTGTGATATATTCATTTTTAGCATGAAGGTATATATTTTATCCCACTCTGTTTTAAAGTAGAAAGAGAAGTAATATATTGTTTGTGCAATCCAACTAATAGAAATAGAAATTGTCTCATTATAACATTCAATTGGAACATTTCAAGGGTTCGTTTTACACAAACAATAATCACAAGTGATGATTTTTCTTAAATCTTGCTCATAACAGGAGGGCCGCCGTGATACAATGCCTACCACAGCTGGTCGCTATGATCGGCAATTATTGCGTGAATAGAAAATTTTACTAAACAGAAACCTTCTAAACTAATTTATAATTACGATATACTAAAACTAATTAACTTTTGTTAATAATTTCTCATCACAACAGGCCACGGTGATAAGCTGCCTGCCACTACGGGGTGCTGTGATAAGCATTACTCACATAATTGGCAAAATTATTAAAGCGACAACCTTAAAAATTGAATTATAATTACATATTCGATGGAATAATGGACTTGTTGTGATCTATACATCTTTAGTAGTGAGATATATATTCCATCACACTTTGTCCTATAGTAGAAAAGAAGTAACACATTGTTTGGACAATTCAACTAACAGAAATAGAAATTATGTCATTATAACATTAAATTGGATCATTCCAAAGGTTCTTTCCACACAAAAAATGATCATAAGTGATAATTTTTCTTAAATATTGCTCATCACAGTGGTGCTGCCGTGATATAATGCCTATCACGGTTGGCCGCCATGATAGGCAATTATTGTGTAAATGGAAAATATTACTAAATGAAAAACCTTTTAAGTTGATTTAGAATTACGATATACTGAAATTGATTAAATTTCTAAGAATTGCTCATCATAGAGGACCACCGTGATAGGCTGCTGGCCGCGGCTAGGTGGTGTGATGAGCATTACTCCACATTTGCCTACTTCTGCTCATCACGGATATTGCCTACATTTTAAATGCTTCTAAATTGAAAACCTTTTTAAGCTAGTTTAGAATATGATGCACTGAAATTAATTCATATTTGTGAATAATTGCTCATCACAGCGGGCCGCCGTGATAGGATGCTTGCCACGGCTGGGTGCTGTGATGAGCATTACTCTATATTTGCCTACTTCTGCTCATCACAACGTGACCACCGTGATGCAATGCCTAAATGGAGGGCTGCTTTAATGAGCTAATATTGCCTAAGTTTGAAATGTTTCTAGACCAAAAACCTTCTTAATAGAATTATGATGTATTGAAACTAATACATTTTGTTGAAGAATTGCTCATCATAGCGGGCCACCATTATATGTTGCCTGCCATGGTCGTATGCTGTGATGGGCATTACTCCAAAAATTGCTACTAATTTTCATCACAACAGGCCACCTTGATGAATTTCCTGCCACAGTTGGCTACTGCGATGAGCAGCAGTTACATAAAAACTAAAATTACGAAATTGCATGAAAACAGACACCATCAATTTGCAACTCTTTTTTTATATATCTGTAACCCATGTTTATATACACCAAAAAAATATCTGTATACACCATCTAAGTCAGTAAGTTTATATACAAATATAGAAATCCTAATCTACGCGTCAAATTCTTGAGTAAAATTATCTGCTGCCATCTTTTGCCTCAATGTAAATATCCTATTTTCATCAACTGTATTGACGTCATGTTCGGTTAAGCGAAATTCGATATTTTTCAACTTCAATATGCCACAATCGTTACCTGCAAATTCAATAAAATGTTAGCCTTTCAATATAACAAATTTTGTAAATAACCATCTTGCTTGCATATTAGAAGAAAAATATACCTATTTTTCTGTTGAGGTAACTTTTTGAGCTGCCTAAGTCTGAATGGAAAAGTAGGGTTGTATCCTTCTCTGACCTTGCCATAAAGGAGCCAAGACAGCAAACCTATGAAGCATTGCAACCCATTCTTAAGCTCCTTCTTGTGCATGACCCATTGGGCAGTATTAAAAATAGTAATTAAGCTCTCATCCACGTCAGTTTCTAGTGCAATTTAATGTGAATGAGTGAAAACTGAAAAGTATAAACTTTGCACTCCTTCCATGACTTGCTGAATGGAGGAACTTCCTCATTGGTGTAATTTGTGACAGTTTTATCAAAAATGAAGTATTCCATGTGAGTAGCATACTCCTCATTTTGACTATCAATATGCACATGCTTCATAAACTGATAAAATTTTGAATCTAAGATGGCACGTCTTGTCTAAATAGGTTGGGATACTTCATTGATTGTTCTCTCATGTAATATAATACAAGATCCACATGTTGTATTACACATTCAACATTAAACATTAGTCTACATCAGTAATCAACTATTACACGTTTAAGTTTGTTTTACCTACATCAGTAAGCCAACCGTCAACCTTCATAGTAAGTTGAAAGAATATTTCGTTGACATTGAACAAGGAAAAACTAATAGAATCACTGAAAAATCTCATCCGTTAGCATTAATATATAAATATATACAAGACAAGAATGGTAAAATTTAAACAAGATGAATTTCAGGAAGGGAAATTTTCCCGACAGTCTCATCCCGAAGACATGACCTCAGATCTTCCATTTTTGCAGGATCAACTGCCCGAAATGGATCAAATTATTTGACCCCCCCCCCCATAATTTCTTGTCTTTGAAGGATTGATGAAAGAGACTGCAGTGGAGGGGCATCCTCTTCTTGTGCAATCCTCTACCTAGAGGAGAATCATCTTTCACTATCACCATGGCAGTCTTAGATGCCATTTCGGTTCCTGTCACTGTGGCAGTCTCAAATTCCATTTCATATCCTGACAAAGTTCAAAAAATAATCATTGATTACAAAAATATTTCTACCATTGTAATACTTTTAAAATTAATTATAAAAAAGAAAAAGGAACTGACCTTCAATCGGGGGAGGAGCAACAATAGGGGTAGTAACAACAACCAAGCTCAAGGTATTGTTATCATTAGTGGGATCAACCTCAACTACAAAAATAGGTAGAAGATAGGTTAGAATTAAGCTTATGAATTAAATCATAAACTGAGTTATTATTGGAAAAAGGAAACCCACCTTCCTTGGCTTGTTCTTCTATAACAGCGGGAGGGGGCTGTTCTTTTTTGTCTTTCTTTATCACCTCCTGAGGCCAACTGTGCAATTTACTTATCTAGGCTCGCCTCTAACCGATTCAACTGATCGGTTAACTGCTTCTCAACTGCATCTAATTTTCTCTCAACCCCTCTATCCTCCTATCAGCTGCTGCCTACATCCTCTCGATCAGATCATCATTGTGAGAGAGAGATAAGTGAGGGGGGAATGTGTGTGAGGGGGCATCATGAATAGGGGAAGGATTCTTTGGAGCACTTGAAGATACTTCATCCACGTTTTCATCCTCATCATCTGAGAATGGAACAAACATCTGCTAAAATTCATCCTCGGCTTCCGAGGAAGAAGGGACTAACTTCCTAATTACTCTAGAATTCCTTTCTTGAAAAAATTAGGAGATAGAGGCATGGTCCGGTGGTTGACCTCTATAATACCCAGGTATTTAGTTTTCCATTTTATGAATTTTAATTGATCATAAAATTGATATTCTATTTCATTGATTTAATTATTATTATGATTTTTGCATTTTGATTATTTTGCAATGAAAGGACTTGGAGGTCATAGTGTTCAATGTGTCAATTTAAAATAAATAATTTATTTATCTGATTTATTATTTATTTGCAGATTTGAGTATAGTTAATTAAGTGTAAAAGTTATCATATTAATTTAGTTGGATATAATGTATTAAGAGAAAAGATAGTGCAAAGCATTATTTAAAAAAAATAATAAGAAGAAAAGGTAAATTAGGATTACAGAAAGAAGGGGAGGAAAAAAAAAAAAAAGGAAAAAGGGAACTAGGGTTCTAAAAGGTTTCAGCCTTCAGACCCTCCATCACACAGGCCGCTGCCATCCTCTTTCCTCGTTGCTGTTGACCCTCGTCGCCGCCGGTGGAGGCTCGAGCTCGCACACCGCGTGTCACTGTGGCCTGCTGCTTGCCCTCGCTATTCAACTGCTGCATGATGACTCAATCGAATTTTTTCGAATTGCCGCGGCTTTCTCTGCACGCCATTCATTTGCTCTACCAGAGCTGCTTGGAAAGGACGCTGGATCTTTGATTGCCACTCATCGCAGAGGAATCCGAACTCGGAGCTTGTAGCACCATTTCTTGCAGCAGCCATTGGCCGCAGATCAAGTTCATTGTCGCTCTCCAGTTGCT
>MEJB01000041.1:25590-47889 GCA_001752375.1 Rhazya stricta
AGAGTTTTTGTACTTATCACTTCTATAAGACTGAAGTCATGTTTTCTTCGGAATTCAATGGTTATTCATGCCGAGGTTTAGCCGGGTTAATGGTTATAAACACCATAACGTATTTTCACTAGATCTTTATTAAGCTACTTACGCGGATTTTAATTACCGTCGATTCTACTACTGAAAATATAGGTTCCATACATATTAAGAAAAATATGAATAGTGGATACTAACAACATTTTTATTCAGTAATAACAATGGTTATTTAAATAATCCATAGCTCTATAATTATAATAAGTTAAACCCTTAATACTCTCCAGTATAATTTTCATCTACAAACTTTTATCTTGTATATACTTAACAATGAAAACACGTTGACTAAAGAATAACTAAACCTACGGAATCAATCTTTGTAGAACAAACCTAAAACCTATCTTACCTAGTAAAAATAAATAAAAGAGCAAATAGCGTTCATATAGTAAACCAACCTCGTAATTCAAACAAACTTTGAACAACAACCCTCATCAACTTTAACAATTTATTTATTGAACTATATAATTCGGATACTTATCTATATACTTAAACCCACAATTACGACTTCGATGAACATATATACGAGTTAGCAGAACCATCGGACGTCAGATATCTAAATTATAAGCTGTTTTGAGTCCACAGCTATCTACTACTTTTTACACTTGAGATTATCATTCGTTACCTTTTTTATATATAGATATTCTCCGTCCGTAATCTTTTTTCAACCTTCGTAAACTCTTATATATTTTATTAGCACAATTAAACAGAAACGTTTCATTTTTTCCGATTTTTTCATTCATAGTACCTTTCTGATTTTTCATCCTGCATATTACTATTTTCGTTTATATAATAACATTCCTGATTTCCTTCGCCTGTTCTTACTAAAAACAGTCTTTAGGTGTTTTGGCCGATACGCTCCATTGTACGAAGCCTGTACCATACTGGTTTAATGTTATATCGTAAGGGGAAAAGGATCAGTTTTACAAAACCGTTCTTAACGGCGTTTTCTTCTTCGAAATCCTGCCTTTTTAATAAATTAGTTTGCTTAAAGATTACTTCATATCCCAATCCACAGGTACCAAAGTTTAAATAATTAGTAAATGTAGTTTGTTTTTTTCAAAACTAAACTCTTTAAATCATTCATAGTTATTTAGTTTTAAATAAATATTGTAAGTACTTAACAAATCAAAAAACCAAACAGAAGCTACTGAAATCTCGATTAGTATTAGTAGATAAAGTGTAGCTTAAGTATTAACTTTATAGGGATACTGTTAAAGCTGTATCACATTGATAAGCTTATAAGGAAAAAAATCTTCAAAGTTAAACTAAGTATACTTAGACACTCGGTTTGATCTTCAAGCTATTGTTAAAAGGATCAAACACTAATATACACTATTAAAATAAAATAACTGACAAGATCGTCATATTCACGCCTCTAATGTAGACACAAACAGCCCTAATCATCCTTAGGAAACCTAACCAACTTTCGTAGTTTTTTGAGCAACCCAATATAAGCCAAAAACGTTTGTATATGCCCTTTTATATTTCAGAAAAAATCATTTATCTTATAGCTCTTTCTTCTTCCGGGCAATGTTAAATTAAATTATTATTAAAACCTAGATCAAGATGCCTCGACCCGATTTCCGGGCTTTTGTAAAACCCTAATACCGGGTTCAATTTTGTTTCTTTCTCTTTTTGGATTTTTTGGGATCTTGGGACACTACGCTGTGTTTACAGAGAGGAAAGAAAAATAGAGTGATCAGTACAGGCCGGCGTAGGCTGCTTTCGCGGTACTTATAGGAGGACACTTGGCTGGCGGGGGTGAGAACTTTTTATAATATTATAGATGGTGAGGAGAGGGGCGGCGTTGTGTGCGGTGGGGAAAAGAAAAGAGAAGAGCGGCGCTAGGGGACGATTGGGATCGGCTCTGACTGCGACGAGCAACTAGGTGGGTGGCTACCCCGAAGAAGCGCCAGTAGCACTGCAACGAAGTAGACCATGTTGCGCCAACGTGGCAGACTGAGCTTTAGCGCTGCCTCAGGATAAAGGATGTTTCTAGCTTAGACGGCGCCCTGATAGCCCTTAGGAATGGCGCCGTGAGGAGAGACTTAGAGACGCAACATGAGCGAAGCCTGTCTTTCGGAAGCGGTGAGCTTAATTCGGACGACGTCGCCGTGGCAATAACGCTCCTAACCAGCTCGTTCCTGACCACCCCACGCATCATTTACTAAAACAATGATCTCATTATTTCTTATTTTAGCAAAACCATCTATAAAAGCCATCATAAACCATCCATTAATTGTTAAGGCGCATTCTTAAAATACTTATATCTACTGCTATGGCAATAGCAGCATGGTTAGGTAATTAGCCAATTTGACCACTATTGGTAAATAAAATAATTTCTTTTACTTCTAAATCCCAAACAATTCAATTAGGGATTAGTAGACAAAGAATTAAAGCCATTTCTTCTTCGATTCTAAGTTCATAGCCTTTGCCGTAGCTTCATCGTATATATATAAAAGATATGTCTTTTATTGTTTTAATTATTAATTAAAATAACATAAATATTTAGTATTTATATATAAAGAATTCGGGCTTGAATATAGTTAAGTCCGACTCAATCCTCCTATTGTAAGCTTAAACTCACTTAAGGCTCGACGCGGATTTATTGGAGCCAACACAAATATGTTTGTTAGTTAATTATAACATGTTTTTCCGATAATAAAAGTTATATTCATTTAGGATCATTATAAAGTTATCATATTTACATATTACTACTAGCAAAGTAATAGTGACTCATCCACACACCATTCTTCGCTAACTTGCCACACCTCCATCCTCATTTACTATCCTATCTCAAATGCCTCGATACTTATTGAGAGCACATACCTAATCGATACAACTATATTTTGATGAAATATTTTAATTACTTTAATTAGTAAAAAAGATTCCATCACTTTTATGTATCGAAATTTCCATGCTATTGTTTAACGAACCATCAAARTTTTAAAAATTGATAAAATTTTATAAGTGATAATAAGTCAAGCATTCCCTAYTTAAAATAAAGCTACATGTATATATCGTCCTTCAAATGCAAAAGTGCGTCTATATAATTTTCAAAAGTGAAGGGGCGTGCCTATAAATTCTCCAAAGTTTTCAACTCTTCCATTGATGCAATAGCAGTCGCTCCAATTTTAAGTTATTTAAACCTCAGTCCCAACTCCCCTCGTATGTCCAGACCGACTTCAAAACCCCAGAACCCTATCACAGGGAGAATATTTGTCGTTTAATTCTACCACAAACGCAGAAAATGTTAGCTGCTGCTGCTTCAAAATGCGGAAAGAAGCTGAAGATTACGACAACTTTACGCCATTATTATTCTTCCAATTGCCATAAACCTTGTTTGTTCGCTACTTTTCCTGGAGCCAAAGCTTACCCTTTTGCTGTGAGTCCCAATTTTCCCTCTTTTATTTGTTCATTTCATGTAATATTTTGTTTCGCTTTTTCTTTTATGGTTGTTTTTATGTTTGTTCGATGTGTAAACTCATAAATGTTGGGTTCTTTAATTTTGGATTCTTTCGAGGTTTCATGTGAATGAAGATTCTGGTTTTGGACTGAGATTATAAATTAGTTGGAGTCGAGGAGACTTAATTGGACAAAAGATGATTACGTTTATATGGAATTTGCTATAGAAAGTGGTATTTTCTACTTTGGTTTTAGACGAGCAGTGTAGGCTAGAAATAAGACGAACTCAAGGTTTTTTAAATTATCCTTCATTTGTTGGGGTTGAATACATGAATACTTGTTTTCTATCAGCTCTATGTTATCTTGCTTTCTCTGCTTAAATCAAGATCAATGATATCTCCTTTAATAATTTCTTGCCATCTTTTATTTCCTCTTTCGTCTAGCCATGCTCTTAGTTTGATGCATATTTTTCATATCACTTGTTTTAACGTGTGCATAGCTGATGGTTTTCCAGTGCAGTATCTATAAATTTTAGTAGTGATAAAAAATTGAATCAAGATATCTTCATCCATTGGGAAAGGATTCATTTGAAGAAAATATTCTTATAACTTTTTACTAGGTTCTGTGCAGAGTGTTCATATTTAAGAGGTTTTTTTTTGGGTTATTAATTCTAATAGTGCTGCTTATTCTATTAAAAAGATCCGGACCCTTTACATTAGCAAATTCTTGATGTATGTATATAATAAGTGATACTTAATAAATAAGCTTAGTTTGAAAACTATAGCGTTTAATTAGCATACTTGAAACCAGGACTTGACAGGTCAACTTAGGCTTGTGAATAAGTTTTATCATTCTGAATTCTAACTAGACCCTCTGTTGCAGCCGTTGGTGAAAATTTGATCATACGAGACACTTTTCTGCTCTTACTGGAACCTTTTATCGTTCTATTCTTCTTGGTTGGAACTCCATGTTGTGCAGACATTATTGAGTGGTGTTGTCAACTAATCTCATAATTACCCGGGCCTTGTGTACTAGATGTATTTGGAACAGAGGGAATTAGTTCACTTAGCTAAGGCTTGCCTACAGGCATTACCATCTGATATGCACTTGATTCATTTWGGAACGTGCTGTGTTATTGAGAGCCATTTTACCTCAAGTCTAATTTGGTTCCCTTTATCTTCTGGAAAATTTCCTGGTGGCTGCAATTTTTATTTTATTTATTTATTTTCCAATTTGCAGAAGAATAAACTAATAACAACATCGTGTTTCCTATGTTGTTTATTGATACTCTTCTTAGCCAWTTACCAATTTCAAAATTTCCGAACAATGCRGATTTTTGCCTGAGAAACTATGTAGCATTCCTTTGAAGTTTTGCTTTTGTTCATGAATTAATGGCTGACTTACTAACACAGAATTGTATCGAACACATCCCAAAAGGAGTRCTCTGGATTATGCCATTCTTTCAACTACCAGCTAATTCCAGAGCAAATCGTCAATCACTTGCAACACAAGCATCTCCTCAAGATTTGTCTGATGAAATTTTGAATAAAATCCTCACTCAGATGGAGGATTCTACAGTTTCGAGTGAAAATCTATATACAAATCACATTGATGAGCTATGTAGTGGTGGAAATCTTCCAGCTGCCTCTAGGTTAATGCAGTCTTTCCGCAATAAATCCATCTTTCCAGGTCTTAATGCATATAATTGCCTTCTTAAAGCAGCAGCAGAACAGCAAGATCTTGACATTCTTTGTGAAAGTTTCAAGGATTTATTGGTAACCTGTGAGTCTATAAGTTCAACTACATTTTTTATCCTTGCCAAGGCTTTAGTAAAGAAAAACAATGATGTTTTCTTACTCAGTTTTCTTAGAGAAGTCTCAGAATTGACCTTCCCCAGAAATACTACAGTTCTGAACAGGATCATCTTTGCCTTCGGTGAATTTAGACAGGTCCATAAAGCTTTGATGATATTTGATCACATGAAGCTTTTAAAATGTAAACCAGATTTAGTTACATACAATACTATTTTCGCATTATTGGGTAGGAGTGGTCAAGTAGATGATCTACTTCATAGATTTGCTTCCATGAAAGATGCCTGTATTAGTCCAGATACTATTTCTTACAATACTTTAATAAACAGCTTGCGAAAAGTTGGTAGGCTCGATTTATGCAAGGCATTTTTCAAAGAAATGTGTGAGAGGGGAGCTGAACCTGATTTGCGGACATACACTGCATTGATTGATAGCTTTGGAAGATCAGGAGATATTGAGGAAGCATTAAGCCTTTTTGACAAGATGAAGCACAGAAGGATCCGCCCTTCAATTTACATTTATCGATCATTAATTAGTAACTTAGAGAAGATGGGGAAGCTGAAGTTGGCTAAAGAATTTTCAAAGGAAATGGATGCATGTCTTTCAGAACTTGTTGGACCAAGAGATTTCAAAAGGAAACAAAGATAATGTTTTGCTTTTGACGCTGATATTTCCTTTCAGTTGACTTTACAATATCAGAGGAACGGCTTAGCTCAAACTCGTATTTCTGCTACAGGTCACAACTGGAACTACAATTTTCATAGGTAGGTCTTGTTGTTCTTGTTCGTTATAGTATTAAAACCAATTATCTTCTTGACTTGCAATATTTATTCAAGTGAAAATAGTAACTGAAGTGTGATAGTTTAATTCACAAGCAACAGAATAATAGTTGAACTGGTTTGCGAAAGTTAATTATCCTACTGTACTAAATGTTTGATCTCGTGTTGTTATTTTCAGGCTTGCATGATCCTAGAATCTGCATACACTTATTTGCGTTAGTGTGATGATCCTAAAATGTAGTTATGGATTTATCATGTCCTTCGAAGAAAGATTCTTACACCATATGGATCTGCAGTGGCTCTGGTCTATGATCATATGTGGGTAAGCAAGATCTCCACCMAAAAAACCTTTGTGCTGTGAACCAAGGGGAAGAAACTCTTTACTAAGATTACTAATTGTGGGCATCTTGGTTGACTTTGATGATTCTTTTCCAGAAGTATATTTCTGCTACTCTACTGAATTATACAGGCTCACTCTGTTGTTAATAAAAGGTGTACATAATTTGTAAATTTTGATTTAAAGCCCCCCAGACTGGCTAATGAAATCTGTGCTTTAAGTGGAACCAAAAAATTTGTTTATCTGCTACTATAAATTGTTTGCTTTCCACTAATTGTTTGCTTTGTTCTAATTGTTTGCTTTGCTCTAATTGTTTACTGAAAAGTTTAGAATATTATTCATATTCTTGTCTAAACTATGAATACAAAATCTTCATTCTTTCCTAATTGTCTTATATACTTGTTCTTCTTCATTCATTTTCTCGAATTATGAGGATTAAGTTTGTAAATACTTCAGCAGAGTTATTCTTCAGACATGAGAGAGATGCAGGCATTTGTGTCATTTAACCAACCTTACATGACTTTGAAAATCATTGCGTATTTCCAGTATGAGATCTTTAAAGCTGTGTATTTTGTCCCTTGTGTTTTGTAAGCAAATATGATGAATTCAGGTGATCGACGAAACCCAACAAATTAAAAGGGGCCTACAGCCATGTCTCTTTTCTTCTTTTTCTTCTTCCTCATGAGAGTATTTGGCATAGATAATTTTTCGAATTTTGCTCCACGCTTCAATTGCCGAATGCTATTGGTAGGTTAATTGCTGTTCTGCTAAGAACTTACGAGTCTTCCAACTAGCAATGATTATTAGGGATGAAAGAAATGATAATCGTGGGTTTGCGAGTCAGAATAGAATACGATATTGGTGAAAAARGCTTCTTGCATTTCTGGGTGGTTAGATGAGTATAAAATTTTCCCTTTTCTCTCGTAAGATTAGAGGGCCCCCCCCCCCCCCAAAACCCCCCACAACAAAGCATAGAAGCAGCATGGCCTGCAGCCATGAGTCTTAGTGCTGCCAATACCTAGAGATCTCAAAAGGAAACAAAGATAWAGTTTTGCTTTTGAAGCTGATATTTCCTTCCAGTTGACTTTACAATATCAGAGGAACAGCTTAGCTCAAACTCGTATTTCTGCTGCAGGTCACAACTGGAACTACAATTTTCATAGGTAGGTCTTGTTGGTTCTTGTTCGTTATAGCATTAAAACCAATTATCTTCTTGACTTGCAATATTTATTCAAGTGAAAATAGTAACTGAAGTGTGATGGTTTAATTCACAAGCAACACAGTAATAGTCAAACTAGTGTGAGATTGAAAGTTGATTWTCCTACTGTACYAAAGGTTTGATCTTGYGACGTTATTTTCAGGCTTACATGATCCTAGAATCTGCATACACCTATTTGCTTTTAGTGTGGCGGTCCTAAATGTAGTTATGGATTTATCATGTCCGTCGAAGGAGGATTCTTCCACCATATGGATATGCAGTGGCTTTGGTCTATGATCCTATGTGTAGTAAGCAAGATCTCCACCAAAAAAAACCTTTGTGCTGTGTACCAAGGGGAAGAAATTCTTTACTATGATTACTAACTGTGTGCATCTTGGTTGACTTTGATAATTCTTTTCCAGAAGTATGTTTCTGCTACTCTACTGAATTACAGGCTCAGTCTGTTGTTACTAAAAGATGTACATAATTTGTAAATTTTGATTTAAACCCCCCTAGACTGGCTATGATATCTGTGCTTTAAGTGGAGCTAAAAAAGTGTTTATCTGCTACTAGGAATTGTTTGCTTTCCACTAATTGTTTTCTTTGCTCTAATTGGTTGCTCAAAATTTTAGAAATAATATTCATATTCTTGTCCAAACTAAGAATATAAAATCTTCATTCTTTTATAATTGGTCTTATACATCTCTTCTTCTTCATTCACTCTCTTATTATGAGGGTTAACCTTGTAAAATATTTCAGCAGAGTTATTCTTCAAACATGAGAGAGATGCAGGCATTTGTGTCATTTAACCAACCATTGCATCTTTCCAGTGTGAGATCTTTGAATAGCTTATCAAATTTAAAGCTGTGTATTTTGTCCCTTGTGTTTYGTAAGCAAATATGATGAATTCGCTAGATCGAGGAAACCAACAGAAATAAAAGGTCCATACAGTCATGTCTCTTTTCTTCTTCTTCTTCTTCTTCTTCCTTATGAGAGTATTTGGCCGTTTTATAACTGTGGGCATTTAAGTTTGGAAGGAGGGGAGGGGAATGCTTGGTGGAGAGCTTGAAGAGTAAAACTAATGATTGAAGAGCTTGACATTCTATTCTAGGATCTATGAAGGGACCTGAAACTCCAATTTTCTTGGTTCCTATCTTCCATCCTCTTATTCGAGTTGATTTCAGTTTCRYACAGAATTTGATTGGACTCCGAACACCTTCRGTGCTGAGTGAGTTTGGGCTGCATTGGGAGTTAATGTGTAGGATAGCAAAGTCTTTTGGATAAGGTGTTGAAGGCAAAAACTTCGTTATTTGAAATTCAAACTTTTGGTTAAATTTAATGAATTTCCCTTATGTTTTTATTATTTAGAATGAAGTTTTCATTTTGGATATATTTCAACGAAATAATTTTTTATAAATTTAAATTAATTATTTAACAAATAACAATTGAAAGCGGATTTATTAAACAAAAAAAATCGCATATGACTTATGAACTATCGTCGACGACCTTGTATGTTATTACTTGAAAGGCATGTGCGCTTGCTTAATGAACGATCACATATATTATTATGTAGTATGCTTGCTTATGAATAGTCGACAACTTACTTCGAGATGCGCTGAATATGTTGTGATTCAATGACATTGACATTTTGAAGCTAATTAATAATCGACATCTTTAGTATAAATAAACGATTAATGCATCAGTACACTTGAATGTTCAAAGTAATTAAATTCAGAAGTATAACATGAGCATCTCATTTATTATATACTTATTAATTATATAATCTTATAATGTACAAAATTTAAATTATATAAAATTTAAATTTCACTTTGCAATTTATCAAAATATATAAGAGTAACCATTACAAATGATTAGAAATTCTTAGGCTTTATAAAATTTATATACAATGTAACTTTTATAAAATAAAAGTCATCCAACGTAACTTCAGTTTAAATAAGAAAATATTAGACTATTATTTGAAAATCAATATCTTTAGAAAAATAATTTGGAAAAAATCAATATTGGAACATAATAAAACATTTTATGCTAAGTATATAGTGAAGAGAATCAAACCTTAAGATTGACTCCATAGGGTTAAGATATACCAGTCTTCTCTCTCCATTTACGTAYGYGATTTACAATCRAACTCCATGAACAATAACAAATAAGTCGGCTAGTTGCGACTATAAGAGTYGGTTGCCCTARGTTAAACCTCCTAACTAAGAGTAYGAATGGTCAATTTTTACCATGGGTACAATTTGGCGCAATTATCCGTCTRAATGGATCCAGCCCCCTATAAGTATGATCCATAGATTTTGGCCATTTGGCAACTTCCAAAGTCTGTCTCAATACTCAATCAACTGAATACTCAATCGTCGACTGAATACTCAAACGTTGCAATATAAAAACATTCCAAGTCTGTCTCAATAACAAGCTTGATGCACAAGTAAATTAATGTTAGTTATAAAAACAATTATTTGATATTCAAATCAAGTTTTCATCTCGATCGAGTAAACATGTTGTTTGAACAACAGAACAATTTAAGTGATAAGTCATGCAATATAAAATCTATGATGCATAAAAATTTTTAGAAACCACATGTACTAAAGTTTTTCAAAAAGTTGAAGAACATTATTATTTAAAACATTCTAAAGGTTTTGAAAATATCTTTCTAGAGTACGATGTACAAAATTATGTATTTTTCTGTCAGTTTAATAAAAATAGAGGAACTCACATTACATATTCGAGAATGTTTGAAACATTTTCCTAGAGTGCAATAAGTAAAACCACTCGCATTTGAAAATTTAAAAAAGGCAGAAACTCACTTGAATATCCTTGATTTGTACCTAAACCTTAACTTTCTCAATTACCGTGTTCTACAGTCAGATTATAAGATATTGTTTTAGTCTATATCCTACAATAAGTCTATGATAATCTCTTAATTATTACGCAAGACCTTAAAATTTTGATGAAATCAAATTTAGGGTTTCTGAGAAATTATTCAAATAATATAATATGTAGGTGTGTTTCTTTTTTCTTAGAGAATAAATTCAGATATTCAAGGTACTATACTAGCTACACTTAGCAAAATATGGGTAAAATTGATTTATATTCATATGCATATATATGTAAGCAAACATATCCCAATAATTTCAACAATAGTATGTATTTGTTCCTCAAATCTTTCTCATCTCCAACTTGATATACAATTATTGGAATGAATCTTCTTTTTTTTTTAAATCCATTCTATGGTGGGAGAAGAGTTTGAAAGAGGTGTTTTGTTAGTCCAGGGAAAGAATGTTTTAACTTTATATGGTAATAAGAACTATGATGTCTGGCATTCTCAAGGTTTTTTTACATAATTCTAATGCGTAATTTCGTTTTTCCTCTAAGAGAGAATGCCTTTCACGTTGCATATTGGTCCTTCAATTCAGTAAACCTATTTGTGTGCCTTCTGTGTACAAAAAGTACAAAGTTACAAGTTTCTTTACAAAGATTTGACCAATCCAAAAACTCTATTTTTAATATACTTTAGGGCACGTATAATTTCATATAAACGAACTCCACGGTTGGACCACTTATTTCCTTCAACAGGGTTTAGTAAATACAATATAGAATTGCCATGTCTTTTTATTATTTTCAAACTATAACTAGTAAATGCTCAAAACTTCATGGAGATGGTCCAAGTTAAATCATGAAGCCCTAAAGAGCAAATTCCAGAAGACTAGCAATTGCAGAATGCTGGARCAAGTGGYTAATTTATTATTGTCATTCTTACCCATGAGATAGTATTCTACTTATCAATATYGAGAAGACTCTYTGCATCCATTTTCCAGCAAGATACAAGGATCYTGTTTCCTCTTTTTCAATTTATAGATCTCGTAGTTTTACGRGAATTCARACAAAAATACTAGCACCMAACTAAAATTTAGTGTAACACCCCAGATTAGAAATTATCATAATCCGGACATGTCACGCATTTACCTTTACATATATTGCGAAAATTAGAAAAAAATAAAAATTTGAATATTTTAATACAAAAGGGCTTATAAAATTTTGAGAAAGTTTTCTTTGTAATATCAACATATTCACCCTGTAAACAGTCAGAAAATTTCCCACCGAACATTGTAATACTCCACATATAATAAAATCACTTCGAACTCCAATAATCTAAATTACCAGTTATTTGAAATTCGCTGGAAGCTTTTGAAAATAAAAGAATAAAATTTGAACATTCAACAAGTTCATAAATCAGTAGAAAATTTAATTAACATAAATGACTCTTGGGTATCAAAGTTAGCTCCCCAACGATCTCCACACACCATCTGACAAGTCATCACTTGAAATGTAAAATAAGGAAAAATGGAATGAGTTACTAAGCTCAGTAAGTAAATAAATCCCATGAATGAATGCATCTGTCGTGCACTATAGGTCATGAAGTTCAAAAATTCACTTTGTCAAAACTTTCTAAAAATTTTCTTTTCAAATCGTGTGCTCACTTGGTGTAATGCGTAGTCATTAAACTCTACAATGAAAAATTATTATTTGAAATCCAATCATATTTTATCAGTAGAACCGCAAAGCGGTTAATATTACTTAATCTTTTCATTTCACTTACTTTCCTACCCTACAAGAGAGTTAGGCTAGGTGCGTCGGTCTCACGCCCCATTTCCCACTCGCACGTTTCATGATCTAGGCTTAACACACCCTTTTTAAATTCCTTATGTTTGGAAAACATTCATTAAACCAAATACACAAAGAATATTCATTTGAATTTGTTTAATCAAATACATTCATTTAACATAAATGTTCATCATTAATACATTCATCATTTATCCTATGGATGATGTTAACCAATAACTTTCAAATTTAAGTTCTATGTCGATAATAATCGAATTACTAATATTGTAATTTAATTTCATGACTCCTATTCTTTCTTAAAACAACAATAACAATCATAATCATAATATATATTATTTTATCATATAAATCCTAAATTTTACCCTAAATTATATTCCAACATATTTCTATTATGTAAACATATTCTCCTTTTACTTTATCATACTAACTTAGATTTTCACATTAAACAACTACTAACTTGGATTTTCCTCACACTAACAAATATCATATGTTTCTCTCATACCTCCTTACATACATACTAAAACCTTACAGTTCATTCAGCCCTTAATTTTAAACGACGAAACTTAATGATCACCATTGAATTCCCCCCACAACTCTAGGTGTGGTATCGAGTCTAAGCGTACTGAGGTGTCAATCGACTCGAAAAAAGTGCGCTCCGAGTGTGAAAATGTTGCACAAACGCGCAATTGGCGTTCAAAGCGTGCATGTGCAGCGTGCCCTGAATCGGCCTGGCCTGCCCTGCGCGCGTTCTGGGCGTTCTAGTCCCTCCTCGGCCATTAGTGGTTGCTTAGGCGCTTGCGTTGTCCACCCATAGCTGCCCTAACGAACACGCAGGAGATGGAGGCCGGCCGTCCTGGCATCTGGTCAGAGAAGGAAGCCGTACAAAGAGCACGCGCGGGACAGCGCGAGCAGGCCGGAGCGAGAGACGACCGCAGAGAAAGAGCGAGGTGCCGCCCGCGCGGCTCCGATGAGCGTACCGAGGGACGGCGGTCGCCAGCGGGAAGGGGTTAAGTTTTCAGCTTTAAGCGAAGAAGCAGACCCACGGTATCCCTTTCTTCTGACGCATAAACTCCACTATGATATACCATCATACGCATCACCTTCGCAAACTACTCTAACCCTAACCAACACCTTCCCTCTTTGTGGCCTTCATCTATCCTCTAACAACTAAGCCCAACCTACAATTAAGATTTACTTCTAGCTTTCTTTCTTACCCCAACCACCTCGACAACTTTAACTCTCACTTTAAATTTTGGACTACCAGAACGAGAATGGACTCCCCCTAACGGTCCCAAGCCTAAATTCATCTTAACTCAAAATATTTCTAATTAAATTAAACTAAAAAACCTCATTTAAAATAGGATATGCTCACAATATTGATTGCATAAATATACCCAGTTAGAGAAATTATACATTTATTTCTAATTAGCATATCGTACCTGCTATCGGACTCCCCTTCCAAGTCCTTTCGCTGCCAACATAATCCCAAACTAATAAAATTATGTATCTAAACTAATTAGTGGATTAGAATGAATAATATTATATAATTATATTAAAGTTTGTAAAAAAGAAAAATAAATCTCAGGTATTACATTTAGCTCCACAAGCAAGTAGCAATCCTACTCAAGAGGGCAATGTTCTCAAAGTTATTTTCATAAAGATTGCTAGTCCTTTTCACTACTAGTTTGCTTTGCCTTTAGAATCTTACTTGAATTTCAACTATTGCCCAATATAATAGAATCAAACATACCTTCAAAGAACTCAGTGCATGACAATCATTTTTCTCTCTCTTTTTTTTTTTTTTCCCCTCCTTTTGAACTCCTCCTTTGAGACCTTTGGCTGGTAAAAAACAAAGAAGCTAGCAGCAGCAAAGGTCAAAGAGAGAGAGAGAGAGAGAAAGAGAGAGAGTTGAGGTTAAGAGTTGTGTCAGCAGCGAGAGAAAGGAAGAAACAAGAAGATGGTGGATATTTTAGGAACAAATTGAAGGTGCTAAAAGAGAAGGGAAAAAGTGAGGCAGGTAGAGGTGATAAAGAGAAGATAGAAGATTCATCTAGAGAAGGAAGGAAAAAGAAAGAAAAGAATGAAGAAAATGGAATTGGAGATGGACAATTGCACTAAGATAATGTAGAAAAAAGACAAGAAAAGATAAGGAGAAGAAGCTGGAAGAAGGAAAAGAAAGTGGCGGTAGTTGACTAAGCTATAAAGTAAAGTTGAGTTGGCATTTAAAAAGTAATGGCTAATGGTAGAATTTCTCAAGAATAAAAGTAAACTTGAATATGGAAATGATAATGACTAGGACAAAAGAAATTTACTAATAAATTAGATTTCTTTTTACATTCTCGAGAATTCTTTCCAAGTCTTCCCTTTCTTTTATATATAAGCAAAAGAAAATAATGAAATAATTCTTATAATAATAGTAATTATYATTATTATCTTAAACAATTTTTTAGGTCTGTTTTTTATCCAATAAAAATACTATTATCAAATTCATTCTAACCAATAAACCAAACTACAATTCAATTAGTTAAAGTAATTAGTAATTATATAAYTAAATAAATAGTCAAGAAATACTCTAATTCTTAAACTCTTTTTCTTKTCAACGTCTAACTTTTCACATAGTCACGTTTTACAAAATTCCTTGTTAATGGATAATAGCTAAAAAAGTTTAGGGTTTTACATTCTTCCCCGCTAAAAGAAATTTCGTCCACGAAATTTTTTCATACCTTGAAATACATCATGATACTTCTGCCGTATATATTCTTCTGTCTCCTAAGTTGCTTCCTTAATGTCATGATGTTGCCACTGGACTTTAACAAAACGTATTTCCTCATTTTGAAGCTTTTTGGTGTTGGTTTCGAGAACCCATACTAGTCGTTCTTTATAGGACAAGTTCGGTTGTATTCGAATTTCGTCATCATTTATTATAGATCTGGCACTGGATGATACTTCTTAAGTTGAAACACGTGAAATACATCATGCAATCCTACTAACCTTGGTGGTTGGCCCAGTCGATACACCATATTTCCAACTCTTTCTAGCACTCCGAAAGGTCCGATATACTTGAGACTTAATTTCCCGCCCCTCGAATGTTTAAAAATTCTTCAATGGGTCTTAACTTCAAAAATACTTCATCACCTATATTGAATTTCAAATCTCTTCTTTGGTTCACATAACTTTTTTGTCGACTTTGAGCCGCTTTTAGACGTACTCGGATCAACTTTACTTTATTCAACATTTCTTCCATATCTGGTGATTGTTCGTCCTTCCTTATTCTTCCTTCACCTACCTCCTCCCAATAGATTGGTAATCGACATTTCTGCCCATATAACGCCTCATATGGTGCCATTCCAATGGAAGACTGATGATATTATTATAGGAAATTCAGAATATGCTAAACTATCTACCCATTTACTTTCGAATTCCAGTGCACAAGATCTAAACATATCCTCTAAAGTCCGTATAGTTCTTTCGRATTGTCTATTGGTCTAAAATTCRTATGAAATTGAGTGCTCAATGTAGTTCTTAAGGCTTCTTTTAATTTGGGCCAAAACTGAGAAATAAAATCGGGATCCCTATCTGATACGATGTTTAGAGGTACACTATGGAGTTCRATAATTTCTTGTATGTATATTTGAGCCAATTTCTCCAATGAGTGTCTCTTGGTTATCTGAATGAAATGCATGGACTTAGTCAATTGATCTACTACTATCCATACCACATCTCGATWACCTCAAGTTATAGGAAGTTCCGTGACAAAATCCATCATTATACATTTCCATTTCCACTTAGGTATCAGCAAAGGTTACAACAATCCTCTAGGTCTTTGATGTTCTGCTTTCACCTTCTGACAGGTTAGACAAATGAATACGTACTCGGCTATCTCTCTTTTCACGTTATTCCACCAAAACTGCTTCTTGAGATCATGATACGTATTTTTACTTCAGGATGAATTGTATACCAACTCTTGTGGGCTTGATCTAAGATTCTTTTCTCTATCTCAGGGTTGTCTAGAATACATATTTTATTTGAAAGAAAATTACCCCTTCAAAATTGACTCCAAAGTGTGGTAGTTTTGCATTTTCCATTTTCTTCTTCACTTCTTAGATCTACAGATCTTGCTYMTGARCCTTCTTGACCTGCTRTCCAAARTCAGGKGTCACACCTATATTGGCTAKTCTTATCTTTTCGTTATTAACCTCGATACTCGAAGTAATTCTTTCCTTCAAGGTCTCTACTTCTTGAACTCGTAATTGTGCCATTTTCACTTTCCYGTTTAATGTATCAGCTATCACATTTGCCTTACTCRGTGATAGTTAATCRGACATCGATATTCTTCCCKAAACTCKATCCACCTCATTTGTCTCATGTTGAGATCCTTTTGAGTGAATATATATTTCGAACTCTTATGGTCTGTGTAAATTTCATATTCAGCTCCATATAAGTAATGTCTCCATTTCTTCAAGGGAAAAACGATGAGAGATAATTCTAAATTATGGGTAGTGTAGTTCACCTCATGAGGTTTAAACTTTTGAGACRCATAGGCTACTACCTTTCCCTCTTGCATAAGTACAACGCCCAAGCTGTCCGCTAACGCATCTATATACAAAGCATAAAATTTTCCCAATTTAGGTAATACCAAAATAGGTCCAGTGGTTAGTCTACTCTTTAGCTCCAAGTAGCTACATTTGCACTTCTCACTCCATGCGAATGGTATTTTCTTCTGAGTGAGTTTAGTCAAAGGGCTTGCAATCCTTGAAAAATCTTTAATAAAATGTCGGTAATACCCTGCTAGACCTAGAAAACTCCTGATTTTGATTAGGTTCACTAGTCTTTTCCAATTGATCACTGACTCTACTTTCGAGAGATCTACAACGATACCTTCTTTTGAAATCATATGTCCCAAAAATGATACTTTTTCCAACCAAATTTGGCATTTGCTAAACTTAGCATATAGCCAATGCTCCTGAAGCAGTTGTAGTACCTGTCTTAAATGGTCTTCATGGTCTCTAGGAGTTTTAGAATAGATTAAAATATTATTAATGAATATCACCACACACTAGTCCAGTATCGGACGAAAGATTCTATGCATCAAAATCCATAAATGTGGCATGCGCATTCTTCAAGCCAAATGGCATCATTACAAACCCTTAATGTCCATACCTAGTATTAAATGTAGTTTTAGGAATATCTTCCTCCTGAATCCTAACCTGATTATATCCCTACCTTAAACCTAATTTTGAGAAATATAATGCTCCTTGTAACTGATCAAATAGCTCATGAATAAAAGGTAAGGGGTACTTATTCTTGATAGTTACACTATTTATGCCTCGATAATCAATACATAAACGCAACATCCCATCATTYTTCTTAACAAATAGCACTGGAGCTCCCCAGAGGGATGATCTTGGTCTAATAAATCTTTGTTCTGAAAGTGTTTGCAATTGTTTTTTTAATTCTTTTAACTCTGCTGGAGGCATATGATAAGGGGTCCTTGATATAGGTTCCGTCCCTGGGGCCAATTCAATCGCAAGCTCAACCTCTCATTCAGGAGGTAAAGAAGTCAATTCCTCAGGAAAAACATTCGAGTACTATCTCACCAATGGTACTTCTTCCAATTGTCTAGTTTCCTAGACTCATTGATCATATATGCTAAATATCCTTGACATCCTTTCCTTAACAACTTCCAAGCCTTTATGCTGGAAATAAATGAACCCATAACCTTTCCCTTATTTCCATGAAACTCTATAACTCCCCTAGCATGGTGAATTTAACCGTATTCTGTCTACAATCTAGTTGCTCATGATCTCGCGCCAACTAATCCATACCCAAAATTAGATCATAATCCTTAAACACCAACACAATCAAATCTCCAAGTAACTCATTACCACTAATTTAATCAGACAATATTTGCATACCATATCCGAAATTATACTTTCTCCCAAGGGTGTACTAACAATCAACTTATATGGTAACTTAGTTCAAGGCTTAAGCAAGTATTTAGCATAATGCAGGGCAACAAATGAATGAGTAGCTCTAGGATCAATTAATACTCGAGTTTTACGTGAAATGATAGTTAATCTGCCTTCCACTATGTTAGCTCCTTCTTGCTTATCATGTTTTTCTATCACGAATACTTGAGCCTTCACTTAGGGTTCTCCGAGCCTTGTATTAGAAACAATTTGGGCTCCTAAAGTCTTCATTCTTGCTCATGAAATGTTTGCGTTATTCCTCCTAGAATAACTTCTTGCAAAATGATTAGGGCTTCCACATATTAGCCACTGCCAGTTCCTCCATCTACAAACCTTTCTTCTAGTGCCCGGGTCTTTTACAGTAACCGTAACTGATGCTCAACTGTTGATTTCGACTAAAATTAGGTTTTCCTTGCTTTGGGTTCCTTGGATTACCCTGCCTATTTCTTATCATGGGTCGCTTCAATGAGGATGATCCTAGTGCCAAGTTCATCTTTTCGAGCTTGCAATGCTCTTGGTCAACCAATTAATATGACTTGTGAGTCATGACCAAGAAACCACGATTTCACTTGGTGGGCTGGAAATGCGCGACTTGAGAGGTAAGGAGTATCAAATACTTTTCAGGATGGCCGAAGATCAAAACCTAAATGTGCCAGGCCCAAGTTTTTTCTCAAAATAGTGCTAATACTAATCCATGATAGATCGAAGGGAAGCACTAATCACTATTGTCTGTTCATACAACTGCCTCAACTGCCACGTTGTAGGTATTAGGCGGGTAAGGTGACAATGCATGTTGCAATTCAGGTCGAAGCCCTTCAATAAATTGACGGGTCTTGTGCTCCTCTGTGTCGATGATTCGGGACAGTACTTTGACGGTTGTCGGAACCTAGTTGCATACTACGTCATCGACATATTTCCCTGCTTTAAGGTTTGGAATTCATCTTCCCGCTTTTCTCTAATCCACTGAAGAATGAATTCTTCCTTGAATTCATTTATAAACCTTGCCTAGGTCATTTCCAYTTCTTGATATTCCAAGGTTTCATGAATACGTACCCACCACTCTCGAGTGGGTCCTCTTAATCTATATGCTGCAAATGTTACTTTTTTCTCATCTGGCTATTGCAGAGTTCGAAAAATGTCCTCTATTTGGTCCATCCAATGTTATGCTTTCACTTCTTATTCAGCCTCACCGAAGTACTAAGCGGGTCAAAATTTTAGGAATCATTTCAAGGCTTTGTCACTATCATGGTTATTAGATCTCGATGGTTCTCACCCTCCCAAGACTATCTCTATGACTGCTGCTAACCAATCCAATGTTCTCGCAATCGTTGGATCGTACTAAACAGTAGGTTTGGTTCTTGTGCTTGAGAACTAGCCCCTTGGCTTTAGGCAGCCCTAGAGGTTGCCTATTGAGCACTACTTCTTGATCTAGCATTCTGGAACTATATATATATCAATCTTATGTATATATTTACTCCTAATATCGATTGTTAACAATATTAATCACTAGATAAGTCACGGAAATACTATAATAACCAAGTGAAAGCATATTCAAACAAATCAAAATTTYAGGTTATATTATATACATGATTGTTAAAATATTCATTCTTATCATAACTAGAAAAGCTTACAATCAATATAACTCAACCACGAAGAGATTGCAACAAACATATCCTAACAAAACATCACTAGTCACTACAAAYATCATGCTCTAGATCTTCTAATACCTAATGACGGTGATATGGCTAGAATGTTCCCCGAGAAGCGTTATTTCGAGAAGTGCTGACTGATGAGGTCATACCAGATTCGCCTTCTCCCGAACTACCCTCTCTGATGGTCTAAGGGCCTTCCTAGCTCCAATTGGAGATTCCTATTCTCCAATTATAGTTCAGATGGTTTTTGATTTGCTACATGAAGACGGTAATCGTACCAGCTATTGTCAATTTGGAGCTTGGCAATCTTCCATTCAAGCATATGAATTCGATAATCATTACGTGCCCCTTTACTCTCTAATTAGAGAGTTTTACTTGTATATGTAATGGTTAGAATTCTTACTATCAACTGAGAGTTTTACTTGTATAAATTTTACTCTCTAACTTCAAGTGTCTGTACTTGTCACTAAAACATGTGAAAATTAAGTGAGCTAGGCTCAGTGAGTCCTATGTGCGTGTGATAGTGTACAAGTTTATTAGTAAATATCTACAAAACATGGTACTTCAATTTAAATAAGAAAATATTAGACTATTGTTTGAAAATCAATATCTTTGAAGAAATAGTTCAGAAACACTCAATACTGGAACATAATAAACATGCAAAGTTTCAAGAAAACATTTCATGTCAAGTATAGAGTCAAACCTTAACCGTAAGAGATTTACTTTATGGGGTTAAGAAATACCAGCCTTACCTCTCCATGTACGCATGTGATTCACAATCGAATCCCATGAATAATTACAAGTCGGCTAGCTACGGCTATAGGAGTCGGTTGTCCYTGGGTTAAACCTCCTAACCAAGGGTACGAGCGTCTACTATTTACTATGGGTAGAATATGGTGCAACCGTTCRCCCAAATGGATTCGGCCCACCATAGATATGATCCGTAGGTTTTGGCCATTTGGCAACTCCCAAAACACTGGCGTCCAAGCGGCTAAAGAGGTSCTCGTGTTAGGGACCAGCCAAGTATAGTACTTTGTCCGCTAGACTAGACTTGGAGTCACTGACTGAGTATTCAATTATTACAATATATACATATTCCAAGTSTATCTCAATAACAAGCTTGATGCACAAGTAAATCAATGCCAATTATAAAAACAATTATTTGATATTCAAATTCAGGTTTTCATATCGATTGAGTAAACATATTGTTTGAACATAATAGTTTATGTGATAAGTCATGCGATATAAAAYCTATGGCGTGTAAAAGCTTTTAGAATCAAAACGTACTAAAGTTCTTCAAAAAGTTGAAGAATATTATTATTTAAAAAATTTGAAAGGTGTTGAAAACATCTTTCTAAGTATGATGTACGAAACCATGTATCTTTTTGTAAGTTTAATGAAAATAGAGGAACTCACATTACGTATTCAAGAATATTTGAAACATTTCTCTAGAGTGTGTTAAGTGAAACCACTTACATTTGAAAGTTTAAAAGAAGGAGAGACTCACCTGAATACCCTTGATTTGTACCCTGAACCTTAACTTCCTCAATTACCGCATCCTATTATCAAATTGTAAGATATTGTTGTAGTCTATGTCCACTCTCCCACACCTAAATAATGCTTGTCCTCAAGCATTTCCCCAAAAAATAAAAAGGATAAAAGACACAACAGAAACACACAGCAAGCAAAACCTAATAATCTCAAAACTTCCTCAACAGATGCACAATCATAAGGGCTAAAATCCAATAGAAATCACATGCAATACATAACACTCAGCCAAAGTAAATGTTAACCCCTTAATAATCACTTCAAAGTTAAAACTTACACTTCTTCATCGATCTCGCAAGATAAGCACTCTTAATTACTCAAAAGTGTATAGGGGTTAATATCACTTAAGTTGACAAAAAATGGCATTACCATAAGCTTGCATTGTGTTGTGGTGTGGGGTCGTCTCTAATGAGTCTATGTATTTTTAATCATATAAATGTGAATATAAGTATAATATATATATATATATATGCACATATATGATATGTATATATATTACATATATGATTATATATGATGAGCGCAAAACTTTTCTTTTTGTTATTGATTTAGAGCCCATAATTTTTTCTAGTTCTTTCACTTTATATTTATTTGTCGCTCTTTTTTTCTTTTCTACTAACGGTTGTCATCATCCATTCAATATTAAACCAATTCCCACAAAACCGATAACACTATAGGACCGTTAACCTTTTTTCAACAGTCATAACCTTGCGTCTGGGTGTCTAATTACAGTAAATAGTCCAAACGAAAGAGAACTGTAAAAATTTGGGAAGAATCCATAGGAAGAAATTAGATAGATATGGGATTCGGGTAATGGGTGGTTTATTGCTGAGAAAACTAAGACGAAAAATATCATCCACCCTACACTGTGAGAC
>MEJB01000041.1:59142-81577 GCA_001752375.1 Rhazya stricta
TAGTCATGAGGCCAAAACTCTCCACTTCTGCTTGGGGTTATGCCATATTGCATGTTTCAACATTAGTTCAAATAAGGTCCAATTACATACCATAAATATTCCTCATTGCAGCTTGTTTTTTTGTCGAAAATCCAATTTTTATCACCTGTGAGTTTTTTATTATACTGGGCAAGTATTAATTTCACCCTACAATGTAGCAAAATGGGTGCCCAATAAAGACTTAGAATTTATGTTAGGTTTGATTTACCATCAATTATTTGGTACTTGGAACCATTAGCGAGTGATTTATTTACTGCAAGATTTGCATATTGCCATTTTGATGAAATGGCATTCCCAACTTTGGGAGGGACAAATTACATYCCCAAGAAATAACATGAACTTTCATGGAATGAAACAACTTTATCTCACTTCGATTCCCACAGTAATCTTCGCCATGCTAATGCACTCTTCAATCTTGTTTTTTAATTAGATTTKYGGAAAGTTTTTTATATTTGCTAAGTGTAACACGTCTAATTTCTTCATGCAATACTTTTTTGGAGATTTTTTCAACAATACCCTTAGCACATTTCAATAGATTTTAATAGACTTTAATTCTTTGGATTTAAAGTTTCCTTCTTTCTAAAATATCGATCAAATATGTCAAACTTTTAAAGTTTGATAGCGTGACTTGTTAAACATCACAACAATTGATGGTTAGGGCTAAAAAAATTTACTTTTTGCTCCTAGCCACTGTGTTACACGTGGAATGCAGCTATCTATGATGTTTGATAAGTTATGCAGTCAAAATCCAAAAAAATCAACAAATCTGAGGTAATATTTTAGAGAGAAGGCTGAGAAGAATTTCTAAAGAGATAAAATATATTAAAATTTATGAAAATATGCTAGGCACATGGGTAAAACCTTTCCCAAAACAGTGTTGTATAAAAAGAATTAGGCGTTTTGTATCTAGCAATTCCTAAGTTTTTAAGCTGTGGAATAGAATCCTATATTGTAAAATCAAAACAATTGGATTTTACAATGTAGTCAAAACTTAAGTCACACTAAAACCATAATACGAATGATTTCTTAATTGTAACCAATAAACTCCTGCCTAAATGCAACCTATAGGTGGCAACTTACTAGGCAAAGTAAGAGTAATGAAGATAGAGAAGTACCTCTCAAATTTACCCCTGTAATCTTTTGTGTACTCACATCGGATTTGATTTGGTAATATATATGTTTTCCCCTATATTTATAAATTACACAGTGAATTGAAAAATGGTTCTTGGAAATGYCACRAAATTTCAATTTAGGATCGTAAGTTTCAATTTTCTCAACTATGGGCATGAATTTGTYAAAATGTTTCAGTTTAGTCATTTTGTCTCCTTCCATCCATCTACTGAACGATCGTCTAAGCATATATGAAAAATGCATGAATTAGTAGACAAAATGGTAAACTTACAACCTAATTAGGTAAATGCAAAAACCCTAATTTTTCTTCCYCTATTTCTCTTTCTTCTTCCTCATCACAGCCGCCACCCCCAAAGACATGTTAATGCCACCACCATTTCTCTTTGTTGCTCTTGCCAATTTATAGGTTCTAGTCTTACCAACTTCTTCGTAGAAGYGGGAGCTTCTCTGGAAGAGGATGGMCACTCAACAGTAACAATAATGGTAGCAGAGAGAATGATGRTAGAAATAATAAGGCCTTGTTTGATTGACGAGAAAGGAAATCCAAATTAGCGTCATTCGTAGATATAATAAAATGTAAGTCAATAAAGATTGAAGTAAGCAATATTAAGTCATTTTTTGTTGTAACACTAAACTAGGATGAAGTGAAGATAACTCTATTTTCTTGAAGTAAATAAATCTAATTATTCTACACTAAAAATCAAAATCTGCACATAGAGGAAATTGTTAATTTTAAGAAATATGAAATTTTTGATAAAATAAAGACATAATTTATTAAATTCAATAACCAAATCCTTTAAATAGGAAAATACTAAATCCTATCACACAAAAATACTAATAATTCCACAATATTCTATACAATATGTTGCTCCAAGAGCTCCGAAACCCTCAAGATGTAAGCTAAATTAGATGAATAACAATGAAAGTCAATAAATGTTCCATCTTTTTGCTCAAGTTAATTTCATATGCAACTTCTAGAAATTTAATTAAAAAAATAGAAAACTTTAAGTTAATGAATTGGGATAAAACTACAAGAAGTTGTATTATGTCARGTTTGTCATTGARGTGAAAGTTGAAAGTTTTCCTTAGAGGAGGAGAGATCGGTGATCGCGAAATGATGGAGAACAAAGCTTTTCGGATACAGAAAGAGAGATGGTTTAGTTTAGAGAGGGAGAGAGAGGGAGTTTAGGGAAATGGAGGAAAAAAGGCCATTAAAGTATTTAAATACTATTATGGGTATTTTAGTTTYGAAATCATGATGAGTATAACCAGAATATTACTCCGATCTAAATATTATTTTTCCTAGTATTTTGTAACTATTACTTTGATTTAAGGAATTATATTCCTTTTAAAAAATGAAATTAATTTTTCAGTCACTAAAATTTAATAATTAGGAATCAATTACTTCTCCAATAATAAAATCCTTGACAACCAAACGATGCCAAAAGTTATGTATATGTATTCGAGAAACTGATTTTGTTTGGGAGGTGATGGAATAAGGAAGAATGAGACCTCCATTGTAGCAAAAAGAAAAAAAAAAAACTAGACCTCCGATGGTTGTGCTGATTCAAAAGGAAATATTGACCATTTAATTGGTGGCAGCATGTTAAAAAACAAAGACTAGTTTTTTTCTTTTTTATGCGTTTTCTTTAAATTCTACATGGACTTGCTTTAAGTATTTGTAGTATCGTATTCGGACTATTTTATTATTTGGTTGAATTATTCTCTTTTTACCTTGATATATTTTTTATATAAGTTTTTAAAATTACTTTAATTTATATATATTTGTAGATGGATAATTGAGATATTTGTCTTATTGATAGTCCAACTATATACACCATTCGTCAAGATAAAAGTATTTTTTTTAAGTTAACTTCAGATGAAAATAATATTAACACAATATCAGGTGCATCAAAATTAATTGAAGGCTCCAGAAGAACTTGTATTATTTTACCAAATGATACAAAATTTTATATAAAAGATGCACTTTATTTTAGCAAATTCAAAAGAAATTTACTTAGCTTTAAAGTTATCCACTACACTAGATACCACATTGAGACGATGCAAGAAAATGGTAAATAATATCTCTGGATAAACTTATTTTTATCTTGAATGAAGTAGATACGAGAAAAGATATCGGCAACATTCATATGGAATGTATAATGCATATATAAAACAATTTAACTAAACAATGTTGCAAACCAAAGTTCGTTGGCACAAAAAAATTTAAATACTTTCGCATTATCGACTTGTGCACCCTGGAACAACGATGATGAGTCGAATAATTAACAATACACTCAGGCATAGTTTAAAAAATCAAAAGATTCTTTTACCAATAATCTTTCATAAGTTGCATGTTCACAAGGGAAGTTAGTCATTAGACCTTCCAGCACGAAGGTAGCAGTGAATCTCCCAAAAAAAAAAAAATTAAAAAGGATTAATGGAAATATATGTGCCAATACACCCACCATGTGGACCGTTTTGATATTATATAATTTAATTGATGCTTCAACAAAGATGGTCCCAATTTGCATGCTTTCGACTAGATGCAACATTTGTCGAACTACTTGCTCAGATAAAAAATTTAAGAGCTCAATTCCCAGATTATACAGTGAAGAAAAATGTGTCTTGATAATGCTGATGAGTTTAGATCCCAAGAATCCGATAGATTTTGTATATCAATTGGAATTGAAGTTGAACATTCAGTTGTTCATGTCTATACACAAAATGGTTTAGCAGAGTACTTTATCAAACGACTTCAATTAATTGCTATACCATTACTTATGAGGTCAAAACTTCATTTCTGCTTGAGGCCATGTCATATTGCATGCTGCAACGTTAGTCCGAATAAGGCCTAACTACATACCATAAATATTCTCCATTGCACCTTGTCTTTTTGTCGAGAATCCAATGTTTCTTACCTATGAGTTTTTTATTGTAGTGTGCAATTACTAATTTCACCCCATAATGTAGCAAAATTGGTGCCCAATGGAGACTTGAAATTTATGCTAGGTTTAATTCACCATCTATTATTTGGTACTTGAAACCATTAACTGGTGATTTGTTTACTGCAAGATTTAAGATTTTCATTTTGATGAAATGACATTCCTAACTTTGGGAGGGAAAAATTACATCCCCAAAAATAACATGAACTTTCATGGAATGAAACAACTTTATCTCACTTTGACTCCCGCAGTAATAGATGTGAACAAGGAGTTGAAAAGATCATTCATTTGTAAAAAGTTGCAAATCAACTCCAAGATGAGTTTGTTAACATAAAAAATGTGACAAAACCTTATATAGCAGCAGAAATGTCCCTACAAAAATTGATGTCCTTGTATGAAAAGTTGATATAGCTAATGAACCTAATATACGTTAAGATCATGGTTGACCAGTTGGTTCCAAAGATTTTGTACCTCGAAAAAGAAATGTACAAGAGAAAAACCAACCAATGATTCTAGAAGAACAAATGAAAGAAAAGATTGATCAATCAAATGAAAATATTAAAGTTTCAGCACACCAAAAAGTGTTTGAAAATAATGAAATGTCAACAAATTACTCATTATCTCATAAGTTGTGTGGAACATAATAGATAATATCTTCACATTTAATATGGTTCTTGAGGTAATGAAAAATAAAGACCCTGAACTACAGTCTATCAATGACTGTCAAAATAGAGATGATTGACCTAAATGGAATGAAGCCATACAGACAAAATTAAGTTTCTCAACAAAACAAAGAAGGTTTGGATCTGTAGTTCGAACTCTTAAATACGTTATCTCTATAGGACACAAGTGGGTCTTTGTAAGGAAGAGAAATGAGAAAAATAAAATTATGAGATACGAAGTAAGACTTGTAACAAAAAGCTTCTCACAAAGACCAAGAATAGATTTGGGGAAACTTATTCTACTGTAATGAACATGTAATACCCAAAATTTTTCCTTTATTAATTTTTTTTTTGATTTTGCATGAAAATTGTGTGCTAACTAGGGTTAAAAATTTCATATGTGATTAATATTTTGAAATCATACGTTTAATAAGTACGAAAATATTGTCCCTGTCGAATAAGAGTCAGTGGTTGGTTAAAGACTCGACTCGTGGGCCTACTTAATTTTTAGTCRAAAATTGGGCTTTTTATTGAAAGGAAATCCGTTATATTTAATATAAGGATTTTGGGTCATATTTGGATGGGAAGGCCCAAAAGGTTTGGGTTACGGCCCAAAATATAGAATTTTTAAAAAAAAGGGGAAAATATATAAGAAAATAAAAAGAAAGAAAAGAAAAGAAAAAAAGAAAAACCCATCTTCTTCCTCTCGTAACCCTAAGTAGCCGCCACTGCCGCCGCCGTGCCGCTTCTCCCTTTGCCTGACTCGATGCCGCTCGTCGTGGCTTTTTCTTAAACTCCTTCTTCTCTTTTCCCTTCTCCTATTGCCGACGCTTGAAGTGGCCGCTGCTCTTCGCGGTTCTCGATCAGCAGGCCACTCACCGCACCAAGCCACGCCGGTGCTCGAAGGAAGCCACTCGCAGCGCGCGTCGTCGAGGCTGACCACTTGCTCAAGTAGCTGCGAGGCGCACGCCAGGAGACCGTTCTGTCCTATTGAACCAAGCTCCAGGTCTCTTCTCTGGCTTCCCTCTCTCGCTCTCGGACTCGGATCGACTATCTGTGGTTCGCGCCAGCCTGACCAAAATGTCCGCCAGAGGCGCACGATCCCTGCCTCCAGATTTGGTAAGCCATCTTCTTCTTCTTCTTCTCGGTGCGACCGAATCTGCGTGACTCAGACACTCGCTAGATCTGCCGTCGTCATCCTCTCTCCTTCTTTACGTGACTGGATTTGTGCGACACCATTTGCCAGATCTGCCATTGCCATCTTCTTCTCCTTCTCTGCTCAGCAGTTTTTCTCTTCGATTGAAGCCAGATCTCTTGCCGCTGGCCGTCACCTTGCTCTCTGTCCTTGCTACTCGCATCGTTGGTTTCAGATTTGCAGTCCCTTGTCGTCAACCAGTCGTCGGAAGTTTAATCAGAAACAGAACTGCCAAAGCAGTGTCGGAGATTGCCCAGTGCCAGCGCATGTGGCAGCAGCAGCACCACCAGGCGCCCAGTCGCACCGATGCCCCGACTCCCAGGGCTGTTGTGCGCACACCCGGAAATCCAATATAGCTCCCACA
The DNA here is from genome assembly GCA_001752375.1 of Rhazya stricta. Lineage (NCBI taxonomy): Eukaryota > Viridiplantae > Streptophyta > Magnoliopsida > Gentianales > Apocynaceae > Rhazya > Rhazya stricta. The sequence goes on from MEJB01000041.1 coordinate 65,479, forward strand.
ACATTTGGATATCATGAACTTAAAGGTGAAAACGTTAACACTTGAAATTGAAATTTATGACTTGTACATAATTATGCCCTAAAGTGAATTGGTGGGAGAACATAGATTAGGTTTATACGCGAGCTAAGGAGTTGAATTGTAAACTTAAAAACATGATACTTGATAATATGAGAATTGAATATGGATTTATAATTGATAAGGACATTCTTGGATTAAACACATAATATTTAAGTTGGGACGATCGAACTAAGTAGACTTCCTTTTTTGTAATCATAACTAGGTCATTTTGAGGCCTTACGTTGAGAACGGTTGAAGGAGTTCACTTCACAATTTAAGTAAGAACCCATTAACGTAAGGGACTCCAGGTAAGTAAACTCTCACATCTCATTAATGTTATGAACGAATGTAATTGAACTCTTTTAGTTGGTCTAATATGTTGTGTATGGGATTGCATATTGAGGCGTGTAAATTGTGTGGAATGTTACATGTGTTCATATTCTGTACTACTTTTATGTCGAATGATATTTTATATACTGTTTCATATCTTGTATTATTTGTCGAATGATATATTATATACAGTTATATGCATTTCATGTCATCAGCATGTAGTTAGAGTTCCATATCACTTCTGACATGAGCCATTCACACATTTAGAAAAATGAATGGTTTAGGAAATGAAATTTTAAAGGAAAATGTTAAAGTTTTTGGAAAGGAATGTAAATCTAGCCACAAAAGATGTGAGTGAGAAATGGGGCGTGGGGGACCGACACACCCGACCSTACCTTTTTGAAGGGTAGGTAAGAATGGAATGTTCACTTCCTTGGAGGCGAAAGTATGGAAGGAAAAAAAATGTAATTTTAACCGCTTTAAAGTTCTACCGGTAGGAATGGAATTGGGTTCTAAATAAGATGGCCCACTACAGAGCTTAATGGCTAGGCGTTATAYTCTAGTGAGCTCACGAATGAAAGGAAATAGAATGTTTTACTGTAAGTAAATTTTAAAGGAAAGGTTTAGCACCCAACCAAAAGGGTAGTAAGTGGTCATTAACTTTGCCAGAAAATCGATTGCGACGAACGAGGAAAGGGAAAATGTCCTAATTCTGTAACAAAATCTCAGATCTCAATCTCATGAATAAAATAAGGCAAAATTTCATGAGGAAGGAAAGTAGTGGCAGTGAAAACTCATCTCCTCCATTCTGAGTCTTCAAATCCTACTTGAATCTCTTCCAAAGATGAAACGCCTTGTCCAATCAGTGACAACTAACATCCTTGTTCGCCAACTTACCTGCTTGCTGGAAGTGACAAAAGAACATTTTCAGGATAAAAAGGAAAATCCTTTCACCTCAAATTACTACAAGAGCACAAAAATAAAAATCCTTCTTACCTTGCATAGACTGAATACCAGAGCCACTGTGAACTGTGACCTATTGAAACCCAATCTCCAGGAAGTTGAGCTGCAGTTTGTTCACCTCCCAGTGGTGCAAATTGCCCAAGATGTCGGTACCTGAAAGAGAGATGAGACGAATTTAAAGATTATCCGATTTGCCCAAAATCAGCCATTTTTTAGGCTATGTCATGATCAAATTTAACCAAAATCTTCAATGCATTTTTATAAGGACTGGAAAACCTTGAAGATGATCTATCCTCCAACTAGATACTGGCTGCAATATATCCCCCGGACAAGGAGAAAAATGTAACAAATGCTAATTAGGCATTAACATGAGTTACTTCCCTGTGTTTTACAACTCAATCAAATTGTACTCAACCAAAGAACTTTAAAGATAACTCTTAGGTCTTAAGACGACTATTATCATATGAATCTCTAGAGTTTATGAATACTAGTTAATTGCCAAGAGACATGAAGTTCTAAACCTACCACTAGTGAAGAAGGATAAGCTGTTAAGGTGGTGGTTTGGTTGCCAGTTTCGGAAATGAAAAACGGAAAATGGAAAAACGAAAAGCTTCACTCTGTCACATGTAGTTAAATGGAAAGACATAGAAGATGAAATCCGCCCTCTTGCTCAATATGTTGACATAATCCTCCCTTTCCTTATTGCTTCCATGGAACAATCTTATCTTTGTTTTCTGAGTGGATGTTCCATCTAACTGATACTATCGAAAAATGGATACACGTAAAAGTTGCAGTATCAGAAACAACATGACCTGAAAGGACGGAATCGATGCCTTCCAGTTCCTCTGAATCTCAATGGACCTTCAGGATATTTTTCACAGATATCCGTGCGGTTGAAACAGTCAGCGAGATAAACACCTTGTTGTGCAGCTACCTGAAATATTGGAGTCATAATAAATGAGGCGGAGATGAGGTATTCCAACAATAACAAGATTCAATATTTCTCAATTTACCTGTGCTGTTGCAGGGAGATTTTTCATCTGTATGTCGACTTGTGAAAGTGCTGACTTGAATTTTTCAATGTTAATTTCTTCATTATCCCCTTCCTCATTCCTCAGTAATTGATCAAAAGTCTTCAAATGCTTTTTCTTCAAATAGATCTGCAATTGGGGATACCTTTCACAGATGTCCTTCATGACTTCTTTAAAATCACCAACCTTGAGACTACCGGAACTGTTCCTATCTGCCTTACTAAATATTGCTGCAATATCTTCCTGATAAGGATCAAATCGGAGCTTCAGGAGCAAGTRAGTTCTTAGGTATAAATTGATATGATGAACAGAGGAAGGCTACCAAAGAAACAACTGTGTATTCATGCATAACTACTTGGGCCTTTCCAATTTTCTGATCACAAACAGCATATAGAATGTACGTGGACTCGTAAARTAAAACAAATTTGATGGAAACACAATTCCTGCGAAATAAGCATTCAGACATTTGCAAGAAGCAAGAGATCTGTGGATAAAGCAATTAAGCCTCAGTTAATAGTATGCTAAACATCACAACTCAGACAATATGTTGGTCTATTGGAGCCTATGCTTTAGAAATTTAAACAGAAGAGTTGTGCGTACCACTACTTTACGTTGATTAATTGTTGCGCAGTCACCTAGGGCATATACGTCTTGGCAGCCTTCCACCCGCAGCCACTCATCAGTTGCTAGAACTCGTCTATTGATCTGTGCTCCACAAAGTATTAAGTTGACTGAGCTTAGTGTATATTATACAGAAACCAACTGAAGTCATGATCAATTGTCATTTGTCAATACAGCAGAAGTAAAAACAAACAGAGAGACAAGAACTGAATTAGTAAGAGAATAAAGATCACCATACCTGACCGATGTCCTTCATGAATTCCATGATAACAGGGCGAGTTCCAATACCAGTGGACCAAACAACCATTCCAAATGGTATATCTATAATTTGACCACTGCCCACTTCTTTAGTAGAGATTTCTTTATCAGTTACCTTTACTACCATAGATCCAGTTTTCAGATGAATTCCATCTCTAAGAAACTTTTCCTCAGCAAATTTTGTAATTCTTTTATCAAACCTACGAGTGGAGTAATAGAATGAAGAGATATCAACTCAATTTGTAATGCAAAACATGGTGAATTGGGGAAACTATGACAATGGAATTACAAAAGAACAAGTTCACATTATAATGAAAAACTAAGAAATTGTATCTAGTGCTTCCATCAGCAGGAAAAATCAGATAATCAAGGAAGAACTGGCTCRTAATTTTTCCAAATTATCAAGAAGCAATCAGATAATCAACATAGCGAGTTTCTTATGAATTTATTTGGTGCTTTAACTTATTTTTCACTAGCCATGCTGAATCTGATGAAATGTTTCACTCTAGAAGGTTAAAAATATTCCTTACATGTTCAGGATATGATCCATTGCCTCGATAAGTGTTATTTTCACATATTGCTGAAGATCCGGATAGAGTCTTTTGATATCCTCAGTCACAAAATCATGAAGCTCGGCAGCAAACTCCACGCCTGCCGGGCCACCTCCAACAACTACAAAATGCAAAATCCTGCTTCTCTCTTCTTCACTTATACTTGGAAGGCTTGCCCTCTCAAAGCAGTCAATCACACTCCTACGGATCCTTTGAGCATCTTCAACTTCCTATAACAATGTCAGTTAATTTCCTTTAAACAGAAAAAGGTTGTGAACAGATAGTACGTGTAAACGACGGATACTCAGAACTGCTTTGTGTTCCAAAATGCCATTTTAGATTCAATAGACTATATCAGGGTACCTTCAAAAAGTGGCAATTTTCCACAACACCAGGGGTGTTGAAGGTATTTGGACGTGCACCCATGGCTACCACCAGGTAATCATAATCCACTTCGAATTCTTCTTTATCACCCAAGTTGCTCTGTTGAGTTGCTCTGCAGTAAACCTTTTTGTTTTTTACGTCGATCTTGTAACATTCAGCTTCCTCGTATTCAGCCTTATATTTTTTCTGACACAGAAAACAAGCATCTTATATTTACTGCATCTGGTGGTATAATAGAAGTAATAAAATAAAGAAATATTACCTAAGCATGCAAGCCTTTTTTAAAGTCAAGACCACTTAGATGAYGAATTACTCCCCAAAGGTCGACTATCGTATCTCATACAGTAAGATGGTTAGAGCATGCACTTTTATAACCAAAACTGAATCCATTCACRTTTTTGCTGCAGATTTAGTAAAACGAAAAATTTTCTCTTGTCATTTGCAATTCCTATAGTCAAGAAAATGTTTCAGACCCTGAGATTAATGCTAAAAAAGAAGAATAGAATTTCTATTTCTTGGGAATATAACTAAAGCTGCTTAACCCTGGATATGATAACTTCGTGTCCTGTTGGCGTAAGATCAATGCTACTATTCTGTTATTGCACACTTAACATGATCAAATTCTCCTCATAGAAGTGGAGTGGATTGGACGCTACATATTGGCTCAAGCTATATGCTTACTTCTTGTAATGGTGTCAGTGACATAGTATCGGCATCCATATAAACTATAAGCTCGTTTTTCCTTTACTCGTGGAGATAGATAAAGAAGAAAGAAAATGAAACTGTTTGTGTTTACATACTATATTAGCACCATGTTTATATTTGAATGATCTAATTAAACTTGGAGAGAATCAGGTCTAGCATACTCCATAGATGCATTTCTAGAGGACATTGCGAAGTATCCTACTCTATATTTACAGTGGTCTTCATCATGCATTGCTATATACGCACTTCTTGTGAACGTGAAAATATCCACGATTCTTGACATTCACAACTATCAGCTTACAGAATCTAAAATCTTTTGRAGACTTAAGCATGCAGAAATTTACTGAAAAGGCSTTCRTAAAGCTTTAATTAATGAAACATACAGGGGGATAMATGTAGAGAAACATACGTTCCTGAAAATATTGCGGATTGGCTCCACAATACTGCGTGCTTCAACCGTGCCAGTGGTAAGGCTTGGCAACAAGGGAGTGAACGCAAAATAGTTTCGTGGTGAAATAACTTGAACTTTATAAGATGGATCTTTCAAATTTTTGAGAAAACTTGTAGCAGCCCAACCAGTTCCCAGCACTACCACTTTCTTCTTTGGAGCATCAGAATGAGCTGCATTATATCCAGTTTCGAATGGTCTGGAGAAAGCCACTATTCCCCCTCCACTGCAAAATGAAGAAGTCAAACAAGTTGAAGAATCTCAAGATTATACGAGAGAAATTCTCATATAAGCATGAAAATATGTGTTTCTGGCTAATCTCTGATCTGAAAAAACGAGAAACTATTCTGGTCCCCACAATACGGAGAAACTACCTTAGTACAAGACATCTTGAAACAAGATTTATTATGGCTCAACAAGCCAGGGGAAAAGAAAAGAAAAGGCCAAAAATTTGATGCAATCATTCTGGTAAAAGTAAGGACTATTAGTATAGAGGCGCGTACATGAAAACTCTTCACCAGAAACATCCACAGTTTGTTCGAGACAGATAATCAGAGCAATGCGTGTACATGAAAATAGTAATAATAACAAATTGAAATGCTGTTTTTGGTCATTTCACGGCATCAGACTACCAAATCTGAACACAACAATGCATAATGCTGAACGTTAACCAAACCACACTTATATGGTGCTTTACTAACGTATACGAACATAGCGAATGGCAAATGTACTTATAAATTAATTACTCCTCGGAAAGACGGATCTAACGGCCTGTACTATACAAAAAGACTGATGCTTTATTGAATGCATGATTTAAATGTTAGAGATGGGAACCGTAAAAAAGACTATTCCAGACCATGAAAGAGAATGAATTAAACATCTAAGTTAATATCCATATCCGCATTCACAACTAACATGGACACTAAACAATACTAGTTCTACCTATCTCGACATGCAAATCCTCTGATTCAAAAATTTCCACAAAAAGGACCGGAAACCAAAACGAAATAGAAACTAAAACGCAAAAATTTCTGCAACGTCATATAGAAAATGACCATTTTCCCCTGCAACTAGAAATTTCCCGATGTTAGATGAGCTCATGTGGATAAAATCTGCAGAAACACATATCATAAGCACAAAATGTATCAACGCGTTGTAATTTACTTCTTACGCCATAAGTATGTTTMMGAGCGACAAAAATTGATCACAACAGCAATATTACATGTATAAAAACTTTGCTCAGCGAATGAAAACTAAATGATTAACGAGAAATTCATGTGATATCACAGATTAGGACCTGAGAGTGGCGACAAGGAGAAGTTTAGAGAGATAAGGATAGTCATTGTAGATGGAAGCTCTCCGGAAAAAGCTCATAATGTTCTTCTCCTTCTAGTTYCAGAAACTCTACAACTTTTCTCTTTTTCTGCTCTCTCTCTCTCTCTCTAGGGTTGAAGAGATTTGCTTTAGCTGCAAGTTTTTAGTAGTTTACATAGAGTACAAGAGAACTCCCAAGATTACGTGATTTAGCTGCCAACTATTTCGTTTTTCTTTTTTTTTYTTTTTTKTTTAACTTGTTGGAGTATYGGTCAAGAGTCGACTAGTCAAACCCYAGAAATAGGAAACGTGTCAATAAATTGTAGGGACCAAAAAGCCTCTATTCTTTCGGGGGTGGTTTTTTGCGCTTTTCCTTTTCTAAATTTATTGATATTTCATTTAGGAATTTTCTCAAAATTTGTATTTTTTTTTAATATACCATGAATAAAATACTATTTTCTTAAAATCAAGATTCGAAGACGTAGCATGTTATTTAGTAGGGACTTTTAACAGGAACTTTAATTAATTAAATTTTTAGTATGCATTTTATATTAATGATGAAATATTAAAGACTCTCTTTCCATATCATAATATCCGGCGATCAGGCGGCCAGGTTTTGRAATATATATTTAAAAAGTTGGTTAATTAATAGCTCGAGTTATTAAAATGACTAAGTTACGCTRTTTATTACTYAATACTTTTATCTCTTTATTTTTTTCTCTATTAGCACTCAGTTATTTTTATACGAATAAAATAAATCTGAATTCATGTTGAAATGCTTCGAATTACGATCGCAGAGTTAATTCTTATTTAAAAATATTTAAATCCTAGAAAGACTAATGCGGATTCAACGGATAAAACCATTAAGATTACTTTGATTTCCCAATCAGCTTACCAGCTACCACAAACACAAACTGTTAAATAAAATTTATTTACTATTTTAATAATAGTCTTTGACCCTCCAAAAAAAAAAAAAAAAAAGGAAAAGTGTAGCACTCTTCATCCTTTTTCGATGTGAAATCTATCATTATTAGTAGTGAACAATTGGAAAATATGAAAGACTACTACATCATTGAGTCTTTTGCCTTGGACGTAGTAGTGAAAATTGAAAACCAATTAATGTGGGGATTTAATGGAATTATAAAGGGTAAGGGTAAAATTAAAAATAAAATAAATACATACCTCTTCGATTAAAATGACAAATTATTTAAAACAAAATTTTATTGTTATCTTCCCCTAAMGACACAACTAAARATGYAAGATTTTATGGTTGCAAAGAGAAACAATCTCCAAAGGGTAATTTAATCATTTTTTGCTTTGTTTATATATACATAAAACCTGAAGGGTGATTATGGATTAGGTTTCTGAAGGCTGATTATGGATTAGGTTTCTTACMCTTTCTCCAAGTGCAGTAGTAGGCTGAGACATTATGTAAGAACCTCTTGAAAGTAACAAAAGAGTAACTGGAAGGGTCAAAAGTAAATTTCCACCAAGAATGAGTTTTGATACTCTTAAGGTACATAGATTTCTTCAGATAAATTTTTACACACTCAACCAACATATACTCTCAACAAATTTGAGTTTCCAAGACTGCATACTGCTGCCTCCACATAATACCATAGTAACTTGGTTGTTCAAATCTATATGGTATATTCTGCTCAATTGAATTGCACGAGGGCGAAAGAAAGAGAGGATATACAGTAGAAGATGCAAATACAAGGGTGAAAATTTTGCAGAAATTGATGTCTCACTGGAACTGGTCACAGCACCTGATATCTGCATCAAATTCGACTAGAATCTCTACCAAATATAAATCTCCTCCCCCAATCACCGACCACTAGGAACCTTGTGCGCCAGCTAACTTGCTTGCTGAATGTAACAAACAGCTATCTGAGTCAGATTTTCCTAATGCACCAGAAGTTATGCAACACATGTTACAGTTCAAAGATGGATTGATTACCTAGCATAGACGGAGTACCAAAGCCACTGTGTGCTACGTCCCATTGAAACCCAATCTCCAGGCAGTTCTGCAGCAGCTTGCTCCCCACCAAGAGGAGCAAATTGTCCAAGATGCCTGTATCTGTTGTCCACCATACTAACATGTCAAAATCTCAATAAAGGCAATGCAAAATTATACCTTGAATGCCATAAAGAAGATCCATAACTCTCAAAGCATCATCTAGGAWATCACCCTTTTTGGTCATTGTAATACATGCCATGCCCACTTGAAATGCATATGCACTGAATCACTAAGTTGACACCCTATTTGGGCTGGCTAGTTAAGAAATTTTGAAAYGAACCTATTCACTTGAGCAGCAATTACACTGTGGAATAGTAAAAAGATCCAAGAAAATGTTTACAGAAAGATATTTAATGGAGCAGAAATTACAGTACGAAACAAAAAAGATATACATAATTGCCTACAGAATGATCACATTACTACTACTTCTGCGAACATGATTGTATTTGAACGGCTGGAATTCTAAATTTCGCAACATAACAGGATCACACATGATGCTACAGATAACCTATTGTACTGTTGGTTCTGCTGCACTGCTCTTTAGAGTTCCATATTTGTGCAGCAGGCTAAAATTTACAATGTGACTTACCRGAGAACACCAAACCACCTATAACTCTCAAGTACTGAGTCTCTCTTTCCAGAACACATTGTGTTTTAGTAAATAATATAAATAAACTGCAAAACGAGTCTTAGGAATTAATTTGTTGAAAACAGAAAACAAAATTAAAATCTAGTAATAACTGAAAACAAAAAGCCTGATGCCTTCGAAACCTTTATATTGCTTTGCAAAGAACATTATGGCACAAACATGTAATACAACCTCCCCAACATCCATTCTGGTATGATTACAATCTCAGAAAATGGATGGAGTAGCAAATCGAAAACACCCAGAGCTAAAAACTGGAAAAAGAATAATAAAAAAAATAGTAAGCTCTATGGTCAAATGACAACAAAAAAAGAAACAATCATTTGGGAAATCCCACTAATGTCAAAATCAACAACTGTGCTGGTTATTTTACCCAAGAAAAGCATCTTTTGTTGATTAACAAAATTGCCAGGGAAAGCAGTGAAAAATCTTATGATGAGGGGCAACTGCTCATTTTTTGGGTAATAGTACAACCCAAGGGATCATTTGTCTGTTTTGTAATACTTACACTAGGGGCAGCCTAATAATTTGTRTTTCCATCATAGTGCAACTCAATCAACAAAATTGTCTCTCCCTCCCCCCTTGTTTATGGGGCAATATATGGCATCTCTGCATTAAAACAAGAACAACTAGTAGATCTACTTCCCTAGGCAAGACAACATGTTCCATACGAGGTAAAAGAAAGAGCGGTTTAACGCTGTTGGCCTTAAGTAGGAGTGTCAATAGGGTTGGATAGCCGGGTTTGGCCAAGCTCGATCTCAGCCGAATTATTTTTGCTTTGGTCAAGCCCGAGTTGCACTCACACTCAAGTGTGAGCCCGGGCTAAGTTCGGGCCACCCAAACCCGTTGACAGTCCTAGCCTTAAGCTTCTTCTGTATCACAAAATTCACTTCACTTGGTAAACATATCTATTGCACAACAAATACCCATATCCAACCACATTATTTGGTCGCGTAAACATTGTAMGAAAAAGAGAGAGCTATATAAAATATTAGAGCTCAGAAACAAAATTTTGACTCCGAAAGTCATAATAAAATGTGAAGAGGCAAAAGAACTGGACACGGAAAATTAACATTCTGACATAATTGGCTAATTGAAATCTCATTTGCTTTAGAATGTAACATTGCATTAAGTGGACACAGGAACTAGTCCAGTAAAAAATCCAAGTAGGACAATGCTGAAGAACTATATATGGATGCAAGGAAGTAGTCTGAGAATGAAGTTCTGCCCTAGTCCCATCCAATGCCTTTCTATTTCCAAGAACACAGCTCATGGTGAAGAAAAAGAAGAAAAAGAGATGCTACTTGATATCTCATGTTTTGAGGAAAAAGCACGAAAAGGAACAGGAGGAAGAGTAGTCTAGTATCCAGACAAGGGCCAAATAAGATGAAAAGAAACTTAAGTTACTAGTAGACTATTTGAAAAAAGAAAAAGACCAAGAAAAGAGAGTATAATGGTCCTAAACACAATTTAGACACATTCCTTTTTCATTTATTTTCCTGTCTTTGGACGAGAGGTGGAAGTATCCTCCTTCATTGACTTGGCAATTTTTATCAGACCCAATAATGAATAAGTGATTAAAAATCATTATCCAGGAGACTTGACCTGCAATAAGTATTCTCCTTTCATTTATTTTATTTCCGGGATGGGGCTTGGGAGGTTATGACGAGAATACAATTAGCAACAGTGCAATTTTTGGTCCTACACAGTTGAACAGGGTAAAAAAGTAGTGACTAACTAAATATGTAGCAGAAGATGAACACATTATAAGGGTTCTTCTCCTCAGCTTAAAATCAACAGCTTTTAGCCTTTTGCTTTATAAAAATATGAAGTGAAAAGCTAAAAGCTATTGATTTTAAGTTTAGGAGAAAAAACCCATAGTAGGGTTCCCTGTATCAAAAAATATGTGGTCAATGTAGACATCTTTTGTTTTTTGGATGCTATGTAGACCCTTCATTGATAATTATACTTTTTGGGGGGGGAATAAATAAGACAAGTTCTGCTGGTTAAGAATACCTAAAAGGTCGAAATTCATGGCGTCCACCACTTCTAAAACGGCGAGGACCTTCTGGCTCAACTCTGCACTTATCTCTAAGATTAAAGCACCTAGAAAGATATGCACCTTGTTGAGCAGCAACCTAGCATCCAAAAGATGAATTGAATAAGAAACAACACTGGATACTGCAAAAGAGCATCCAGGAGGAAATGAAAGCAATTACCTGTGCTGTGGCAGGAAGACTCTTCATCTGTGTATCAACATGAGAAAGAGCTGACTTAAACTCTTCAATATCTATCTCTTCTCTGTCATTCCCCTCAGAGTCTTTCAACAGGTCTGTTACGTCAAGTAGATGCTTGCTTTTGAGATAAAGTTCAACTTGAGGGTATCGAATGATGATGTCCTCAATCACATCTTGGAATTCTTCAATAGTGAGGGTACCAGAGTCATCCTTGTCTGCAGCTTTAAATATCTCTGAGATATCTTCCTGAATAATGAGATTTGTAAAAAATAAATAGAAGTTACGAAAATACCACAAAATGTTTAATAGGAAGTAAGCAAGAACAACATTTTTGAACTAAGAGAAACAAAATGACTAGATAGTAGAAATCAACAGCAGGCCTGAAGCATATTCTTAGGGGCTTGCTTCAAGCAGGTAGTCATCCTCTAAATGTAACAGCAATATCTTGTTGGCATGTCTCACATTTTTACCTTGCCAAGTTGTTTCATATCTCGCTAATGTTCCATTCTCATCTTCCTTTTTGTCATTAAGATATCAAACACGAAGCATATTGAAAACATGATAACACCAATCCAGGCGCTTGGCAACAAGAACACACGGGAGTCTAGTTGGCTTAGGATGCTTGACGGCTATCCTACTAACATACTTCAGTAAGTTTAGCATGTAATTAATAAATCAAACTCTAGGAGAAGATTTCAAGCTAGATTAGGAATACATTCATCAAGATAAACACAAAATACATTCATTAAATATGGTAAATAAGATGAAGTGGACTGAATACATATTCTGGCAGGAGGGAGACATCTAGCAACTTCAGGGAATTAAGCACATTTCTTCTTCTAACATGAGGAACATAGTAAATGGAAAAAATGTGATTACCCTAATTTTCTTTTGATCCACGGTGGCACAATCACCGAGAGCATATACATCTTCACATCCCTTTACTCGTAACCATTCATCAGTTTGTAGAACACGCCTCCCGCCCTGTGTAAAAGCTAATTTTCATAATTGAATGACCAACTTGCAATCACAATTTTGGAGAACTTATATTCACTTGGAAACCTAGATAGAAGAACAATTCTAGCATGTCCACAGAAACACTTGTAAATCTCTTTACAAGTTAGAATGTTACCAGTCCATGGGACGTACTAAGACCAAGAGAACAAAGTGCCAAGATACCTGGCCATTTTGTTCCATGAAATCCTTCAGAACCGGACGACTGCCAACTCCAGTTGACCAAACAACCATCCCATGAGATGTAGAAACATCCTCCCCGGTAGATTTCATTTTCATGTTCACGACTTTATCAGAGACACTCACAACACGACGTCCTGTTAAAACATCAATACCATCACGCCTGAATTTCTGTTCAGCAAACGTGCTAATTCTCTCATCAAACCTACAGACACATAAAAGTAACATTGTAGATGTTTGGAAATGAAGCTATGAGGTTTGAACTTGCCAGCTCAAAGTAAAATAAGATGAGATAATTACACAAGGACACATAAGGAAAGTATACATGAGCTAAATTGAATGATACAGGCTAACTGTAACAGCAGAAGTCCTCAAATGATCACTTTCCTTTCTGTACTTTCTTTTGTAGTTATCAAGTCCAGAAATACAATGGAGATTCAAAGTCCAAAGCTTGAAAGAGTAGAATAATGGAACCATATTTGGTATGACTATCCAATTACAAGAAATACTAGGATTCAAATTCTAAGAAGTTATATGAACTTTGAGGTAATAGTTTTCTACTTCACATAGTCATCTTTCCGTGCACTTTAGTCATCTTCCTAGATTTAGCAAAGCTCAAAGCTAATCCCCAGCAGAACAAAAACAGAAAGAAAAAAGAGAACACACAGGTGCATGCACACAACTCTCAACATGTATTAGTACATCCATTAACAGAGAAGAATATATCCTCTACATCAAAATCCATTATCAAAGAAAAAAAATTAATAACTTCAACTCACAACCTCTCCTAAAAGCTTAAGCTAATAAAGAGGGGACTAATTCATACACTCAAGATGCCCAAAGACACTATCAACACATGCATACTTCACACATTTTTTTTATTTTACAATGGGTGGCAACGGGAATAAAACACAAGGCCTCCCATGCTGATACAACACTAAATTACTACATCCAAAAGATTAAGCTGATAAGAGGGGTGTAACATATCCATGTAACAAAGACCATAATAGAGCATAAGATAATGCAAGATACTTCATTGAATCAAGGTGATGCTTACATGGGATCTCAATTCCGAATTAGCACTTTACAAGAATGTCACATACAGATCACAGAAAGAGAAATAGAAAGCTGAAGTGGTAGTATAAGAGTATATCAGTACAGAATGCTATCAGAGTGAACCAAAATGAGCTATCATGAAGTCAGGCAGTTATATTCAACATGTAGATCATCAGAATTTCATTTCCACTCTTCRGATACGGAAGCAATTTGAAACAGGAAGAAGGCCAACATAACTTTCAGCTTACAAATGATACCATTTATAAATCTTGCCGAAAACTAAAAACAAACAAATACATAAATAAGAAAGGAAGCGACTGCAGAAAATTGTTGAAGTATAAGTACTGCAGAGRAACTTAACTCCAAAACAAACTTATATAATAAATAAACTGGGAAACCATGTTTATCTTACGTATTAAGAATATGATCTCCAGATTGGATTACTGTTATTTTCACAAAATCTTTAACTGGGGGATATATGTTAATCAGGTCTTCATAGACAAAGTCATGCAACTCTGCAGCAAACTCCACTCCAGTTGGACCCCCACCCACTATAACAAAATGGAGATTGGTTCTTCGTTCTTCTTCTGTCAACCCTGGAAGAATGGCTTTTTCAAAGCAATCAATTACAGTCCTCCGGATCCTTTGAGCATCTTCAACTTCCTACATGACATTCCATCGACTTATAATTAGCATGGGAATCCAATGTGTTCCAATGAGATTCTAGTACGAATGGAACTGTATGATCATCCTGCCAACAAGCTAGTAACCATTATTCTGGGTTCATGTAAGGCATTGAGATAAACATCTATGAACCGATAAGCTAAACATTTTTAACGTGCTGTTTAGCTGCTATGAATGAAAAAACTCTACCTTTAAAAAGTGGCAGTGCTCCAAGACACCAGGAGTATCAAAAGTATTTACTTGAGCACCTACTGCTATAACCAAATAATCATACTCCAGTTCAAATTCATTATTTCCTACTAAGTTCTCCACAGAAGACCGGCAAAAAACCTTTTTATTAGCTGCATCAATCTTCAGGCATTCTGCTTCCCAAAATCGAATATCTCCACTTCTCTATCAGGGAAAAGGAAACCAAATAATGAGAGAAGTTCCATTAATTAGATCTTTAAGTAGTAAAGTAAATATAGTGAAAATACATCCCTAATCAAGAAAGAATAAACCAGTTCCAAAATAAAAAAGTATCAGGTCACAAATACTATAGAAGATAATATACAGGAGAACCCAAGTTGAAAAACAGGAAGGTTTTACTGCACAGATTCCTTTGAAAAGACAAGCATAAAAGGGATTATGATTGATGAAGTTTGTGTTACCTTTTTTATCATATTCCTCACAGGTTCCACAATGCTTCGAGCTTCAACTGTTCCACAGGTCACACTAGGTAACAAAGGAGTAAATGCAAAGTAATTCCTTGGGGAGACAAGTTGCACATCATAGGATGAAGTATCTAGATCCTTTAGGAAGCTAGTGCCAGCCCATCCTGTTCCAAGCACTACCACTCTCTTCTTCTTTGATTCACTCTTAGAGTGTTCAACATCACGTTCTCCGTTGTCCGGATTAGATTCTGCATATGCAATGAGACCCCCACTACTGCAGCAACCAGAGACGGACAAAAAGAACAATTTAAGAAAAAGGAGGGAAACAGCATTTAGTCTGAAAAGGTTTTGGCATGTAAGACCAAATGATAATCAAGAATATGTTCTCTGAGTGTCTACAAAGAAACCAACTAGCACTAGATGAGATGCCCCAGTTAAAGCATCCAAGCATCCTAACCAAGCTTCAGGGTCCAAATTTAGTATTGTGTCACACAATCTATGAGTGCCTAACCAAACAACTGCTATAGGATACCATTCCCTCCACAGTCATTGAAAAGTCAATACTCGCAAGTATATGATAACTTCATAGTTAGCTGCAAATGCAGAAACTAAATTAACCAGGAAGAAATGACTGACTTAATTGTCCTACGAAAATTAAATTTATTTAGCATGGTTGTTAATGATGGCCATGCCCTTTTATCCAAACCAAATAAACGCATATATATAATGCATATATTATGCCTACATATATGAATGAATGATATACTTCATTCCTCAGAAGCATGACATCTGTAACTACAGTGACTAGCCGCAATTGCTTACTTCACAAGAAATATCAAATGGAAAATTAAAGTTTATATGTAACAAGAAATTCTTAAATTAAGCTACCAAAATAAATCAAATCTAATGCAATTTATAGGGTTGGACGCCATTCCTTTTCTCTTTTT
>MEJB01000041.1:92891-147371 GCA_001752375.1 Rhazya stricta
ACCGGTTTTAAGGAACTGCTTTCATATTTTATCTGGATGCAAACATGGACAGAAACTTCTTAGCCATGGACATTTTAAAATTCATAAACGCCTACCTCTTGCTTTTCCCGCTTCCAAAGATTAAAACTATAAAATCGCATATACTTTATTATCCATTCTATGCGCACAAAAAGGAGTATTCCCTTGCTTCATGCTAACAAAGGGAATATAATACCCATTATGCCGCTATCAGCGCAAGAGTTTATCTTCTATTACCAGGTAATTTTTTCACTCCTATCTGCACGAGAACATCACAATGCAACTAAAAATAGACTATCAAAATATATGCCAAAAATTCTATAGATGAGCAAATATCTTGAAAGAAATAGAATTGACAAGGAGCGGAGCTATATCCTTCGGCATCAGTAAGTAACGTGAAAGAAGGAGAATTGTCCTTTTCTCCAATCCAATATGAAGCTTCATGTCGAAGTCACTCCAGATGCTGTCTATTCTCCAGTAGATTCACCTAACAGGAATTCGTTCTACGCATACCCGTCTTGCAATAGAAATGATATGGATTGGAATTTCTTCAAACATTATGCAACATGCTCTCTGCGCATTCTACTATGAAGTGGCTTTCTGCACAGTACGAACGTACATTATAATATAAACGTTGCACAACTGTGCTGTGACAAGAACACGAGTCCAATACTCAATGTTCTGCATCATTAAGCATAAGCAACGGAGCAGTGAATTCAGGGCAGGCTTCTACCGTTAAAATGACAGTGTGTCTGGCCGGGTACGAGAAGTCAGTGATCATACTTTCATTACCACCGTGTGCTAATTCACAATTCCAAAGAATAGCTTATCCGGAGACTTAGACCATTCCTTCAGTGACAGGAAGATAGTTCATATAAAATTCTATTTTAGACAATGATAGTTTGGGTTTGTGAGGAGGTTTTCCTTTACCCCTTTCGCATCTGTTTTAAATGAGTCCGCCAAAGGAGGCACTTCTGGTCTGGGTTTCTGTACAAGTGATTTTCATTCTTGGATACTTGAATATCACTTAAACTCAGACAGGGATCTGCAAGGCAGCGTAGTTAATTACGCTGCTATTGCTACATCAATTCTTTGAGCTTTAGGGCGTCAAGAACAAGGTATTTTCCAACATTGTAATTTTTGAAACAATATATGAGCTGCCGTCTAAGAAATCAAGGAGATGATTTGTGTTCGAATTTTGACAAAAAAAGATAAATTTTTCAAAAAAATCATCACACTTTTGCATATGAAGGGACTGCTATTTTAGAATCAATTCCCAAGTCAAGGGCCTACAGAAACAAGGTCGCTCCCTAGCCACTGACGCGGCTTATTCCTCACTCTTCACATATAACATGAGCCAAGACGGCTGTTTGGCGGGCTGCTTTTTCTTTTCTTTGCTTTTTGGTTTGGGTTTTACATAGCCTAATCATACAACCAGGCCAACTCTTATCTTCACTTCGAGACGTAGAACGAAGTATCCTATTCAAATTTATGAACAAATAAGGTGCCTCCAGCCAAAACACTATAAATAAACACAATACAACTAATAAAAGATGCACGGAATAAAAGTTCCTCGTTTTTATACATTAGGGCAGATAAGAATTTCAATAACTAATCCTTCATCGTAACCATTCGCTTGTACTCTATCTCTAGGTTTTAATTCATTTAATCAACGGCCTCATGCACGCGGCGCAGCGATCCTTCCGCGGACAACTACTTTGAGGCGCATACACGGCTTGAGGCGCCTTCTAACAGCTTATTAGGCCCGAACAGCATCTTGTATACTGTTAGACTTACACCATTTTTTAGCTATTATCAGCGTATAGCATATATTTATAATCTACATCTTGGCGTATTATATTAGCGTTTTTTTTAACAAGTTTATCTATTCATGTTATTGTTCAGAAACTAAAATACCGACTGGCATGTGGCCTCCGCTATGCGTACCTCATCTCCAGCACTTCGTCCCCACGAGAATCCGCCGTACCAATCATCAATACACTGTATGCCAATTCGGCAACGCACAAGTCCTCGATAAAATATATATTATCGGCAGGCTTTTGATAGCACTGGATTAAGGTGATAGTACCGGTTTCTTTTTTTTTTTTTTCGCCGCATTCTGAGGCGCTAAACTGCCAGACAAATTAGACAGAACAATTTTTATTTCTTATCTCGTGGCCTTTCTTTCTTTCTCTCTTTTCAAACTAGACTTGAGGGAACGGAAGGAAGAAAAAAGCAACAGGACACGAAACAGCGAGATGTACATAATCGAGAAGCCAGCTGGCCTCTTACGCTCTGTTTACTCCCTTGATAGTCGACTCATCAATGCCATGGTCCACGGCATCTTTCCTTTTCGGCAGGCTATACTCGCCGAGAGCAGATTGTTTCAACTGATTGCTCACGCTTTGTCCGCACAAAGTTCTTAAAGATGCCTTGACAATGGACAAGACTCGTTTAAAGGCGGGGCTTTTCAGCAGGCTACTATCCTAAGTGACAATTTCGCCTGCAAGATTTAGCTAGGCAGACAAAGTCTTTTGCGGAGGCTACTCAGCTAAGGACAATGTTACATAATGCAGTAAAACTTTTTTTTAACCAATCATTAAGTGTGTTCTTAGATTCTTTTTATAGATTCTTAAGTGATAAAATATGAACCTTATAATTGGATGTCTTTATCTTATGGACAAAGTTAACAGAATCTTTTCCCCTGATCTATTTTCTTCTCACTCTTTTCACTGCTATTGATGGGGGTCCATTTRATTTTGACTTAATAATCCGTTCCCACCGTCACCTTCATTATTAYGTCTTCTTTATTCACAAACATTACTAGACATATATAAATTTGTGTGAATTTATTTAAAATAGCATCCCTCATATGAAAAGTTTATGATTTTTTAAAATTTATCTTTTTCAAAATGCGAACAAATCATCTTGATTTCTAGACGACTCATATATTGTTTCAAAATACAATGTTTGTGAAAATACCTTTCTTACGCTAAAGTCAAAATTGATGTTGCATAGAGCTAACTACGTGCCTGGAGATCCCTGTTGAGTTTAATATTCAATATCCAAATGAAAATCTTACAAAACCAAGACCAAAGTGCTCCTTGGATAATTAAAGATGYGAAGGGTAATGAAAATRCACAACCCAAAACACCWAAATGAATTATTAATTCCTCACTAGATGGGTCTAATGGGTTATCTTGGAAGTGAATTAGCACGTGTTAAATATCTCACTGCTTCTCGTACCTCTCCAGGACCACACGTCATTTTAGTAGGAAGCCTGCCTTTCACTGGCTCCTTGCTTTGTTAATATGAGAAACATTGTATTTATGGACTCTTTCTTGTACACAATTGCAACGTTTATATTTATGTAGTTCGACTTCAAAAGCCTTCTGTATCAGAGAATTTGCAAGTTGACAAATACATATTTCTTTCAACATATCTAGAAATCCTGTAGTGAATCTACTGAGAATAGCAGCATCTGATACTTCGACATAAGCTTCATTTGGATTGAAAGGAAATTCTCCTTCTTCCACGTACTACTGATGCCGAGATTGCCCGCTCCTTCAATTCTTTTCTTCAAAGTATTTGTATTGATTTTTAAGATAGCAATTTTGACTGGATTTCTGCAGTAATACTGGTAATAAAATAAACTTTTGTGGATACGCAAATGGTGTTTCAAGCAAGGACTTTTGGCTGGTACTAAATATGGATAGTTTTGGAGGGGAGCAAGGTAGTGCTTTAGAAAAAGTTGGTGAGATTTCTGTCATTTGCATCAGATAAAATATGAAAATTCCTTAAAACGTTATATCCTTAATTTCCTATGTTTTTGGTATTATAGACGATACCCTTYGTGTTTCAAGATTACTAACCCATACTGACAATTCTTTTTTTTTTTTTCAAATTATGTTTAAATTGAGCAAAATTATAMGCGCATTAATAAGATGGGCTTCATTAAATCAGTAATAAACAAACTTAAATATCAATAATGCGACCAGATTCCAAAAAGGATTGATCAAGAAACCGTTAAGAGAAAGTTCAATTGACTTTAAATAACAAAAGATCCATTGTTGATCTACCTGGAATAGTGTGAAAAGTTATAAACAATAATAAATAAGAAATAAAGTCTAATAGCGAGGAATCAAGTGCAGTAGCTGCGGAATGTAGACGCTGCTATACAGACATCACATGCCCTGCCTCCACCATCCCCCAATGTGCAGTTAAGGTAGCCGTGGATGAGACCACCCTCCCGGTTCCTTCTTCCTTTCACCCAAGTAAAATTTGGGGTGCCACATCCCAAAATCATCTTAATAGATGGGAAGTAGCATAATACACAAATGAGATAACACTTACGAAATCCACGTAGTCCCGTGACTTCTCGTCAAAAACAAAGAAACAAAGCTGATAAACAGCACTCYTTCCACTATTAAGTTTTTCAGTTTACACTCAACATGAAATTCATCAGGTGAGAGCATMTGAGTTTGAGGACGATAAAAAGATCCACCCAGATTGTGTATRGCATCAACAATGACAAAACCTCTTGTGGCAGCGASCTCAAAATGTTGCAAATGAACCTACTTSGGTAGGTTGGAGACTCTGAAAACAAAACCAGTATATGAACAACTAAGAACAGTTGCCATCCTCTGAGTTGCCAAATAAAACCGGTGGATGGAGAGTCAAAATCTTGGTTTGATTGTCAATTATCTATGCCATTACAAGTGTTTCAGCAATATTAGTACATTGACCATGTACTTTAGCCTCAGATAAAGAATTAACATTCATGATTATCCTGGATTAATGACCAGATTAACCAGATATATTAAAGGAGAAAAATACACTTTAGCCTCAGATAAATCCAGTAATTTCATGCTAGGATGTAGTAACCCCAAGTAGGTTCTCCCTTGTTACAGGGACTTAAGGTCAACTACACCTCATATAGGTGGATTTTTTTCATCCTGGACTACAATAAGACAATCAAGAAAAAGAAATACTAGTTTACTAGCCAAATGCAAATTCTTCAAGCTCTATCAACATCCTAAAATCTAGCTAAACCTGGAGCATCTTTTCTCAATAAGATTACAACAATAGTTCCAATTACATTCTTGGAACCATTTCACGAGCAAACAAATGATTACTTTCCTCTTAAATGCTAATGGAAGAACTAAAAAAGGTCAATAGAAAACACCATTAATCACATGACAGACAAACCAAATTAAGATAGCAAAACTATCTGGCATAATTAGATTAATTGTTAAAACTATGCAAATTGACCAAACAAACTAAAGTGCAGAGTGCAACTGGTTTTCTTGAAATTTCGTGCTGTCATTTAACTCCAATCTCGTGGAATATAAATGAGAAAGAAGCTGATGTCAACACCCAATTTATGAGTTTYTCAGACCCTAACCCACAACCAATTTAAAGGGCAAGAGTATAGTTAAACTCAATAATACAAAGAACAACAAAAGAAGCTAAAGAACCMATACAATATGAAAATGATTTAAACATAAAATCCAATTTGCTTCAACCTATCTTTTGCACCGCTGCACATTCTTCGTTTTGAGATAAGTAAATAGGATAAAAAGCTTACATATCTTACCTTCTTGTTTTGCTTTTTCCATCCTAACAATCTTCAATTGATAAAACACTAAGATTAGAATACTACTAAAAAACTAGGACAAAAAGCTTACATATCGTTCCTTCTTGTCTTGCTTTTTCCATCCTAACAAGCTTCAATTGATAAACCACTAAGATTACAATAATRCTAAAAAACTAGTTTTGCCTCAGTAAAACCAAGTATTATCATTTCAATGTAGCTTCACCAAGTAGGTTCTCCCTGCAAAAGCAGAGTCTTGGCTCAACATACACCTCATCCTACATGGACTAGATCCTCACGGGCACTGGTAGGATAAAAAAAAAATTACAAAAATGCAGACACAACGAATTAATAAAACTGATATGGTCTCAGATAAATCCCTTAAATAAATATTTTCATGCTTCGGTGTAGCAAAGCTCAAATACTATCCAGCGTACAGAAATTTATCATCACTGACACTAAAAATTTTTGACCGAAAAAATCAAGATGCTTAAAAAGATTTAGAATTCTAAAGATTCAATAGAGTASATTAAAAATTCTCCACATACATTACCTATAACATATAAAATGGCTCAGATAATATAARCAGCTTTATCAATCAAGAATTTTCTGAAGCAGAACTGGCATTTAAAGCTGAGTTTTGATCATCACAGCCAACAATTAAAAGAATACTCCCAGCCTCCCATCATCTTGATAAAATCATGTTCGAAATTATAAAAATAAAACAAAATCTTTTGGCTCATATCAAGAAATTCAACCATATTTTGATTTTACATCAGAGATTTCTCTCAGAAGCGCGGATAAATCCATTTTAATCATCGCCAAACATAAAACAATTAATAAATAAATAAATATCGCAAATGTTCTTAGAGGTAAAACAATGGATAAAGAAGTTGCCTTTCCCCCACGTTGACACTGCAATCAATTTTTGCCTCCATGACTAGACATTTTTTCTACTGCAACAAGAAAAAAAGCTAAAGGTGGAAGAGGCAAGAAATCAAACAAAATTTTAATTCAATAGTAAAGGAAATATTGCCGTTAATTTGACACAGCTCAGCCGTAGATGAGGTACAAAAGCAGCTGAACTGCAACACTTAACRGCGGTAATCTAGCACGAGCTTTGGGGCAATCATCTTCAGATCAGATTATTCAGAGTAGCCCGGGAGGCTACGTGCAATAGTGAATCTTAACCAGAAACTTTTCATGACTGTGCAGAGTGTGTGTTGTGCTGTGGGTGTAGAGGGGCCGCTAATGTTGAAGAAGGGAGAGAGGAAGGGATTATAAAGAGCTTTGAAACCCTAAAACCCTAAAAATTAGGTTTAGGTTTGACGAAAACGGGAATCTTGGTGCAGTGTGAACTTCTAATGCTACAACGTTTTGTGARCAAGTCCAGCCCATCAAAATCATAATTCATTGGGCTTGCTAATTTCTCAAAAGAAAATTTACTTTTTAGTTTTATTTTCTCAAAATTTCCCAAAGTTATTTTGTTACTCATGCAATAAAATCTTTATAAATTGATAATATTRAGATCATACAAAATTTATTTATTTAGAAATTTATTAATTAATTGATCATTTAATCAACTAAAATTTTTAATTTATTTTATAAAAATAAAATCAAAGGAGGGTGAAAAGGTATAAGGATTGTAAAACAATTCTTATCTACTTAACTAGTAAGTATAATTAGTTTCTATCTATTGAAATATTAATAAAATAAATAATAAATTACCAATTAGATTAGTCGGTGAAAATTATATAATGCAAAGATCTCAATTTTACCTATCTTTGGGACCTCTTACTCGGAAGGAAGTATCTCAAAGCGATAGATTTTCRAAACATTAATARATCAATAGATATAATTTTTAAGAAAAAATAGGCAACAATTGATTCATATATTAAAGAGATTTTTTAAATTAATTGTGATTTTGAAATGTAAAATGTTAAAAATAACCATCACATCTATTTATATGAAATCATTTTCATTTACTAACAGTTTTATGTGAATCTTTAATTTAAATATGTCTATTTATACTTATATAGGAATAATAGCTAAAATGAACAAATGCTTTTCTATACTAATAAAATAATTGAAATTTAAAGATAAAAGGTTATTTTTTGAAGACATAGTAAGTATATTAAATTACCCAACAACGTGGGTTTATATTTTAACCTATTGTTAAATGGAAGCAAAACCAATAAAAAGATATAAATAAAATGTAAATTTAACCTTCAATGTCTATCCATAGGAATAAATTATAAAAGATTGAATTCAAAACATTTATCATAAATTACCCCACAACCTCGGTTTATATTTTATTTATATCCTCGTAATATTATTTAAATAGATATAATTTTTTAAAAAAATAAACAACAAACGACTTATATTGTTAAAAGATATAATATGAAATTTTGATCAATTAATATTAATCCATAATATGAGTGGGACTAAAAGATTGGGTAAGGTTTTAAAAAATTATTATTTTATTACTTTAATGAATTATTGATTTAACTAATTAAAATCAGGAACCAAAAATGTTATTATTTAATAAAAATTTATTAATTTATCAAGTATTAATTTATAAAAATTTTAACGTACATCTAAAAGAAACCAAAATTTGTATTTAATAATTTAAAAAATTCTAATTTTTAACAAAAATATAAGATTGTAATGCATGTGATACAAAAGAAAAAATTTTCTTTCTAACCGAAATTTTGAAAAGATGAATTAATTTATTATATTCTTAATCCATTTAAAAGTTTCCCCCTAGTTTCTTTTGAAACGAGGTTGACCCATAATCAACTCTTGAGTAGGGACAATTTGGTGCAGTACCATACTGGCTTCTTCTTAAATGGTGCTTTTAGTCATTATGATGGTAAAAGATACAGAAAGGGAATTTGATAATTTCATATGTTTTAACAATTTTAAATTAAATGTGATTTTGAAATGTAAACTACCCGACAACATGGGTTTAATTGTCTCTGAAAAATAAGGATTGTTGTATAAATAATGATAGTAGCAAGTTATTTTAAAAATCAAGATAATGCTTTTAATTTTTTTCAAAAATATCAATAAGCCATCAAGGTAGTTTTTCTTTAGCTATAATTAGGAGCGAAAAGCAACCAAGAATATTTCGAAATAAGTTTTGACTTAAAAACAAATTATCCATCAGAAATTTCTCTGTCAGTTTATTTTTTCATGTGAAATTATCAAGAATGCTTTAGACCATGTCTCACAATCTACAAGGATACAGATTAGCCAGCRTCTGTGATGCCCAAGAATTTCATCACATTGAGGTTTGCTCCTTCTATTGGTTTCAAGATGAACCAACCTAAAGTTACAGATTAGCAAATGCTAATGCAATTAGCATGTCTTCAAGTTCCATGGTCAATTGATATGCTTCATTGTTCTCTCCTCCAGCAATTTAACAAGAATGGTAAAGCAGAGAATTAGAAGAAATACCTGGGAGCAACGTCCTTCAAGGAGAGATAATTTGTAGTTACTATCTCTTGAACTAAGCAAAAGGCTACACGGTTCTGTTTTCCTAAATACATGGAGGCTGACCTGCACTTCAAGTCATCCTTGACAAGAATTACAACATCTTTGGCAGCAATTGACAACAGTGAAGGAGAAAAAGGAAAGTGCAAATATTTATCTTGGATAAGAATGATTCCACTACATGATTTACATATAAAGCTTGCTTTTCACTACCTGCAAAGAAAAAACTGAAAAGGTTTGCCATCTTTGAATTGGAGATCAGAGGAAGCTCACCTTCTTAATCAAACAATCATCCATGTCAGATGTCGATATCCAGCCCATTTTGCCGCAAGACGGACACCAATGGCCATTGCAGCCCAAAGAAGAGGAATTGGAATGCTCTTAACTACTCCAGTGACCTGATCTTCTTTGCTCTTAGAAGAATTCTTTGAGTGTTCAGTGATGGCTAAAGCCAGATATGAAGCCATCACAACTACTCTAACCCAAGGTTCTCCGACAGCAGCTAAGACTGCTGCTACAGGCAACGCAGAAGACACATAATCCCTCTTCTTGACAAAAAGATTAAAGCTAAACAACCCCACTAGTAATAACCAAAAGAATAGCTCAGTGATATAGCTTCTCACAGCAGCGAAACCAATTATGCCAGCTAGTGTGAGAAGATATGGCTGGCTGTTTACAGAGTCTGGAACAGCAGCTTCAGAAATAGCTAGTATGATGGATGACAGGATAATGATTGTTGTGAGTTCTCGAATAGGAGCGTATGCAATTATCCAGGAGTAGCAAGCCCTTATGGTGTAAAGTGCAGTCTCAATACCTCTAATTAAAGATGTAACCGGATCACCTATGAAATGGAATAAAAGGGCTAATAGAAATTTTGATATGTATCCAAAGAATTGAAAGATAGCTGCCACAGCCTTCTTCCAGTTGGAAAGCTCCCACAAGACAGCTCTCCAGGCATAAAGTGCAAAAGCCAATGCTGCATGTTGTAAAAAAATTATGAAATCAGTAAATAATACGTAATCCAGTTTATGGAAATGACAAAACCCTTCTAAAACAAAGGGGTAATCAACAAGCAAAGCTATCCCTACAGATTAGTAGGGCTTATCTTCCTGCAACTGTTTTCTTGYTTTTTCTTTCCTAACGTAAAATCAATGGCTCCAATATACTTAGTTAAGTCTGTAACATAAATAAATTGAACTTCTCAGTGCAAAATGCGAGACCATCCAATATTTTTCTGTGTGATATTCAAAGTCAATGATTATTGTGTTGGTTACAGTTCTCTCTCTCTCTCTCCCCCCCCCCCCCCCCCCCCCAAAAGAAGGTGAATAAGAGGACAAATATATTATGTTCCACCTCTATAGAATACAAACTCTCTCTTCCTCTCAGATGCAAGGATACAGATCTGCTGAAGGATAAATTAATGAAATTAGGAGACTATACTATTTTTGAATGTTTCTTATGCTCGTCTACCTTGTTTCAATCTAAAATACAAATATGATGTACTTGAGGAGCACTGATGTTAAATTTGGCTAAGGTCAGTTTGCCTTCAATATAGAAGTTAYGCAAYCACAGTATTATGTGAGATTTGCTTCAATCTAGGGCATGCATCAAGAAGAAAGTAATTTCAATTTATCCTTCTATCTGGCACAAAAAAGAAAATTAAATTCCAGAAATTTCACCTAAAGAAATAACTCAAAGAACTCCCATAGGCAACAGTATTTTGAGCACCAAAAGTGCTTTAAAAGCTCCAACAAAAACCACAAAATGGATCAGCATATTCTTGAATACGTCTAATTGAAAGATCAGGCAAGGATTTGTAGGTGCTCATTGTCTACCCACTAATGCTACTTCTACTAGGATAATGGCACATACCAAAATAATAAATATCAACAAGCAATTAGCTCTCCTCAACTATTCAAGAGCTGATTGACTTACAACCTATATGCAAGAATGCAGAATAAGAACAAAAATTTGCAGATCAATTCAATTCCCGACTTCAAGAGCATAAAGAAACCATATGCAGAGATGCAAATCATGTGAACTTCAAGAAGAAATTTAGAAGTAATAACCAGATATGCCAAAATACAATAGAAGAAATCTGCAAATATAAGCCGAGCATGCAGGACAAGTAAATTTAGGCAAAGAGATAATAGAAGAATTCATATTCATTGTGATCTCAAACAACACCCAACTACCAAAACTGACATGCCAATTGTCATCTTCAGTAGTTCACAACCAAAATATAACAAAGATGACCCATCAGTCGTGCTCCATTCATGAGGAGATCACTGCTGGGCTTATTGAAATAGTACTGTTATTGATCCTCATTGCATAAAGAATCCCTAAAAGGTACTCACAACCCTTGGAAGCTCTCCTTCCAAAGACTATCAAGATTCAATTAAAAGTTGTCATTTTGGAAACTTATCTTAAAAGTGAGCAAGACATGAAGTTCAAAGAACCAAGCTACTCAATGAATTTATAGGGTACAACGAGCAACTTGCATGCTTCATTTTTGTTTTCTCTTTCTTGAAAAGGGAATTGAACCAATTGTATGTCACTTCATGCGGGGTAATCAAGATGATTCTTCTGATTTCATAGATGTACTTAAGATGCACTCTGATTTAAGTCARAATATTATATACTGGTCACCATTAAAATCCCAGCACACGTATTATACCAAGAATGCACATAATATATGTCTTCAGATTCAAGCAGAGAATAAATTTTCATATTCCCATAAACAAGTGTAAACAAAATCTGAATATCTACAACAACTACAGCTTGACAATTCAATTTCCCAGAGAARATAAACTGATACTTCTTTAATACCAATATACAGTACCAAAAAACTCATGGTTTATGTGTCCTCAATAACATATAAAATTAGAWGGATGGCAGAATGTACCTATGAACCAAGGCCACCTAATAGGCTTATCAGGAGCTTCTTTAGTCAAGGGCCTGAACCTGTCAGGTAGAGTGCTCTGTCCACGAGCCTCCTCTTCAGCTTTATCCAGACCACTCTCGGTAATTCCTCCCCCAATCTTCTCAGCGTTAGAAAAGAGAAATTTTTTTGATTTGTTATAACTTGGTACCCGCAAATTCTCCCGAGAAAACCCAGAAAAATTGTAGGTCTGCTCAAGCTTATAGGGCTTTCTATTGATCAAAGAAGAGGAAAATGAGGCTGATCTTTGGATGGTTGTGTAAATAAGAGGTTTTTGTGAACGTGGCTCGATTTTGAAGGTTTTGAGAGCTGAGCTTGAAGAGAAGACTGCAGGCAGATTCATTGACATTCTTTCTAGGAGTTAAGAATGGCGGAAGAAAGAGAATGGCGAGTGAGGTTTTGGAGGAGATCCGTTTTCATTCAAGTCGGGGTTCAAGAGAGTCCAAAAGTCTGGAGTTTGGATACGAGAAGGCCGAGCTTATTGCTCTAATGGGCCCTCCTTTTTCGGGCCAATTAGTAAATATTTTTATTTTAAATTATTTTTTCACGTTGACACTGCAATCAAGTTCTACCTCCTTGACTAGACATTTTTTCTACTGCAAGGAG
This sequence comes from Rhazya stricta, assembly GCA_001752375.1. Taxonomy (NCBI): domain Eukaryota; kingdom Viridiplantae; phylum Streptophyta; class Magnoliopsida; order Gentianales; family Apocynaceae; genus Rhazya; species Rhazya stricta. The sequence goes on from MEJB01000041.1 coordinate 105,545, forward strand.
AGAGAGAGAGAGAGAGAATGATTGATATGTCTTGTAGGGACGTTCAAGAAAAATGAAATCGCACAAATCAAAGAGAATCCAACCAAAATGATTTTGCAGTTTTGGCTTTCAATTGGTTCAGATTGGGTTGGAACTGCATATTTGGTGCGACTTCAAAAAATCTACAGATCACATTAAATCAAATAACACATATTATTGGTATATTTAGTTATTTATATTGTATATATTATTTAAATTTAATAACTCACTTAGAACAACCCATTTGAAGGAATCATGCATAATAAATTAAAATTTTAAAAATCTTTTCTATCTTTTATTTAGATTTCACGGTTGTGCTTTAGAATTGTTATATGCAATCTATTCAAACAAAATTGGAGAGAGTGAGAAGATAAAACATTAAGAAATATATCCCATTTCTCAAACTCACACTGGATTTATTGTGTGTCAAATAATGATAGTATTTTCTAATAGAGATTTTATTACCCTTGGGTTTTATTGTAGATTTTTATTAGTTAGCTTTATACTCTTGCTTCCCACTGTGATTCCTGATGATCGATTTTTTCTTGTATAGGTTTTTATTATACACAACAAGAAAATATATCACTGTTGTGTATAATAAAAATGAATTTGTATTCTCCTCTAGGAGAACATCGTAATTCTATATTCAGTTGTCTAAGATGATAATGGAATAAAGATAAAAAAGAGGCTCAAAGATGGAGCTTAAAATAGTTATCGGGAAAGAGATTATTCTATTTCGCATAGAAAAATCATTAAAACTTTAATTAGTTATTATTGTAGATGTTTCTCCACGTTGATGCTTATTAATTTTTTTAAAAAATTAAAATGCAATTTATAAAAGAAAGAAAAAGAACAAAAAAATAAAACTACGCACCACGTGTGTCACGAGATAGCTTTTTTGAACCTCAAAATYGACCATGATATTTTGAGTCCACAAACGTTCGTGCATTGTAATCACAAATAAATATACAACTGACAAATAAAAGTTTTAGAGGCACAACGTTATGTAGAAAAAGTAATTTCCATTGATTAAATGCTTTGTAACAATTAACAATAGTCTTGATGAGGGGGAGACATCATAAACTAAGCTCAATTCTAGCTTTTCTCTACTCCCCCTATAAGAGTCCTACAAACGTTTGGACAAGTGACACTAGTAGACATCATTTTCTGAACACGGGCATCAAAAGTTGTAGACGACATGCTGGCACAGGTGCTGTCTGGTCAGCCTGGGCRCTCCTCGAACAGGCGCCTAGGCACTCTGCTGACAAGCTTCATGGTTGGCATTGGCGCTCCCTGATCGGCATGGCACTCCTTTGTCTGCACGGGCATGCGGGGAAGGGCTACCTGGTTTGCATGGGAGCATGTGCACGTGCTCCTGGCTCGGTCATGGGCGGCTTGGGGGATGGCCTGTAACATCCTCCCCCACCTTTGTTGGTGACATCCTTGGTGCCTTGGTTTGCTGATAAGCATCGATGAGATGTTGAAAGGCTTTGAGATCCTTCTCCTTTTCCTAAGTATTCTCCTCATCACTTCGGCCTTGACATTTCACCAAGTATTCCTTGTAACTTTTCCTAAACTTCTAGTCACTTAGTCTTCAATGATCGTTTCAGCTATCCGTTTTCCTGATGAGATGCTGGGAGTTCCTCYATGTGTTGTTGCCTGAGGCACTGACTCCTCCTTCCTTGTAATGCCGACAGAAGCCCCACCTTGTAGGCTACCCATCCTACTATTTTCAAAATAGTCACTGGATCTATATATTTTAGTATTAGTCACCTGTCCATTTCCTATGGTCGGGTGCACTGGTGCTGCACTTTTTTCACAATCACTTTATCATCGACTTTGAACTCCACAAACCGACGCTTCTGATCAGCATATTTTTTCATCCATCTGCCTCTTTTCAAAAGGTAACCCCTTTCGACATCAAACTTTTGCTTTCACTCTTGAGAGAAGTTCTTGGCTCTAGAGGGCATTGTGTTTGCTGGAACATCAATGATATGCAGCAGGAACCGTTGTTGTCCAGTCATAATTTTGGAAAGGGCTCTTGTTTGTAGAAGATAACTTTTGAGCATTGAAGCAAAGTTGTGCAACATCTAAAAGTTGCACCTAGTTCTCCTAATTGTTTGTCACAAAGTGCTAAAGATACTCTTCCAACAAACCATTAACCCTCTCTATTTGTCCTTCAGATTTAGCGCATAGCCAAACTCATGCTCAGATTGGAGCCAAGAAATTTGGATAACTCGGTCCAAAATTTGCAAATGAAGTGAGTGTCACGATTGCTGACAATATCCCTAGGCAATCCCCAATATTTGAGAATGTACTTGAAGAATAGTTGTTCTGTCGCCTTAGTTGAAATATATTAGAGTGCTGCAATGAAGGTTGCATACTTTGAGAACCARTTTACTATTGCCATAATTGTGGCAATATATCCCAATTTCAGTAAGGTGGTGATGAAGTCCATAGAAATGCTTTTTCTAATTTTTGGTTGGAACAAATAGAGGCTAAAGCAGCCTCATTTCTTCGAACGATCGACCTTATCTTGTTGGTAGGCTATGCAAGTCCTCACAAAATCAACAATGTCATCTTGTAATGTGGCCAGAAATAGTGAAGTTGCTCCAAGGCCACTGTTCGGTCCTACCTAGGATGGCCCATCCAAAGAGTGTTATGACATTCGTGCTGATTGATCTTTGCAAGCCTTGCCTTTAGGTACATAAAGGCATTTTYCCTTAGTGATAAGGAGGHCATCTTCCATCCGACTCTCTACGTCTTCCCTTGTTTCATTAACTCCGTCAACTATTGAGCTAGGGAATCCTTTAGCAAACATCCTCGAATTTGGTCCCCAAGGTATATTTTTCCTTCACTCTCCTTCAGAGAGGCTACTTGGCATATAGTAGCCAATTCCAAATTTTGACTAAGAGTATCTGCTACATGATTTGTAGCACCTGCCTTATATTCCAGCATAAAGTTGAACTCTGCCAACAGTTCTTGCCATTGAACTCATGTTCCAATTAGCTTCRGTTAGGTCATAAAGTGGCTCAGGGCTGTGCTATCTGTCTTCACTACAAATGGAGCGCCAAGAAAATAATGCCTCTAGGTTCTCAAGTAACGAACGACCACTAGGAGCATTTTTCATGTACGGTGTACATTTTCTCAGCCCTATTCAATTTTTTGCTCCTGAAGGCTACAAGGTGGCCTTCTTGCATCAAAACTTTGCCCAAAGCAAAATCGAAGGCATCGGTCTGGACTTCAAATGATATATATATATATATGGAAGCATTATCATAGGATTAGTGGACATGCGTTGCTTCAACTCCTCAAATGCTCTTTGGCAATTTGGATCCGAGTTCCACGTATTTTGCTTGTTCAACAAGTCCGTCAGAGATACCACTATCTTAGAATAGTCTTTCACAAAATGCCAATAGGAATTGGTGAATCCCAGAAATGATCTCACTTTTGAGACATTACTCGGTGCTTGCCATTTCTCAATAGCCTGCACTTTCCTAGGATCCATGCAAATGAACCATGGCTCAATAATGTCTCCCAAGAAGCTAGTCCTTTGTTGGGAAAAAAAGCACTTTGATAGCTTTACATAGAGCTGGTTCTCCCTCAATCGTGMCAACACTTTCTTCAAATAATATAGACACTCCTCCAAATTGTTGTTGTATATCACAACGTCATCTAAATACACAAACACCAATTGATCCAAAAAATCTTGTAAAACTTGGTTTATTAAGGTGCGAATGTGGCTGGTGCATTGGTTAGGCCAAAAGACATCACCAAGAACTCATATGCTCCCYATCGGGTAACACACACGGTCTTATGTTCATCCCCATCTTTAAACCTTACTTGCCAATATCTAGACAAARGGTCTGTTTTCGTGAAGTACTTGACTTGACTTAGTTGGTCAAAATAATCTACCACTAAAGGGACAAGGTACTTGTTCTTGATCGTGATCTTGTTTAGTTCTCGGTAATCTATACACATCCAGAGTGATCCGTTTTGTTTTCTTTTTAATAATACCGGAGCTCCGTATGGTGATTTTGCTTGGATGATGATGCTTGCTTTTAACATCTCAGTTAGTTGCTTGTGAAGCTCTACAAGCTCTAGCTGTGACATGCGTTATAGGGTTCGAGCAGGCGTCCTTGTCTCAGGGATTAGCTCAATCTCATGATTCACTCCTCTCATAGGAGGGAGCTGGTTAGGGAGCTGGTCGGGCATCACATCTTCAAATTCTTCCAGCAACATCTTTACCACTTTCAATACTAGCCCTGATGCTCTCTCTACTTCCTCCTAATGTAGGTGYGCCAAGTAGATTCATTCCTTGCACTTGAGCCCTTTTTCCAATTGAAAAGCTAAGACACTCCACGCGGTGGCCTTTCGAACTACTGTAGGTACTACGCATGGTTTGCTTCCAAGCACCATAAGTGAATCAATATGAGGTAAAATCACAACCTTAGTGTCTCATAAGAATTCTAGCCCCAAAATGAGCTTAAAGTCATCCATCTTGACCATGTTTGATTGCTTCTGCCTTCGAATGGTCACATCTTCAAGTTTACAGCTCTTGCAGTGCCTATCATTGCTTGGGCGGGGGAGTAAAGTAGTTGATGCCCTTGACTCAGCTAATGCCTTTCTTTAGCATAAGGCCCAGTCATTCTACCCCGTGGCAGTAAAGTAGTTATGGGTAGCACTCTTATCAATCATAGCTAGCATTTGGTCTCCCATTAACTTTCAAGTCCACATACATGAGTTCCTTGTTGTTGCAAAGCCGTGGTTTCGGGTTTTCATGTTTTATTCTCCTGCTCAGCATGGCTCTGTCTGTAGTGTTCTTTCACTTGAGATGTGGGAAAAGGGATTGCAACGATAAAAAACTCYAGTCATATCGWTCCCTTCTCCCTTGCTTTCTAATTCATTAGGCTTATTATCTCTCATAATGGCTTGAACTACTTGAATTGCCTGAGTTGCCTCCAAGCTAGGCCCCATAGTCCCTACTAAAGCGTTTACTAGCATTTTCTTAAGGACATTTCACGTAGGAGTTTGATCTGCCACATAGGTAATACTCACCAAATTTCATTACTTTATTTCCCTGCTGGCTCGCAGGCTTCGCTTGATCCTCCCTGATTTCCCTATGTTGAGGTCGATGGTTATTCTCTCCCACTTTTAAAAAATTTAGGCTTAAAGGGTCTAGTTCCTTTAGCCTGGATAGTGGGAAGCGTCTCCTTGTCTTTCTTGGGCTTGCTCTGAAAGTTTACTAAGCCTTCTGCAACTGTAATGGCTTAGGTGAGCTCTTAGACCTTTTATCTGTGCAACTTATTCGTTACCTAGGGTTTGAGTCCTTCCATGAAAGGGAAATATTTTTCATTCTTAGACATGTTTGTGATCTAGAGCAAGAGTTTTGAGAAGGCCTTGATATACTCTTGAATGTCACCCATGTGCTTTAGCTCTCGTAGCTTATGACAAGCTTCATACTCCATATTTTGTGAAATAACTGCTTCTTAATGGCTTTCTGTAGTTGTTTCCATGTTTCAATGGTTAAGCGTCCGAATTCCATTCTGCCACCTATACACGCCACCATGATTTAGCATTATCCTCTAAGTATGTGGTTGCCGTGTCATCTTTCAACCGTTCATTAGTGATGTCCGCAGTTCTGAAATATTGAGACAAGTTGAAGAAGAAGTTGTCGACTTCCTGTGCATCCTTATGCCTTTGAATGCCTTGGTTTCTCACATTTGGCTTAGGATGGCTGGGGGCAGTATTTGTCTGCCTCTATAGCAACTCAGCTAAGAGCTAAGGATACCTTCCTCAACCCAGCCTTCAAATCTTCGAGTATTGCCCGAAGCTCTTGAACGGGCCTCTGTATTGCTCGTGGTAAATGTGTGTGCCTCTTGCAACGCCATATCGTGCCTTTCAAATCGCATCTCGTGGGAGAGAATCTCCAAGTAACCGAACTGATTTCCTTCAGTTCGCCACTCTGTTGAGCAATATCTTGCTCCAACAACGAAAACCTTCTCAGTAAGAAGTTACCATCATCCTCGCTTTCCCCACAACAAAATTTGTAGATCTTGTTCACAATGGCCTCCAACCTGGCCTTGTTAGTGTCCATTCCATTTAACGAACCAACACATTCWGTTTCYTGAGCACTACTCTCTTCGTTAGCCATAACTTTGATACTAAATGTCACGGAATAGGTTTTTGAACCTTAAATAGACGTGATATTTTGAGTTCACAAACRTTCGTGCATCATTATCACAAATAAATGTACAATCGACAAATAAAAGCTTTGGAGGCTCAACGTTATATAAAAAAAAAAAAATGATTTCTATTCATTGAATGCTTTACAATAGTCTTGTTGCGGGAAAGGCACTATAGACTAACCTCAAATTCCAACTTTGCTTGTTTGTTGTTTTTTTCAGTCCCCTATAAGAGTTATGAGAGGAAAACTCCTTTGGGTGCCTGGGTGACCACCAAAGTTGGCCGAAGTATATGGGTATAGGCAGTCAATGCTGGGGTGCGGTGCCTTGGCAAACAGCAAGATTGGTTGGGGCATTGGCACAGTGCACAGTCGTGGGCGTGGTGCCCAGATGCAGTACAATCGCAGCAGACCTAGATGTGATACAAGGCATTAGGCGTGGTGCCCAGGCGTGGCACAATGCATGGGGGCAGTAAATTAGAAGTTGCACGGTGCCTGGGTAGGTACCGAGGGCTAGGAGCATAGGGCACGGTCAATCGATATTGGGTATGACAAACCCATATGTCACCAAAAGTGGCACGAAGTTGTAGCCGTGAGTTTCCAAGATGGGTGGACAGAACCAGGGCACATGAGCATGCATTGACATGCTGGCTGGGCATTGTGTGCAGGCAACCAGTATGTTAGCGTCCATACTGGGTGTCGGCTTCTTGGGCAGACCTAGCCATGGACGGTGCTTGAGGCACTAGGCTGTCTRGGCACTTGGAGTGGGCACAGGTAGCTAGTTATGGTTGGTTACATGGCCTAGCGAGGGACAAGCATAAGTGGCGCAAGGAGAGAGTACCGGGAGGTTACCACTACATGGGCGATTGGCTATTAGTGGGTTGATGGACTTGGCGGTTGTAATTTCCTCTTGTACACGAGTTATGTCTTGATTGGTCATTGTTCCCAATTTAAGGGGGTGGTTGTAACTAGCATAGGACTATATGTATGTTGTCTTGGCTTGTAGGAAATAAGGAACAATCTTATGAACATCTAGATAGGGATCTAGATACGGAGCACTTTATGGGAGAGTGAAACATAACTAGGTTGTAGTGTATTGCAAGCCTTATATGGTATCCCTTATAATCATTTTGGTTGAATGCAAGGTTGGGCTTTGTGTGTTGGCTTGTTGGTGTTTTACATTACTCTGCATTGCCTTATATGTTCTGTTGCCTGAGTCCTTATAGGAAGGATAATAGGATCAATGTTGGTTCCTTGAGAGTGCATTGATTTGTGTGCGATTTACGAGAAGATTGGCTAGAAGATTAGCCAATTCAGAGCCGGCACGAGGAGGAATATAGCTAAGTATTCCTAGCAAAAAATTAACCTCGTGATAAATTGGTCTTCGAGCATGGTTCGGAGGCGCAGGGTGCATCAAAGATCGGTTGGCGTGGGTTTGCAAGCGGATGTCATGCATGGGCGTGGTATCTGTAGGAGCAAACTTGTATCAAGTGCTCATTGATCGTAGCGTTTCCAAGCAGAAGTCATGTATGGGCCTGAAATTTATAAGGAGAGGGCCTACTTAACAAGCATGGAGGTTGTTTTAGAAGCTCCTTGATGGGGGCATCAAGCTCTCAAACAGGAGGAGTATGTGAGGGAGAAACTCCTTTGGGTGCTCAATTGAGCACCAAGGCCAGTCGAAGCACGTAGGCGTAGGTAGCTAATGCTTAAGCCCGGTGCCTTGGCAAATAGCGAAATTGGTTGGGGCAGGAGGGTCCTCAGCATACCATCACATATACCTGGCCAGATATGGATAAGGATAATCGGACGGATACAATGAATGCTTTGCATGCATCCAAGTGCCTGTGGTGTCATAAGAAGGAAAGAGAGCTAGATGATGAAATGAGATGGGAGAGGGCCAGGGAAAGATGACTTGCGGCTCAGGCAAATGGCCTGGAAGGTCGAGGGAGGCAGAGTATAGTGAACATGTGGACGAGTTGGAGGTATTGGGAAAATATTTTTTTGCAAATGGAGTTTGGTTATGGGATCTATAGGATTCAATGAATGCCCTCGGGCTGGGATTCATGGGTGAGGACCCATGTGGAGATTGTCCATCGAAACTGGGAAAGTCAATCGCATTAATTGGCATCCACATGTGCAGCGGGAGAAGTGGGAGGATATGCGGAGTTGGTGTGCTCATAGGACTATATTAAATATCATGGCCCGTGACTAAGCACCCATAGATGGTAATGAGTAGTCCTAAGTTAAGTAAATGAGAAGGATGGGTTTGTGAAGGCTTGCGTGCCAGTAAATGTAATAACTATAGTTTGAAAAATATTGGAGTGAGCATGTCTTCTGTAATATTATGTTTACATAAGATACGTTTGGGCTTTTGTTGTCTTAAATATTGATGTGACATGCTTCTCACTGTGTTCTTTTGCTTATGCTATTTATCCGACTCTTGTCTTTCTTTTTTATTGTTGGTCGCGTCGAGTTATGGTGAGTCATGTTATGAAAGACAAATCAGTAAGTTGTATTTAATGCACATAATTTTATGAGGAAGGTTAAATTGATGTAGGTAACCCAAACGTCATTGATGTACTAGCTATATATAGGTGTCTAGAAGACTTGTAATTTATTCAAAAGGTTAACAGAATAGTCATATTTGCTCTGGTAAAACATGCCTAACCAAGAGAGTTGCTTAGCTGTTAATCCAGAGGGTATTTGGGAAGCTAACCCGATGGGAGGGTGCCGACATTAACGTACTTGTGGCCTGAAGTTGATGGGGCGAGTTTATGGATACGGTTGATTTCAAGTCATGCTTGTCTTTGGTTAGCTTAGCATAACAATGAGCGGAATATGCTTGAAGAGGTGCATTGGGAAGTCATGAGGGTTTGCAGGGTTGCTGCTCAAGAACATGGACTATAAGGTCAGGGTCGCTGGAGCATAACAAMTCTATGGCTAAGCTGGAGGTGAAGGATGAGGCGAGCAAGGTATGGAAGAAATGGGTGGTTGCGATCAGGGTGGCATCGCTAGGTTCAAGATCTGAGTCTTTGGCGTCTCCAATGTTATAGGGAATGGAGAAGGCATAATGTGGATGATGAGGAATGGCGGATTCGCAGGTAAGAGGAGAAAGCTGAATCAGTATGCTCTCCAAATTAGATTGAGTATGGAGGGCCTGTGAAAGTAGAACATTTGTAACATGGTAGTCAGGTATAAGATATTGTGACTGGTCGTGTAGATCAGTAGTTGCTTGTTGAAAAACCAGATGAATTTTTGTCAACCATTGGGAATAGTATAWATTTATGTTTATTTTTCTTTTGTGTTTTAACATTTATTGGAGAAAAATTTATCACACTTCAAGTGTTTTGAATTAACTTTGGACACAGTATGAACAATCGGGTTGTGTATTGATAAGGATAACAAGGAAGCCAAAAATAAATGGAAAAAGAAAAACTCTAATCAAGACCTAAATAGGGAAAGCACTTTTGTAAGTTCTGTGCACTCTAASTTCAGGCTAACGCCCGACCTTTGGCGTCCTAGAGTTTAAACTTCCATTTCCACTATTTTTGCTATAATATAGGGTCCTTCCTATTTTTGATTCAGTTTCTTTGTGCCCTCGGGCCGACTGACTTCATTCTTTTGTAACACCAACTCATTCCATTAGCGTTGTTGAGTTGACTTTCTTATTACATGCACGAGCTATGGTTTGTTTGTTAGCTATCTCTGAGATGATGTCTCCTACCTGATTTTATCCAACAAAACTAGGTTTTTAGCTGACTTTTGATCATTATCGTCGGGGTTGAAAAATTAAATTCAAGGGTTGTGCACCCCAATTTCTACTGGTAGCCAGTGTATGTTTCTAAACATAGGGTGAACGGGGTCTCTTTAGTTTGGAAATGCAGTGTAGTTTAGTGAGATCATAGGACACCAAAAGCTCATTAACCCATTTTCCTTTGTGGTTGTTTAAATGTTTCATTAGCCTGATGACTATTTCTCTATTCGTTACTTCTGCAAGACCATTTGTTTGTGGGTACTTGACAAATATGAATCGATGATCGATTGAAGATCTTGGTAGAAGATTTRGAACTCAACTGTCTCAAATGGTTTATTATCAGTGATTAATATTCTCGAGATTCCATATCGACATATGATGTCATCGCAAAAGAATTCTTTGACTTTTTAGGTGGTGATTGAGCTGTGCGCAAAGGCTTCAACCCTTTTTATGAAATGATCTATAGCTAGACTTCGAACTCCAATATGTGCACCACATATTCCGTCATGCACTTCCCGAAGGGCATTATCGAAGTCTTCAGTAGTTAGACATTTTAACAAGGGCCATGTATATGATTGCCTATACAACTGTGTACCTAGCATCACATAATGCTGGCTGTGGCCCTTATTTTCTTTGCTTGGGTTTCATCTTTGGGCAACTTGCCCTCTGCGATGTAGTAAAKGATGGGCTTTGTCCAACTGATTGTGTTTGTTATGCAACCAGCTACAGACTTATCGATGCTCTTCTTGAGTAGGCGATTAACCCATTTACCTTCTAGGTGAGGGGGTGAACCTATCTTGGATATGGCATCAGCCTTATGATTTTGTGTTCTGGGGATATTTTGTACTTGGAAGAAATCGAATTTTGCTACAAGCTGTTTGGTTTCGTGTAGGTATTCACGCATTTTTGGTCCTTAGCCTTGAACTGTTCTATGATTTGCTCGACTACCACTTGCRAATTGCTTTTGAGAATGAGGTTTCATACTTGGAGAGACAACGCTGCTCTTATTGATGTCAGAATAGCTTCATATATTAATTTATTATTGCTTATTAGGAAAGAGTACTTGAGCACATTCGTTGAGTTCATATAAGCTTTAGCCCTGACCCTAAGCAAATTATGTTCTTTTTGGACTGCTAAGCACATATCCAGCTTTACGAGTTTTTTCTCTTGTAGATCCGTCAGTATGTGCGGCCTAGCAGTGGGTTGATGGCTGGGCGTTTGACATCCTGGGCATGCATGGGTCATTTGAGTGCATTCAGTAATAAAGTCGGACAAGGCTTGAGCTTGAATGGTCTTTCATTGCTTCTAATCGATGTGATAGTTGCTTAGCTCCATGGCCCACTTAATGAGCCTCCTTGTACTCTCTGATTTATGTAAAATTTGCCTGAGTAACGCATTAGTCAGTACAACGATTGTGATGATAAGTGCTACAAGATACTTCTCCAACGTCGTGTATCTCTCCTCGGGTCTGCGTAATATATAGCTCACATAGTATATAGGTTTGATAGTGTTATTTCTATGGGAGCATAGCACCATACCAACAATAAACTGACTTACAGAGATATAAAAAAATATAAAATTTCTTTTGTGTGGGTAAAGTAAGCAGCGAAGGAGTTGCCAGGAATTTGTTAATGTTAAGTTTGGCAATCGTTGTCTGATACCAAAGAAGTTAGGGTCCTAAGGATCTTGTACAGTGGCAAAGTTTTTTTGCCTAATCAGGAAATGACCTCTCGAAGGCAGCGAGGAATTTCGCGAACTTCTGTACCTCATTGGAGGCTTCATAGGGATGATGGCTTCTATCATTTCTAGATTTGCTTCAATACCTCTGCATGATACCATGTAACAGAGGAACTTCCTTGCTTCAACTGCAAAAGAGCATTTCTTAGTGTTTAATCCCATCCCAATCTTCTGCATGGTTCCCAAGTGCTTTTTCAACCATCTCTTGGAATTTTGCACTAGTGTTCTTCAGTCCAAATGGCATTCTTTGGTAACAAAAGATCCTATTATCGGTTAGAAAGGATGTTTTTTCCTCGTCCTCGAGTGCCATCCAGATTTTGTGGTATCTCTTGTATACATATAAAAAACACAACATACTATGTTCTGCAGTGACATCAACAAAATCTGTCGATCCCTRGGAGCGGGAATGGCTTCTTTGGTATTTCTTTGTTGAGATCGGTGAAGTCAATGCACATTCTCCACCCCTTATTACCTTTCCTGACTACCACGAGATTTTCTAACCATTTTSGGTACTAAACTGGTCTGATTATGTGTTGTGAGATGGTCATCGATTTTTGCATATRCAGCCACTCGCTAGACCGTGAAATACCTTTTCTTCTGTTTGATAGGCTTGAACTTGGGTTGGATGCCGAGTTTGTGTTCAACCAAGTGGCAAGGTATGGTGTCCATGTCTGTTGGTGTCCATGAAAAAATGTCCTTAAACTTGGTGAGAAATGTGGAGACTGTCTTTTTGATCTCAGGAGACATTAATTGACAAATCTTAACACAGTTGGTCAGGAATTCAGGGTCAACCTGTATGTTTTTAAGATCACTAGTTGGTTAGATCCAGTAATAGTGGTTCTGTTCATGTTCTTGGATGGGAAGGGCAGTTGAGTAGCATTCTCTTTTGTTGGCTTTGTCTTCCTTGAAAACAATGGGGTGATTATTGCTCAAGAAAGTGATTTGGTTTTCATGCATGGAAATCTGGGCTTGGAAGGTGGCGAGTGCTGGATGATCTAGGATTGCATTGTATGCGGACTAGGTTGGGACCACGAGAAACTCTATAAAATCAATGGCTTGTTTATTGTGTTATGTGACAGTGACAGGCAACTGTACTCGTCCGATTGCGAAAATAATATCTCTAGTGAACCTTACCAGTTCTATGTTGTTTGGAATGACATGTTGAGGATCAATGCCCATTTGTCAGAATGTATCCTGGAAGAGGATGTTAATTGAACTAAAACTTACTAGTATTAGCTGGATAATGATATCAGTGACATTGAGAGTAATGACCAAGGGCTCAATTGGGATTGGTCAATGATYGGAGTGTTCAATTTTTCTTTGTCTCTTTGCTAAAAGGAAATCATATGAATAACTTGTTGGTTAACATTTCCATGTTTTGGGGCTTATCTCTAGCCTTAGGATGTTGGCCTTGTGCCCAATAGTTTGCTCAGTGTTCTAAGTGGAGAGCATTGATGATCGGGTGGGTTCCTTGAAATCTTCTTTGTGCACATGCCTAGACAAATTCTTTCAGGTTTCCTTTTCAAAAAGTTTCTTCAATCTCTTTCTTGAGGTCGTAGTGGTGTTCGGTATCATGATCGTGGTCTTCGTGGAATTGACAAAATTTTATAGTGTCTCAGTGTGAGGCTAGTAGCTTTTTAGGTTAGTGCAGAATGCTAAAGCTTTCAATTTACTATAGGATCTGTCATCACAAAGTTTTGAGTGAAGTCAAATCTTGCAGTTTGKGTGGTGTTTTGAAGTAGGTTTGCTGATGGGGTCTGGGTGGCTGAGTTGGTGTTTCTCTAAGGAYAGGGAAATGAAGCAGATCTTGTACTCGGCGGCGCAAACATTCCATGCCCGTGAGTGTTTATTCCGGCTCTCAAAGGGAGGTATATTGTACTTTTCCTCTCTTTCTAAGTCTCGTTTGGCCTCCTCATTTTCTTCGTCAGTGATGAACTTGCCCACTTTGCTTAGAAAGCTTTGTATTGTGGTGGGTTGGGAATTTGATGGTTCTTGGGATAAGTGACCTAGCTTGAGGCCATGGCACAAAGCTTGGATGTATATGAGGTCTCTTCGATTAGGGACCTCCACGACTTTAACATCAAAATAGTGGAGGTATTGCTTTGTTGTTTCATATCTGCGCTGCCGGATGTTAAGTAAGTGTTCGATGGTCTTTTTTGTTCTTGATTACCAACAAAGTGGGCTAGGAAGGAAACACCCATTTGGTCAATGTTTTGTATGCTGGTAGGTGGTGGACTGGAAAACCAACTAAGGACCTAACCTTCAAATGTATTAGGGGAGGTTCGGCACAGGATGAGGTGAGTGGCCGAAGCCATGACCATTTAGGTCACAAAGATATAAAGGTGTGTATGAGGGTCAGTAGTGTCGTTGTATTGTTTGACTTAGGAATTTTGAAGCAAGATGGCGAGGCTACACTCTGGGGTCTTCTTTCAATGGGTTRTTCTGGATGATGTTCCATCATATCGGTAGAGAGAAAGGTCGGCCAACATTGCACGAACTTTATTTTCCATCATTTGGTTCCAATATTCGTGGGTAATACTTCTGTACTGATTCATAAGTGGGTTGACTCTCTCAAGAGTAACAATTTAGCCTTGTAACCTGAATGGGTCTTCGACTGCTTGGTGGATAGGAGATATGGTCGCCAGGTTAGCCCAGGAGCAACCAGATGGGGCTCGATCCGCTAGACACTGGGGGGATCAGGTCAAGGATCTTTAGGCAGGATTGGTGGTGAAAGTGATGCTGCTAGCCTCTCATCATGGGGTTCTGGAGCTTGAGGTTAAGATTTGTCCGTTGATTTTGCCATGATGGGTTCTTTACCTTTTTTCTGTCAGAGGAATTCTTGAAACTCYTCTACGTGTTGCAAGATACTCTGGAGTCATTCTAACTGCCTAGAATCTTTGAGTATATCGGGTAATGGTATGGCATCTTCAGCAGTGCTCGGGCTAGAGTCTTGGGTGGGCAATATTCTGGCTGATGAGGTGTTATGGCGGGACTGAGGTTAGGGGCAAGGTGGTGGCAAGTCTAGAATTGTAGGAGGGAAATGTCAATGTTGGTTTTCTATTTCTTGTATGAGGTGCCCTTGAAGTATTCATATGTGGTTCTATTATGTTTGGTTTCGAGCACGGTGGGTGCCAAATGATGTTGCCGAGGTCCTTCTTGTTCTAAAGGGATCACAAGGGTCCGGACAAATCTTTATGTATGTGGAAGTCCTAACTAATAAGATATTCAGATCGTTAAGTTAGTTTCTTTCAAATAAAGCACAATTAATATGACAATTCATTAGTTAATCAATATAACATTTATTATCAAAAAGTTCAACCTCTCATGAATGTAATTCAAGCATTAAATAGCCTTGAGGGTGCAATGATAAGGGATGAATTTTCAATGTGGGAGATATGCCACAAGTGCATCAAGCCCAAACACACAAAAGATCAAATTGGTGGTCTCATTATACATACAAGCTTTCATAGCTGAAACAACTTCACAAAGCTGGATTACATCTAATATTCTAACTTTCCTTTCGATTTAAGTCCCTTATTTACCCCAACCCTCAAAATAGAATTAGAAAAATAAAAAAAGAAGAAACACACTCACCCATTCAAGAAGTTATAACAAAAGAAAGAATTCGAATAAGGCTTCATGCTTTTCTTTGCAAATCAGGACGACTCGAGATTATGATTCAATTAATTGGTTGAATCAATCAACTTTTGAGCTCTACTATTTCACAAAAGTTCGGAAGAGCTAAAGTTCACAAGGGAGGCCCAAAAGCCAAGCTGATATAGTCATCCCTATCCACGGCAAACTCACTCAACGACTTGGCTAAGCGACTCTATTCCCTTTCAGGATAAGAGATCCTCCAGTTCTTCCCATGTGATTATCTTTGCAACATCTCTATCAACCATATTAAATGTTTGGTTGATCTCAAAGTACATGATTGGCAAAAATCTCATAGCACTCATCAGAAGAGATTTCGTTTAACAGACTCAAGGCCAAGAGGTTAGTGGTTGTGGCTAAGTGATTAAATATCATGCTGCTTCTTTTTGAAAGATGAATTGTGGGAAATTAAGATGGAGATGAATTCTATGTAAATAGGAATTCATGAARAAGGAATGCAACAACAATGTGCATGTTCTAATTTATSAGAAGATAGGCTAGGGTTGGCTATTACACTAGATTTGAAATTTAAACTTAAAAACTATCCAGGTTAATTTAAGCTTGAGCTTAGCCCAACTAAACTTTGGGCCTATAAGTTGAGCCTAGGCTCAGATCAGTCCGGTGTCATTACAAGCTCATCTCGAATAAAATTGGGTCGATCAAACCAAACTAGGATCAGCTCAAACTCGTTAACAGTCTTATTAGTCTATTTGTATATCTTCCCAGCCCATCCTCTTTTACTTAATGGAACACGCTTTGTGCTATTTTCAATCCACTATCTCCTAATTTGTCCTTGGATGAGACTCTTCGATAGATGGAGATGATGAAGGTCAAAGATATGCTTTATGAGTTTTTTGATGAATAAGAATGCTTGCTTTTTTGTTTTCATGAGTCTACAAATAAGATTTGGTCGTTCTTGTTCTAATTTTTGTTTTGTTTACTTGAGATATTACAATGTGATATGATATTTTTTATATAGGGCATGACTCRTATTTTGTGGCTTCTATAACAATTTAGGTAGATACAAATTTTATTTATCTAATTATTTTTAAATAATTCTATGATACTTCACTTAATAGGTACACAATTATATAATCTTTTATAATCTTTTACTCTTATTTCACTAGAAAATTTCAAAAAATCCTTTTTAACTAGGAAGGGAGCTTAATAATTTTATATTGTGTATTGCCCAAAATTAGCCAGCTTTCATTTATGTATACATAATGACATTATGTACTATCTAATAAATATCTCAAGCCTTAAGTAAGTACAAATAATTTATGTGATGGACACCATGAAAATGCACCATTTTAATGATATCAGGTGGATATCTCTCAACTCTCTCTAAACACTTTCAAATCTATATAAAAAATTCTCATTTTTGGCTTTCATTGAAATAGATTTGAACGAAAAAATATTAGTTTATCATTTTTACGATATCATCATTAATTTTTTCATCATTTTCTTCATAATGAAAGTCCAATTCAATTGTAGATTAGATTCGGAGAATTATGGAAATTAGCAATAACAGGTAATAATTACACATTAACCTAAAAAAATTTAATTCATTTGCAATATAATCCTCAAAATATAAGTTTATTCTAGACCAAAATTTTGTATGCAACATAATTTAACGTATCTTCATTGTAGTTCCTAAATTTTGAAAAATTACACATAAGTCTCTTAAAGTATATGCCAAATAGCCAACCTGCTCCATATCTAAATTAGGAATTTTGACTAATTGATAAAGATTTATTCTAATCCAACTAGTTTGTTTCATGTATAATTTAAAAGTATTTGCATTATGGTCCTAATTTTTCTAGTCCTAATTTCATCATATATTTTGTTTTAGAAGGAGATAATTACAAGGACATAATTCTCTTCCCTCTTTTTTATGACATCAATGAAGGAAARTAGCTCTAAATGCCATCTAGCCATTTTTTATTCTTGACTCCTAATTTTAAACTTTTATTTTATTCAACTATTTTCATTTTCTTTTTAAGTGTCGTCACCTACTCATGCAAGTAGACGGCCTCAAAGAATTGCACAAAAGGGTAGCAAGAACATGAAAGAAAGAAACAAAGAAAGAAAGGTTTAAATACTTCATGAAGTTACGGAGGGACATCTTGTATTGTTGAATAGACCACCCACTCTACATCGATTAGGCATACAGGCACTCCTTCCCATTTTAGTGGAAGGACGTGCGATTTGTTTACATCCATTATTTTGTAAGGGGTTCAATGAACATTTTGATGGTGATCAACTGGCTAATCATGTACCTTTTTTTTTGGATGGCTTGAGCCGAGGCCCGTTTACTTATGTTTTCTCTTATGGATCTTTTATCCCTAGCTATTAGGGATCCCATTTCTGTACCAACTCAAAATGTACTTACGGGACTAATATGGTGGTATTTATGGCAGAACGAGCCAATCTAGTCTTTCACAATAAAGAGATAGACGGAACTACAATGAAACGACTTATTAGTCGAWTAATAGATCACTTCGAAATGGCATATACACCACACATCCTGGATCAAGTAAAAAAACTTTGGGTTTCCTACAAGCTACCGCTAAATCCATTTCATTAGGAATTGATGATCTTTTAAGAAAACCTTCGAAAGGATGGCTCGTTCAAGATGCTGAAGAACAATGTTAGATTTTAGAAAAACACCACCATTATGGGAATGAACAYGCGGTAGAAGAATTATGCCAATCCATTGAAATATGKTATGCTACAAGTGAATATTGGCAAAAGGAAATGAATATGAAATTTAGGATGATGACTTTAATCCAGCTCATATAATGCCTTTTTCTGGAGCTAGAGAAAATGCATCTCAAGTACATCAATTAGTAGGTATGAGAGGCTTAATGTCGGATCCTCAAGAACAACTGATTGATTTACCCATTCAACACATTGTTGTATGCCGAACAGACTGCGGCACCTCCGGTGATAATCTTGTGAGTCCTCGGAATGGGCTAATGCCCGAAAGGATTTTTATTCAAACATTAATTGGTCATATATTAGCAAATAATGTATATATAGGTCCTCGTTGTATTGCCACTAGAAAGAAGATATTGAGATTGGACTTGTAAATCAATTCATAACCTTTTGACTAAAACTAATATCCATTCGAACTCCCTTTACTTGTAGGAGTACATCTTGGATATGTCGATTATGCTGTGAGCGGAGTCTCCCTCATGGCGACCTAGTTGAGTTGGGAGAAGCTGTAGGTATTATTGTAGGCCAATTGATTGGAGAACTGGGTATTCAATCAACATTAAGAACTTTTGATACCAATGGAGTAATCACTGGAGGCACTGCAAAACATGTGAGAGTGCCCTCGAATGAAAAACTATAATTTAATGAGGATTTAGTTCATCCTCAAGTACACGTCGTGTACATCCAACCTTTCTATGTTCTACAGACTGGTATATAACTATTAAGATCAAAAATATTATACCTAATGTGAATATTCCACCCAAAAGTTTTCTTTTTATTTCAAAATGAACAATATATAGAATTAGAACAAGTGATTGCTGAGATTTGCGCAAGAACATCTACTTTGAATTTTRGAGAGAAGGTCCGAAAACATATTTATTGTGACTCGGTTGGGGAAAGCACTGGATAGCGATGTCGATCATGCACCTAAATTTACATATGGTAATTTGCATCTATTATCACAAGGATCAAGATCAAATGAACACGCATTCTTTTTCTTTAAATAATATATATACTTAAAACCTTAACTAATGATCGGGTGGGACACAAATTCTTTAGTTTGGATTTTTATGGTAAAAAAAAAAAGGATAGCATTCCTGATTATTCACACCTTCATCAAGTCATATGACCTATCATTATAATCTCATATATCCGGCCATTCTCCATGAGAATTCTAATTTATTGTCAAAGAGGTGAAGAAATAGATTTATTATTCCACTCTATTCGTATGAGAACGAACAAATGCCCCCTCTATGTACCGTGAGAAAGAAAGCAAGTAAAAGCTTCACAGATGACCAGTCCAACGCTAGAAGGTGAAAAGGTCATTGCTGGTCAAGAAAGGGCTACTCACCTATCACTTTAGAAGTGCTATTCCATGCCCAGTGTTCCTAATTCGAAGAGGTAGCTTCCACCTTTTTGCAAGGCACTGAACATGGGGAAGTGGGAAGCAAGAACGAAGTCAGTTTATTTAGCGGATAAGGAAGGCTTTCCATTAGGAAAMGGCACCGAAGGTGAGTAAAGATGCGTGTTTTGATGGTGGTATGAAGCTTCTCAACCCTAATAGCATGAAATATGCGGTTATCGATAGTTATCAAAACATAGATAGATAGGAAAAGTGAGCAACTTTACGAGAGAAATCGACCAGAACCCTTGTCATCACTGCCTAAAGCAACTTCTGACATAGAGCGTGAGGTTAATCTCATAAGGTTTGCTTCAGTGTGGATGTTGCCCTACATGTCCTTTTACTGAAAAGAGAAAAGAGCTAGCCGTTAACACTCTGAGTGCTGCCCTTGCCTTGGTCTAATAGTAAATGAATGATTGGTGGGAGAAAGTATGCATGGAAGTAAGCTCTTTGTTCCTTTCTTCTAGCAAGAAGGGGTTAGCGTCACCGTGGAGTCACTACTGGAAGAGTGAAAGTTTCAAATACTCTTAAGTGGAAAACGTTGCTTCATGGATATCTACCTAGGGAAGGTCGAAAGCTAAAGGAAGTATAAAAGAAAGAAGATTGTGCTTTTTCTTCGTTTACTACATCAGCAATAGGATCGTCTCCTAGAGTATCACTAGAATATCTGTAAAAGGTGTGAAAGCGTCCATTAACTAATAGTTACAGGCAGGTGTAATATGTTGTAGTTGGTAGCTCCAGAGCTCTTTCTTCATCACTACAAGTTACTCATTGACTGAGGAATGAAGAGGGCAGAGCGAGCTACRAGTAGAATCATTGGTTAGGCTAGTGGGAAAATATTCCTCTTTTTCCTTCTTTTGAAAGAAGTTAGGTCTTTGTCCATTCCTTAATCCTCCATCCTTACTACGAGGGCCGACCAAAAGTGAGGAGCTAGAAAGCATTGATTTCCAGGTCTATCTATTTGCCCTTATTTTGCCAATGCGAATGTCGAGTTCTATCGAGTATCATAATCTAATTCTCACTCAGCTACAGCTTCAAAGGGCTGATATTTAGGATAATTTTACGGTAGAAATGGGTTTAGTCGGTCAACTCTCACGTCAAGAACAGAAAGAGGGACTTTCCATGTGTATATTATCTGATTTCCAGCACTGAACTAGTACATTCCRTTAAATCTATGACCAAAACTCTAAATGATTGTCCTTTTACTAACTTGAAAAGAGACAATGAAGGAGTGAAAGAGCAAAGAAAGAGTGGCTCTTGTTTCTACACTCATCAGGGATCAAGCTTATCGAGCCAAATCTCGTCTTTCCGACGCAGTAATAGCTTACATTTCATAGTCAGACGTGCTTCGCATAAGTACTACCTCTTTGTTTGGTTCCCGGGGTCCCAAGTTACTCGAGAAAGGGTCAGGGAACATAAGAGCAGTGAAAGTAGTGCTACAATAATTGTAGTGGTTGTACCAGACTAATTGACASTAATATTTTATTGCATGATTCCTTTCCTCTTGGGRAGTCTCAWAGAATTTTATATTTAATATTCACCTTTATGGGAGTGTTGCACAATGACAAGGGGGTAGCAGAGGGCCAGTGGTAACGTGTGAGTTCAGCTTTTTCACAGATGTCGGGCCTCGAACACACTTCCATCCCGTTTTGATATTAAGTCAACAAGGGTCGAGATAAGAAACTCTGGCAATCGTTGGCATAAAACTTTATTAGAGATYCTTTTCTTCCCTACATGGGCTCGATTGACTTAAATGTAGTGACCCCCCTCTAATTAATGAAGAGTAAGCATCAGATTCTGCAAGGAATGAAGAAATACTAGATATAGGATTTCACCCTTTATAGGATATTTAAATTTTATTGTGCTGGGACTTATTTGATCAAATTCATCAAGTTGGGGCTTGATTGACCACATATGTCAAAGTAAAGAAGATAGTAAATCCCAATCGATAAGAAGTATTATTCTTCGACAAGGTGGGGGATCTAGTAGCTGCGTAAAGTAAAAGAAGCTTTAGATGGACAAGGGTCTAAGTTAATGCCAGATAAAAAGGATTTTGATTATAGTTTTCCATGCTCGACCCCTGGACATATTGTGGATGATATGAAAGATCTAATTTATTCTTCAACTACTTTTAAGAGTTTCTCATGCTATGAACAAGTAGAATACATAAGGGAATAGCCTGGGTAAAGTCATAATAAGATTATGACATATATCTTTCATTGGAAACCTACAAAGTTCCAATCCTGACTGCTCTTTTTTGAGATTAATTCTTGCATTCCTGTCTAACTCTCCTTTCTGTCTGTAACTATGTCTACACTACTTAACTTGCAACTTGAGCTAATATATTGAGCTTTAGCTTGAGTGAGAACGATGGCAGACATCTCAAAGCATAGTTGAAAATAGTGTGAGAAGAAGGGAAAGGCTGTTCACAAGTGCAACTATGTGCCACATAGATTCTCTTGCTATTTCTGTCTAGAGAAAATGACCAGACGCACTTTATGTTCACACTAAACCTCTATCCTATCTCCTTTCAAGTAGAAGTGGGTGTCATATGTATCCTACTTTCCAATCAGCGCATTCATTTTTGGGCCACAAATGGTCGGATAAAGCCTACCGACCAGGTTGTAACCATATTCTGAAGCTTTGGAACGAAGGGCAAGCAGTAGTAGGAGTTTTGAAGGAGCTACTGGTGTCCGAGTTCGGGTTATCGAGTTAGACCACAAAACCACATGTCAGATGTTACCGCCCATTACCTCAAGGCTAGATGAAGCCAATTCGGAGCATTTCCCAATGATWACTGAAGTCACCTACTTGTAAAAGAACATAAGATGGAACTACTTCTAAAACGAAGTGATCCACCACTAAAGARAGCAAAAGGCTAGTTCTAAGGCTTTCTTTGCTCATAGATTGGCCCTTTTCTAGTTGCCATACTGACTAGCTGCGGTGTGTAAAAGGAAGCGGAGTTTCACTACCTCATTGGAACTCATTGATGTGCAACTTTCACTCTTCGCTGGTTTTAGATCTACTTCTTGAGTAACAGTGGGGAAACCTCATGCGCAACACACCTTAGAAGAAACAGAAAGACTCTTTCATTGAGGCGGATAGATCTCTACAAAAGAAAAAAAATAGTTATATCTAAAATATCCTTATTTTCATAAATTGATTTCGATATTTTCAAGTAATTTTACCTAGCTAAAAGCTAGGGTAGTTTTTTATAGGTAATTGATAGCTCTTGATCAAAGACGGCATGCTGATTCTTAAGAAAGAAGTGAGGTATGCACAAACATCTTTTGACATGTCAAATATTCATTAACGGAAGTAGGCTATGAGTTTCAAAGCCCTTTTGGAGAATCCAATCTCATTGATCTTTGCCAATTCTTGGTACGAATTATGCTCTGAGTATGGGCTCCTTCCCCATTCATAAGGATGAAAATTGAGATGAAAAAAATCTTGTATAATGTGCCCGTCTTGCTTTTTGATCCCCCCTACCTTCTGTAGAGGCGTCAATATCAAAATCTATACCAGGGATTGCTTTTAGCTTTATCTTTTCAAAGACTGGAGAATTCCTTTTGTACTGACAAGAATGCTACTTAGGGAGAAGAATTTCTTAACAAAGAAGCGCTTCAATCTATTCTTTATGYGTCCTACATCTGCCTATGTTCAAGCATCTGCTTGTTCCTCACTGAAAGGAAATACTACTTGGGAAAAGAAAGTAGGTGCCACGTCAGAAAGACTAGGTCCGTAGAGACCTTTATCTAACACTTTGCTTTTTAGCCCCCGGAGGTGACTTTTTGTCTTATGACACGACATAGTAATTGATCAACTGTGCTTTCCTTTCTCAATGACAACATATTTTCTCAGTGACTTTTTGTCTTATGACGCGACATAGTAATTAACTCTAGGCAGTTTTTGGTATTGAAATAGGGTTTAATTTATGATACATATCAGGATATACGGAATGCGAATGGAATTAAAATATATCACTCAATTGAGGTGTTTAAAAAAAAAAAAAGAAAAACATCTCAATTGAAGTTGAATCGGTGAAAAGGCAACTAAGAATATTACATATCTAAAACCAATTGGAAAGATGTAGTTTGTGGCAAACTTTGAGGTTTTTTWSGATCAAATGAAAAGCGAAATGTCTCCTATAATGAGACCCCTCCTACCATTAAGCTAAGCTGTCAATTTCAAATAACAAAATGTGGAAGATGTTGGTCTAAAACCTACTTGAATCCTTAGGAATAAAAAATTTAATTTTGGCAAAAGGAGACTAGATAATCAAAATATTGGAGAAAGGCAAACTGATAATTTGGAAACAAAATTCTTAAATAAATTTTAAAAACTATTCAAACTAAATAATAAGTTGCAAAAATATTAAACGGCAACTGCCAGGAGCTGCCCCCGCTCCGCCTTGCCTTTAGCAATGCCGTCACCTGATCATGCATGGAGCTTGTAGACTTCTTCGCCGAGGGGATCACTGAAGAAAAGATAACGCTATGGGTGGTGATTTCAATCGACTGAGTTACGAATTATGATTGCAAATAGTAAAAACGTCATAGAATCTTGGAAAATCTGTAAATTTTGCAGGATTACAATGGGATCCTATAAATACTTCAAGGACTATTCCTGTTCCATATTTTTCCATTAAAATGGCAATCAAATCATCAAGTACTGTTAAGCCCGCCAATAAAACCAACATATAATGGCCTCATACTCTTCAAACTACCTCCGATTGCTTTCTCAAACGAAGCGGTTGGCTTCTCACGTCAACCATGGCCGTCACCAGGAAGCTCTCAAACTTTTTCACCACATCCACTCTTCTCTGTGTCTTTCTCTTGACCCCTTTGTCTTCCCTCTAGCTCTCAAGTCTTGCTCACACCTGCACTGCCGTTATATGGGCACTTCCATTCACTCACTAGCCCAGAAATTATCTTTTGTTTCAAATCCATATGTGGCTTGCGCGCTGGTAGATATGTATGGTAAATGTTTCTCTATTTGTAGTGCTCGTCAACTGTTCGATGAAATTCCCGAACGAAATGCTGTTGTTTGGAACTCGATGATTTCGCTTTACGTTCATTCCAAAAATGTACCAAAGGCGTTAGAATTGTTTCAAGCTATGGATGTTTTCCCATCTGTATCGAGCTTTAACTCGATTATAGCGGGGTTGTTGGCGACTGCAGACGGGTTCTTTAAAGCTATTGCCTTCTATAGGAGAATGCTAGAGATGGGTTTTGTGCCAAATTCGATTACTGTTCTTGCATTGTTACGTGCTTGTACTGGTATAGCAGCATTGAATTTGATCAAAGAAATTCATGGATTTTCGATGAGGAATTATGTTAGTCTACATCCCCAAGTGGGAAGTGGACTTGTGGAAGCTTATGGCAAATGTGGTTGTCTTAGTAGTGCGCTTTTAGTGTTCCAGAGTATGAGCGAAAGGGATGTGGTCGCTTGGAGTAGCTTGATATCTGCTTATGCACTTCAAGGTGAGGCTAGAATTGCACTTGAAACTTTTTCACAAATGGAAACAGCTAACGTCAAGCCCGATGGAATAACATTTTTGGCTGTACTGAAAGCTTGTAGTCATGCTGGACTAGCTGATGAAGCATGGATGTATTTTACTCATATGCAGAAACTTTATGGTTTGGATGCAAATAGTGATCATTATTCTTGTCTAGTTGATGTTTTGAGCAGGGCAGGGAGATTGTATGAGGCTTATGAGATCATTAAAGGAATGCCGGTGAAGGTGACTGCAAAAGCTTGGGGAGCTCTTCTTGGGGCTTGTCGAATTTATGGAGAAGTGGAGCTTGGGGAAATTGCTGCTGCAGCATTGTTTGAAATAGAACCTGAGAATCCTGCTAATTTTGTTTTACTGGCTAAACTTTATGCTTCTTCAGGACGACCTGAAGAAGCCCAGAGAATTACAAGAGAAATGAAGGAGAGGGGTGTGAAGGCTGCCCCTGGTAGTAGTTGGACTGTGCACCAAGGTTAGCTAATGCAGGATTCTGTTTTCAGCAGGACATAAGACATTGTACCTCTATAGTTTTGAAGAGGATGATGAATTTGGACATCTGGGAAATAGCAAAGATGAGCATAAAGTAGTCAGATTTCCCCATTTTTGGAATTTAAATTCTCAATAGGTTTATTTCCCATGATTGGCAGAAGTTAGCTGATGATGAACATTTTTGGCTCTCAGGAGAGATTTTCTATTGTAAAGMGAAATTTCAGTGTGTACTTGTGTAATATTTACGAGTTAATTTTTTCAGTGAATCATGGTTCTACTGAACCAGCCCAGTGGATCAATCACCTTTCTTCTACTGTCTTAATTACTGGGTAGTGTTTGAATATATAACAACTTAAAGTTTGATGAAATTCCTGTCGTTTCCAGGTTGGGCAGATTTATGGAGATGTTATAGCTTATGGCAACTATTCACAAGTAAATTCATAAGACCGTGAGCTTGGATGTTGGTGTACGAGAAAATCATGAAGCCATGAGTACTATCTTCCCTCAAAAAGGAAAATAGAAAGAAAAGGATACTCAGACTGTTGTAATAATGCAGGTCTAATCAAATATAGATATAGAAAATCCAAGTCACAAAGGTTATTTTAACAACATCAAATAAATCTATAAGGCTTGAAGTGATCAACCATCACTTAGAAACTTCATATTTTAGCTGTTGCAGGAAAATTCACAAAGATTGAACGTAGTATGAATAGGCAYAAGCTTGAACTTCGTTGATGACTGTATGATTGAATATTCCACCCAATGTCAAGGTTTCCAGAACAACACCAGATTCACTAATCCTCAGTCCTCAGGGTATGGCTAGTGGTGCAGGTTCTTGAAACTGAAGAGCAGATGAAACCCATTGCTGGCCATGGAATGCTCATAATAATGAAAAAGAAAACTATTTTGTCCTTCCAGCCAAAATTTTTCTCAAGTAATCTTCCCTTTCTATATTGTCCTCCATAGTGATTTTGATTCACAATTTTTCGAGTTGAATCTGTCTCCGAATCGAGAATTTTACTGTGAGTGCATAAGAAAGCTTAGACATAGAGGGAACAATTCTACATACATATATGTCCCGGCAGCACTTTGTTCATTCWTACTACTTTGTGAGAATTTATATTCAAGAAGTATCATATACTCGTTAGGAAGTTTACTGGTGAGTGTTTAAGAAGTTTATTGAGTCAATAGTAACACACAAATTCCTTGTGAGGATCCATGACAAAACCATTATTTTGCATAAGCTTTGTCTGATTTAGCTGGACCAGTCAATGATCCATCAACAAATCTTGATTATGAACGATTGACCAGTTCAGAAGTGAATATAAAACAGAAATGAGATATTGAATTATCAGAGCTCTGAATAACCGTGTTGAATTTCATGAATTGAATAAACCTGAAGAACAGTTGGGCCATTGGGAATTGTCCAGGAGAAAGTTGCATAGTCTCATGTTCTGGTGGACTGAGGTTCATTACTTGCTTTCTTCTGAATTGATGACTTCTTGTTGGTATGAGAAACGTAAGGTGCCTTGTGACTCGTAGTGCTTCCATAGCCATAGGGCGTTTTCAGCAATTTGTTTCTCCTGATGGTGACTGGTTCTTGGTCTGTAGAGCTTTTCCGAAATGTTTGAAACAATTCTAATTCATTTAGTATATGTTTGATGCATGAAGCATACGTAGAGGCTAAAGGTGTTAAATTAGAACCACAGATGACCAAATTGGCATTACCTCAAAAAGTTATTTAAGAAATTAACATAATATTTTCATTCTTTTTCACAACATGGATAAATAAAACCAATATGGTATAAGCATATTTAGCCACTCAAAAATAACATTTTCGAAATTAAAATTAAAAGTATAGAAAAGTAAAGATATAGATATATTGATTTGTAGTTCGTAAAATATGATGTACGGGACTATTGTCTAGTAAAATATATTTTTAATCAAATTGAGCTATTAATTTATTATATTATGTTGAATTATGATATTTGAATTATCGTGTTTGAGTTCCTATACATTTTCTATTATATTAATTAGGGTATGATATTTAAATGTACTTAACTCCTAACATAGATGATAAGATGTATTAAATG
Source organism: Rhazya stricta (assembly GCA_001752375.1). Classification (NCBI taxonomy): domain Eukaryota; kingdom Viridiplantae; phylum Streptophyta; class Magnoliopsida; order Gentianales; family Apocynaceae; genus Rhazya; species Rhazya stricta. The sequence continues at coordinate 133,106 of MEJB01000041.1, forward strand.
AGTAAAGTAATTAGTAATTAGTGTAACGATGAGTATGTTAGAAGATCTCTATGTAAATACTTCTTGTGCTCTTTTATAAGTATCTCAATTGGAAAAAARAATTAATTTAGAAGATGGTTAAATTGACTAACATATTCCTTATTATATTCACAAATTTTCATGTGGCATGTGAAAGAGCTTTCTTAGATTAGGAAATAAAATTGTAATTTTTTTAATCTTTTATAGTGAAATATGTAAAGTGACATTTATATACAAATAAATAAATTAGATATAAACATAATATTTATCGCCTAATCTGCTATATGATGAAATAATAAAGAAAAACATCACTCTCGAATCCAAGATTTCATCAGTTGATTCGATTGGCTTGAGTTCCGTGTCTTGTTCAATCTGTTTGTAAAAGAAAAGTTATTGGTAGTCGACCAAAGACTTTTTATCTTTTAACATTGAATTARGGGTTCCTCTTTCATTTGTCTTTACCCTTCTTATATATTCCTTCAATACACGATAAAAGAACAACAAACTAGAATTTCCAATCTTTCCCCCAACAATTGGTATCAGAGCTACGTATCGAAAGTTTTCAACTCAAGTTTGCTTCTCCTATAAAATCAAGGCCTAGATTGGTGTATCCTAGGAGCAAAATTGTTTGTTATCTCTGAATTAAAAAAAGAAAAATTAAACAAGGAAAGAGGAATAATGTTGAGAAAATATTGTGTCCTCAAAGAAGAATGTGTGGCATGAGTCCAAGCTGGTTGACTCTACAAAGAAAAATGTGGGAGGAAGCTGAAAAAAGGGGGAAGAACAAAAGGAGTGAAAAAACAATTCTGGAGGAGAGAAAAGTTTTTGTTTTGAAAGAAGTTCTTCTTTGAAAAGTTAACAAAGTTGAAGGGAAGAATGCGGAGCATAGTCTTTTTCATGACAATGCAGTTTAAGATATACTTGATCAATTACTAGAAAAATTTCAATAACCATCAGTAGGGTATGTTTGTGAAAAATTTGGTCCTCATCACTTGCCATATTTTGTTGTGAAAGTAATACTTAAAGACATTATGGTAAACATGAGTTATTTGGAGGTGAGTTATGATCCAAGTCTCTCACCAAGAAAGAAGCTGAAAATGAAGCARCCCAACATGTATTCTATCATATGAAGTAGGGATACAAAGTTGCAATTAAGAGCATGAATGAAACATAACTATTTGATCTCAAACATGCATTGGAAATTGCAAAAGAAGCCCGACACTTTGTGTTWATACTATTTTAAGGTGTTAGTGTGCAAAAATTGCCTAGCCRATTCGGTTATTTTAGTTGTGGCGTACTAATCTTTTCAATACAACAAGGCCCGAGTTCCAATTAGGTAGCCATGTAATTGGCTCATTGGATCAGTAGCAACCTCATTTTTGTATGTGGGTTTCTTAAGTTAGCTTTAGTAATCCCTCATAAAGTATGCAAGTAAACTATGCTAACTAGGAAAAAACTGTTATGTTTACTACAGCTAAGATAACAGCAAAGTGAATCTTACTAGCTAATCAGAAAGCAAACAATCTAAGATAAGCAAATAAACGTAAACTGCAAAATATTAAACAACAGAAAGATACAACTAAGATAGCTGAAATTAGCCGATTGGTTATGCCGAAGGACGCCGAATAGCAGAAAGATGTAATTTAGTTAGCTTAGGCTAAACGCGTGATTATGTTGAATGGAAAGATTATGCAATTAATATGATGAAACAAGTTGAGTAATCCTATATAAGCTAGAAAGCTATAAGGAAAGTCGTAAAGAAAGCAGTAAAGAAAGCAATAAGGAATACAAAAGAAATTAGATAAGCTAACAGATTATGCTACKAAGGCTAGAAATTCTTATCATCTAAGAAAGGAAATAAGTGTTYGACTTGCCTAGCGAAGCAAATAAAATCAATTAACACTAGAGAGATAATCATAAATCTAGCTACTCAATGAAAGCATAGATAAAAATAAAGATAATTTTCTTGATTGTTGGCTTGATTCTTCCCTTTCTTTGTTTCATCTCTTCTTATTTATACTCCAAGTCTTTACCTTGCTGCGAGCTGTCGGCCAAGAAAGACGGCTGCCATTATGCCATTTCTCCTTCTTCTTTGCTATTTCCTAGACCCACATCCGCCTCAATCGGCCATTCAGTTGATCGTGCCCATTCATCCTCGGTCAGATGGTTATGGTCTTATGTGGTTGTAGAGTGGATCTTCTGAATTCTCGCTATTTCTACCCATTTGATTGACTTTTTCCTTCTGCTCATTGATTGCTATATGATTTGTTCCTTCCCTRATTTTCATTATCTTTGGGTTCCTTAGCCGTTTCAACTCCTTTCTCCTTGGACTCGCTTCTGATTTGTTCTTGCTCGGGTAGTCGTTGCTTCTTGCCTCAGCTGTTGACGTCACCTATTTTTAGGCATCAACACATGCCCCCCCAAAGCGTTTGCCTTAATCAGCTGTGCTAATCAACCGATTTAGGCAAAGCTTGGTGTTATCCGCCTTTTCTTATGCTTTTSGGATTCTTGAGTCCCGTTGACTGATGACTCAGGCCAGTTGRCTATTGATTAGCCGATTAAGTTACTTGAGTAATGATGACTTTTCTTGGGACTTACAGTTGTCATGTCTCCCCAGCTTCTACTGGCGACTAATTTGACCAGAAGGGTTTACTTTCTTACTTTTCACATACCACTTCCTTCTCATTCAAGCTCTTGGTTTCCGACTTGTGTCRCCCTTTCCAAATTCTGCAACYTGTTTCCCRGCTTTTCGACTTCTTCCTCTTTCGATTGTATGCTAAAAATCATGTCTTTGAGCAGTGAGACAAATGATGAAGCTTTTGATCAGCCTTAGCTTGTCAATCATCAATTTCTCATTTGCCATGATTCTACTAAAGAATCTTTTGGACTGAGAATGACTGCACTTCCTTCGATTTCTTAGTTAGCCTTTTCCTTTATCAAACCCGAGGGGTTTGATCTTCCTCTACTGTTGTCCGCCTAGTCTTTGGCCAGGTGGCTAAAGAATTTCTACTGCTAAACTTGGTGGTTGGTAAGCTTCGAACAATGGGCTGATCGCCTTTCCCCGATTATAGAAGCTCTGTAGAAGAGATGGRGAGTTTTCCACGTGATTCGACTCTCTACAAATATCCGGCTGGGCTTTGACCAAAATCTACTGTTGGCCATCTTGCCATTCTGGTCATCGTCTATTAATGCATTTATGCTGCCTTTGGGAATCTTCTTGCCAACTCTGCCAGATGTGGCGACCATTCTTGGYCTGTCAGTGACCATTCTTGGCCTGTCARTGACCATTACTTATGTGCCGGCGTTGTACATCAATACGAACAAGAAAGAGTTTCGGCTGAACTTCAGTAAGCAATTAGCCAGTTACCCCATATTCATTGAGGCTAACATGGCTGATTCTGCTACTATTTCTAAGAGTGAGAATGGGGCATTCTTGCTTTGTTGGCTCTATAAATACATCATTTGCTTAGACTCCTCTAGTGTGGTGGCTGACTATCAGTATTGCGTCAATCTATTGATGAACACTCAACTGCTGCAGCTGGCTTCCGTAGTTCTTTCCCTCATCTACGGGGGGGCTCAATCAACTGATAGAAGCCTCAGTTGGTGGGGATGATGCCAACAATATAGATTCACCTTTTTGGTTCTGTAGCTATGGCTCTACCATTTTTCTGAGTTTGGGATCAGTGATTTATCGGCTGAAACTGTCGAGTCACTTCACAAGGTGACAGTCTATCGGCAAACTGCCTATCAACGAGTTCTCTAGTCGAGAAATATTCAGTTAGCTATACTCTACTAAGGTCGTTTCTGTTGATTCCTGCCCATACTTCAGGCGGGAAGAGGGTTCAGGATCGCTGCGATTACGCCTCGATAGCTCCTACTATGCTGAGGTGAAAACTATTTGGGCCAGTCTTCTTTGCTCTCAGTTGGTGCTAAATAGGGCTCAGCCCACTGACAAACAGTAAGATTTTAGTTGGACCTTACTATCCTYACTGTTGTGGATGACAATTTGGCCTTGTACAGGGTATTCCAATCGACTCTCGGCTCGAAGTGCCGTGCTTTAACCACCTAGACTTAGCCGAGGATGTTATGAAGTCTTGGACAGCTGACTTCCTTGGCAAGATTGAGAAATTTTCCTGCAGGACTTTCGTCCTTAACCTCTCACTACTCCGCGTTTGATGCCTGGTGGGACCAGGTGGACACTGTGTTCTTTCGGACCAATTTGGCCGAACATTTGGAAAAGCTATGTTTCCCTTTTGCTCCGTCTGGTTCCTCCATCCGTTCARCTCTGGGTTGGCTACATCAAAGAAGAAAAGCTGGGCAACCCAGATTGCCTCTTCTCCCTCAGTAGCCTCTCCTCGAGCCGGGGCTTCCAACAGCAGGCAAAAGCGAGTCGAGGAGCTTGTTCCAGGTATGCTTTTCTTGATCTATTGGCTATTTTTGGCATTTTCCCATTAACCTGCTGCTTACCTTTGCACTTTCCTTCCTTTTGCAGAATTAGTTGAGTCGATTGATGCAGCCGCTCTCCCCGATACTCCTCCAACTGCGGCTGCTTTGGTTGGATTGAGAAAATACAAATGACTAAGGGCCACGGGTGTTATGGCATCTGCTCTTAAGGTAATTCACCTTATCCCTTTTCACATCTCTTGGTGTTTGTCGGCTGACCATCTTACTTTCCAAAAGCCAAAAACAAAGAAGTTCCGTTCATCTGCCTCCTCTACTGCTTTTCTAGTTGAATCATCCGAGAAGGAGAGGCGAGGAAGTTCGATCGAGAATCAAGAGAATATCCTTGCAGTCATGGTGTCTCTAGTTCTTGCATCTCCAGCTTCAGCTATGGCCACGAAAGGCATGGTTACTTTCTTCGAATCGGCCATTTTCAAACCTAATAGAACCCTAGGCTTTTTGGAGGCCATGTTTAAAGGATAGATGCCTAGGAGAGGTTGTCTATGAAGAGTTAAGGAAGGCTCTGAGCTTGAGGGCCAGATCCTTTGACTCAACCTTCTCAGTTGGGCTGAAAGTCGAGTGCTCCATGGTTARTGCTCAGCYGACCAGGATCCTGTATACAGTTGAAGTCAGCCAGAAGCTGCAGACTAACACCCTAACCAAACTAAATGAACTATCTGCCCTTGCTATGAGAGACGAGGAATTAAGTACTTGTTTTATAGCCAAGAAGGGTGAACAAGACGTGATGAAGTAAGGTGTCTCTGCTCGTGTTGACCGAATAGCCTTCCTGAAAGCTAAGATCCAATGCTTGTCAGCTAAGCTAGCGAGGAAAAGAGGAAGGTTTACTAGGATAGATAGCAGGACAATTTTCTGGTCGGCCTATTCARGGAGGCATAGCAGGTACGTGCTCGGCTTGCAGAGCTAGAGAATCATCGGCTGATGCTTGAGAGTGAGAGGGATGAGGGCAYTTTCGGCCTGGAGAGTACAAGTCTATATGGCAAGACTTAAGCTTGAGGATATTGAGCTTGATGGATGTGCATTCGACTGCGGAGCTGAATGCAGAAGCTGAAAAGGCTAGTCAAGATTCTCTACCTGAGCAAACAATGTCTCCTATAGCTGCGGCCCTGTCATGACTGACCAAGCTTCTATCAATTCCCCTTTTGATGATGCCATCCTGTCCTAGCTCTATAATGACGTTTAAGAGTTATGGATGAAGCCCCACAAAATGCCATCCCCCAGACATGACTTTTTCCTTCTGCTCATCGCCAGCCCTATGATCCGTTCCTTCCCTGATTTTCATTAGCTATTGAGTTCCTCAATCGTTTCGACTCCTTTATCCTTGAACTCATGTTTGTTTTAGTCTTGCTCGGCTAGTCGTTGCTTCTTCTCTCAACCATTGATGTTGGCTATTTTTAGGTGTAACACAAGGTAAGGGTGATTTTAAAAAGAAAAGATCAAGGATTGTATGTTTAAGTAGTACGAGTTTGATACTCCCTAAGTAAGGTCTCGGGTTCGAATCTTATGAAGGAGCAAATACCCCTTTGGATAGTTTTTGATTCTTTTATGATCTCTCTCAATTAGAATCCAAAAAATTGGAGAAAAAGGTTTCAGATATCAAGTGATAAAACTAAAAGGTATTAAAAAGAAGATGAGGGAAGCAAAGTAGGACCTAAAGGAACGCATGAGACATAACCACATAGAGCACTAGTTAGGTTGATGGAGGAAAAACTTTATGGTAGGTGAGTTTTAACTTGTTAACAGCCTACAAGTTATACACAATCTAATAATACGAAGTCACGTATAATTTATTGACTTTTTGTATTTATTCTATTAATAAATTATGATTTAACTTTTGTATTATATATGACTTCGTATTATTGAATTATTTACAACTTATAGATTAACAAAGGTATTAACAAGTTAAAATTTACCCACCATAAAACTATTTGAGATTGAGAGATGATCGTACTTTCTGATGCATGCATGTTTGGMAATCCTTGAAGATCAAAACTTAGAAGCTTCAACAACTTTTCGTTTGGGGGTCGGATTGTCTCATCAATTACTAATTAGTATTCTGTCTATAAGAAGTTGCCGTTGAAAGTGATGATGCTTAGAGAATAAAGCACAGCATAATGGTATCTCTCTGTGTGAATATTTATTTGAATAAGAATATAGCATATCACTTGAGAGCATCCACAAGAATCTCTACGAATTATATTTGAAYAAGAACATTTACTAAAACATCTAAAATTATTAAGCGGGTCATTTGGAATGCAAAGGAGGAAGTGGATTACAAATATCTAACAAATGAACTATGCAATAACTATTGCCCCAAAAGGCAAAATCAGACATCATAGTCGTACACCAAGAATCCCTTCATTCTTGTTCACTAAGAAGATATTTTCTCCCCTTTTTCCTCAATCTCAAACCTTCAGATTAGATGTGCCCCTTTTATGACAATAATTGCACACAAGATTCTTATGATTCATCTCAAGCTTCAATATATTACATGTTTTGAGACGTTTGAAAATACTAGGTAGATTCTTAAAAAAGAAAATAGTAGATAGGTCATTTCGAGTGTCATGGAGAGATTTGTATGTTAAAAGGGGCAGATAATAATTTATAGGGCAGTGTTAGATAGTTCAAATTGAAACACATATTCTGCTGAATTTGAGTAAAAAATAATAAAAGTATTGCTTTTATTATCAGAATGTTCGATTTAATTTGCATTAAAATGATAAAAATATTTTTTTATGATAGAGTTTTTTTTCCATAATGAGAAGCATTTTAATTCAAATTGAACGAAAAAGTTTGCTGACAAATTGACCTGTAGATTGACTATTATAGAGCCCAAATTCTCTTTCCTGCTTTCTAGAAACATTAATTTGACATGAACTATGTCAACTTGTGCAAAAAGGCGAAAAGTAATGAAGCGGTGGTCCTTTGTAATTTGAGTTCTTTCTCCCCAAACTTGATAATCCGTTGCAGAAGAAGAAATTGTACGAGTACCTGCAGATTTCTAGCTCTGACTTCCCAAGCTGTTCTTTCTTCTTTCTTGACAACCAAAATTTCCACAAGAAATGAAGAAATCAGTTGGCAAAAGGGTTCTTGAATTTGCTTTTCTTCTTCTCTGCTCCATTTCTTGTTCTGTTTCAGCTGAACCAGAGCAAGATTTTATTCAATGTCTTCTTGATAATTCTGAAAACTCCACTGCAATTTCAGAAGTGATTTACACATCCCACAACTCTTCTTATTCATCAATCTTGAACTTTTACTTGCAAAATTTGAGATTCACAGCACCAGACACCCCTAAGCCTAATGTAATTCTTACCCCAGTTCAAGAATCACAGATACAAACAGCTATAAATTGCTCCAAGATTCATGGCTTACAGATAAGGATTCGAAGTGGAGGCCACGATTTCGAGGCTCTTTCCTCCGTTTCTCATGTCCCCTTTTTCATTCTTGATTTGTTCAACTTTCGATCAATCTCAATTGATGCTGAAAAGCGAACTGCTTGGGTGGGAGCTGGTGCTACCCTTGGTGAACTCTACTATGCAATCAACCAAGTKAACAACTCTCTGGCTTTTCCTGCTGGCTATTGGCCAAYTGTGGGCATYGGTGGCCACATTAGTGGAGGCGGCTATGGTCCTTTGGTAAGAAAATATGGTCTTGCTGCAGATCACGTCACTGATGCTCGGTTGATTGATGCTAGAGGCAGAATTCTTGATAGAAAATCCATGGGAGAGAACTTGTTTTGGGCGATTCGAGGTGGTATTGGAGCAAGCTTTGGTGTAATTCTTTCATACAAAGTGAACTTAATCGAAGTTCCAAGCAAAGTTGCGGCATTCACTACCAGAAAAACACTAGAAGAAAATGCCACAGAACTCGTCTACAAATGGCAATCTGTTGCACCCAAGTTACCAGCAGATATGATGCTCTCCCTGCAATTAATTGGCATCAATTCAACTAAAACTAGCAACAATAGAAGTATGTTGGCTACATTTCACTCTGTCTTTCTTGGTGATGTTGATAGCCTATTTTCGATTATTACAGAACAGTTCCCGGAATTAGAGGTGACAAGAGAAAACTGTACTGAACTGAGTTGGGTTGAATACTACGCGTACTATCTCGGATTGCCATTAAATTCAACTTCAGAGCTGTTGCAGAGCAGAGTTCCTCCAGCACCTAAAGTTTACTTCAAATCAAAATCAGACTTCGTACAAGTACCAATTCCTGTTTCCGGGCTTAAAGAAATATGGAATCAGTTCTTTCAGATAGATGCAGGAGCATCAAGGATGGAGTGGTCGCCATATGGAGGCAGAATGGATGAAATTCCGGAATCAGAAATTCCATACCCACACAGAGCTGGGAATCTTTTCATTATCTACCAGAAAGTTCAATGGGAGGAACTGAACCCAGATTTGGCCGAAAAATCCATTACTTGGATAAGGGATCTCCATAGCATTTTTGGTTCTTATGTATCTGCAAATCCAAGATATGCTTATGCAAATTATAGAGATCTTGACTTGGGAGTCAACCAATTAGGCAACACAAGCGTGAGAGAAGCAGAGGTATGGGCAGCACCATATTTCAAGAAAAACTTCCATAGATTGGTGAAAGTGAAGACTGAAGTTGATCCTAGGAATTATTTTTGTAATGAACAGAGCATTCCTTCTCGTTTATCTCATTGAATGATAGATGTTAGGGAATCTCTCTCTCTCTCTCTCTCTCTATTTTTTTAATAAATAAAAGAAGAATTTACTACTTTTTTATCTCCTATTTGTGTGGGTATTATTGTTTATGTATTTTGGGGGTTTTTTTTTAAAAAAAAATGGGCATCCTTTCGTGAACCTTTTTGTAGAACGGATGACATTATTAGACCCAATACATTCCCGTAATGCATTGGCAAAAACCCATCACTCAAATGCACTGGGTCCTTCATTGAGCTCGAGGCTTCAAGCGAATGCCTTGAAATTTTAGGCCATGCATTTCTTGAATGCATTGGTTCTTTTTCCTATTGTTGCATTAAGATAATGCGATCGTAGTAAAAATTTAATTAAAAAAAATTTTGGTTATCACTTCCCCTATTTATCTTCAGTGAAAACCTAAATTGATGCTCTATAACTTCGATCATCTCTGTAAACATGTTTCTTCATCGCCAATGGAAGCCGTACGTTGACCATCGTTAGCCGGTGCCTGCTTCTTCGATCGCAACGCTGTCCGTTTGCCACTCGGTTTCACCCGTCCTTCACTTGCTCTCCTTCGCCACTCGGAGCAGTAGGTTTGCCGACCAACTCCTTCCGGAACGATTTCAATCCCCTCAACGCGATCATTCGGAGGTTTGTCTATTTCATTTTTTTCTTCCATTTATTTCATTATTTGTACTGAATTTTGTTAAGCGGAGTGATTGATTTTCTTCTGAATTTTTATTTGTACTNTATAACTTCGATCATCTCTGTAGACATGTTTCTTCATCGCCAATGGAAGCCGTACGTTGACCATCGTTAGCCGGTGCCTGCTTCTTTGATCGCAACGCTGTCCGTTTGCCACTCGGTTTCACCYGTCCTTCACTTGCTCCTTCGCCACTCGGAGCAGTGGGTTTGCCGACCAACTCCTTCCGGAACGATTTCAATCCCCTCAACCCGATCATTCGGAGGTTTGTCTATTTCATTTTTTTCGTTTATTTCATTATTTCTACTGAATTTTGTTAATTTCAAAGCTAACGTCAGGCAATCTTAAATGAAACCACATGATTCAAAACATTATCATTCTTAAATTACAAGGATATGTGTTTAATATTAGTGTGTCTGTAAAATTTGTCATCTATGCCTCAAAAATTTTCACCATGTAATGTATGTTAGAGATGTAAAATCAGAGCTAATTTTGCAACGTTGGCCACRTWTTTCTAATGAATTTTGTTTATTTATAYTGAAAAAGCTTTTATTTCGTTTATTTCTATTGAATTTTGATACTTTTCTGTTTAGTTCTGTTTTCTGAATTGGCTACTTYATTGAGAGCTTCATTTTGTTTTCTAAAATTGATTAGAGATTGTTKTACTTTAGTAATTGATTGCATCTGAAATTACTTCCTTTTGTTGTCTTTGCTAATTTCATATTGTCTTTGCTACTTTGCATCTAAATTAAGATAAGAAATAATTAGCATCTAGAAGCAGGAACCTATCTAGCAGGCAGCCTCGTGTAACAAATGGGCGTATGTACAGCATTAAGATGTGACTTCCTATTAGACATGGATTAAGAACTTTTGSTAGAATGTAAAATTAGTACCATGCAATTCAAAGACATATATAGATGACACTTTCATCATTGTCTTTAACGCTTTCCCATAAATGGACTTAATAAAATAGTTAGCCAGATGAGAAATAATTCCTGATGGAAGAATTAATGTGATGCCATCTTTAAAGGATTCACTAAGGTCATGATTATAGTGCAGAAAATACTGAACTCTGCAAACTTACTAGGATCAATGTAATCATCACTAGGCTCAGGTAAATCCTTTCACAACCATGTCTTTTGAAATGTAACCTTTCCCTCTTGTCCAATCATTTGTTGGATTATCTACAGTGTASAATATCTGTAAGTTCAAGTGCAAAAGAATATTTCACAAAATTTACGGGGAACAAATGGGACCACGTGATCAAAACGAAAAAGAAATTCTATATATATCTCAGCCGRTACCTTCAAATTTGGGTGGGTAGCTGCAASTACATCAAGCTTCTTTTCTAGAAGTATGTCATCAGGGGATATGTTGGCATAGAGCAGAAAGACCTAAGAGAGAGTGGTGAAAACAGATAATTTAGTCCAACAAAAAAGACAATAYGGTTTTGATGGACAAACATGGCCAAACTAAAACAGTGAATCATACATCATAAGATTAAGGCAAAAAGCTTACCTGAGTTAGTATTATATCAGGATTCTTAAGGATAGCCTTTATAACCTAAAGCATTGGGGTAATGCCAGTTCCCTCTGCATCTGAATAAGAGCAAAATAAGTTGAAGCAAAAAAATTTTGGAGTTTAAAATATATCAAGATATAATAAACTCATTAAAGATATTATTTAAATTTTTCATGTTATATCTGACACATATTTAATRTAATAATCTTAAGGGATGAACTAAATTTACGATCGATAAGTAAATATTTTGCATCTGGACCAAATTATCCTTCATCTTGCAATTTTTCTTTTTGTTTTTTTATAAGTGATCGCTATTAAAAAGATCGTATAACTCCGCCTATATATGCACTTCTTTTATAATAATTAACATACAACAAGAATTATTTAGRAGACCATAGAAAGAATAATGAATAGATGCCAATAATCAATAATGGATTTTAGAAAAACTCTCTTTAGCTTACTAAACTACTCTATGTCCTTGAGATTTCTTTGAGAAGCCTATACAAAAGGCCCCAATGAAATAATTGCCTCACTACCAGTTAGGAACTTCTAGAACTCTCTTTAGTAAGTAGTTATCCTTCCTTTTCCTAGGGTTAAATAAAATTCTCAGCATTTCTTATTAAGGTGTCAAGAATACTTAGAATGTTTTCCGTCTATTCATTCAACGAGAGCCACTTCACTAAGGGGATATGGATCTTGTTTATATAGTCCTTTACAATTTGCTATGTATAATTCAAATGTGTACTTTGCATTTTGTCGATAATTTCTTTAGAATTGCGTGATTTTTGTTGTTGCAATGATAATGCAAATGTTTTTGGCATATTCTGCTACCTAACTTGAAATGGACTCTTCCTGCTTATTTAATTGTCACCCATTTTTTATTGGACAATTATTAATTCTGTTATTGATCTACTTATGATTACTTTTGCAATTGTATTTTCAATATGATATTCACGACTTTGTTAATAAATGGAACTTTTTCCTTTAGATATTTATCCGGGCTCGTTGGATGCGTCATTGCTATCTRGACAAGGATAGCATAGATCTAACCTTATATGGGCCGGGACTAGCCGCCTATATCTAGAGGTTTAAAGTATAGGACTCACATAGGTCGATTTTGGTCAACTTATGGTGTTGCCAACCTACGTGTTAGGGATGCCATAGATGTTGCCGGGCTTCAGGGCATTTATATATTAGGGAATGTGAGTGYGGATCACGCCCTTATCACCGCTATGTTTGACGATGGAGGCTGGAGACACATACGTTTCATCTACCTATTGGGGAGGTCACAATGACATTGCAGGACATTGCTGTGTTGATGGGTTTGAGGGTTGATGGTGACCCCATCTTAGGAGGCCTTGCTACGAATAGTGTGCAAGGGTGGGAGGCTCTCTGTGTCTCTAGACTTGGTTTCCGACCGCTACTCGGCGATATTGAAGGCAACAAGCTGATGGCACGCGCAATAGAGGCATGCTTGCAGACTTCACTTGTGGACGATGCCACTGATGATGATGTCGACCGGCTAGCCCGGTGCATTATCGTGTTGTTGTTTGGTGGATTATTATTCTCTGATAAATTGAACAAGTTTGTTCTACTTCGGTTTCTGCACCAGCTTGAGGATGTTTCCATTAGTGGGTAGTTGAGTTGGGGGAGTGCTGTTCTAGTCCATCTGTATCGATCTTTATGTGATGCAACATCAAGTTTGAGTAGAGATATTTGTGGTGTGATGGTGTTGGTACATGTAAATGTTCAACATATAATTGTCTTAAGTTATAAAATGATTTCAATTACTGACCATCCCTTATTGATACTTTGTATTTTTAGCTGTGAGTGTATGAGCACCTTCTTACTCTATGCCCAATTCATGCCTAGCCACTTTTTGTATTGCCGGATCTTGCTCCATATGGAGTGAGATGGAACCAGCCTTTCGATTCGATGCGGTTGCCCACTCATGTGCTGGTGACATATAGGGATCAGTTAGATGCCCTTACCACCRATTAAGTCCGTATAGTATATTTCATATTTAAAAATTTATTTTATTTGTATGCAGTTTATATGGATGCCACACACATATTTTGTATCAGCTGCCGGCCCTTTATTTAGAAGGGTTTGACATTTGGCTTTCATCACCCATTCCTTTGATATGCTGGAGYATCGTTGAGTATTGCTTCCTGGACAGGGTGATGAGGTAGTTCGGTTTCAAACAAGTCATTCCGACTTATTTTGATCACTTTGGTACGCACAGTGTACGAGGAAGGGGCAGTCATATAYTATGGAGGGACGAGAATGCAAGATATGTAGATGAATGACTTGGTCGAAGATCGAGGATTGTGGTGGGGATGATAGCAGCTCAGTTGGAGATTCCTCATGGAATAGTATTCCCGTCATACTCGATAGATTATTGGGAAYCYGACGATGAGACCAGGGGATYCAGARGGTTATCAATCCACAAGATCACAATTACAGTTTGCTATATGTGTTTCTATCAAACTTATTTTTTCAATTTTCACATTTTAAGCATATTGTTCTAGTTGATTGTACTTGCTTTTGTTCTTTAATTTTTTTGTAGACTTTGTTGGGAATGTATGAATATTGTGGATCAGGCGATGCCACATGTAAATCCACATTCCCAAACARCATTCGCACAATTGAGGGAGAGGATGATGAGGACTATTAGGCRCTTGGGATCTCTCGGCTATCGTGGAAGGCAAGATGTCGTTGTGCCACTTCCTGCTAGTTCTCGTCCCCCGCGAGCGAATATTGATGCTCGCAGTTAGCTTAGATATCGATACGGTGGTCGACGTCGACAAGCTCGAGCTCCAGTAGCCCGTTGATGACATTGGTGGCCAGGCCAGCCTGAGGAGGATATTGCAGCTGCCCCGCTCCTTTTGACATA
>MEJB01000041.1:155290-223808 GCA_001752375.1 Rhazya stricta
ACTCAATACCAGATTATTCCTTTTACTTTTATTTTATATATCTTATTTATTTATTTATTAAATTTTTTTTTTTTTTTCTTTTTTTTTCTTCTCTTTTGCGCCTACTTCTCTTTTGGGATCGGCGAAGTAGGAAAAAAAGAAGAAGAACGAAGAAAAAGAGAAGGAGAGAGGGCGCGGTTCGGATGGGGACATGGCGGCGTAGCGAAGTACGAGAAAAGAACGGGTTGCGGAGCAGCACCGGGAAGGAAAGAGAAGAAAGGAGACGATCGAAGAAAGAGGGGGAAGAAGTGACGCGGCTCGGCAACTGCTTTGTGGCGCTAGCAAAAGCAGAAAGAGGAGGAAGGGAGAAGAGGCGGGCTGTGTCGAAGCAGCAACTTTCAAGGTCTCGATGAATGCTCTCGAGATACTGCGGTGGACAACACGCAGCGAGGTTGTCGAGCGCCTTGTACGGCTGGTTCTCTAGCGTTGGGCAGGCTTCCTGCAGGTCTAAAACCCTCGGAGGACTTAGCGTCAGCTCAAGCGACGGATAGCGTAAACGACAACGGCGTTCGGGCTTTGGACGGCGGTCTCCGAGTGCGTGCCGCCGACGGACGGAGCGGTCTCAGGGAAATGCCATTCAGCGGAGAGGAGAGGAGGAGAGGAACAGAGGAAGAAGAAGAAGATGAGAGAGACCTGGCTGGGCTAGAACACCGCTAAACACGTAGCCAGCAGCAGAAGTCCACCCTGCTGCCTAAGCACGCTGTGCAGCGGTTTGACTGCAGCAAGGATGCCTGGCGTGCTGGGCGTAAACACGCTGCCGGCAGCGGTCTAAGGCGTGCGGCGGACGTAAAAGAAGGGAGACGAGTTACAGAAGAGAGAAACGGTCTATGCGGCAGAGGGAACGACGAGCGCCGCAGGCTCCATCGCGGCTCGGTGGCGGGTAGCAGCAGAAGAAGAGGAGACGGAGGCGCTGTAGGTTCTTAGCGAGCCGACGGAGACAAGTGACGACGCACGCGCAGTGTTGGTCAACGGCGCTGCTGTGCAGCGGGTGTGCAACGACTGGCGCTCTGTCGCGGCAGGGCTCCCGTGCTGAACGGGTCAGACGGTCTTGCCGCGTCGCTTCGCTGCAGCGCCGTCACGGAGTCGTGTGTCGCGGGGTCGTCGCGGACACGACGTCGTCTGTCCGCAAGAGTCGCACGCGGTCACGCGCTGCGGCTACGGAGTCGCGTGGCTGCGTTTGCGTCCCGGTAACACCCCGCGCAGCGAACTTTTGCGCTGTAAGCCCTTTAGGGCGTAGAATTCGATTTTTAGAATAGATGCATATTCCGTGATAACCCATTCATTAGGAAGAGTAAGTATAATAAACATCTTATTTTACTTATGCGTTACGAAAATTAACAATCTCATACAAATACACCTTAAAATACCAAACTGTACATCTTGCTTATGAAAAATTAACAACCTACACAACACGCACCTTAATAGATACGAACTATACAACTTACCACGTACGTTCATTACAATATACGGCTAAGTAGCAGTACTCGTACATTAATCTTTAAATTGTAGAGTAAACCGGTACACACGATCCCGTTGGGCTTTCTTATCATGATCTAATCGAAACCCGTGAGTTACACTCAACGGCCTCCTTTCGATAGAAGTCCAATCTCCCGTCTTAATAATAATTAGGCTCACAAACCGAGTCCTTAGCCCACGATTACATGTCCAGCCTAGTTGGCATATAAATTTTACGTAAAGTCCAACAAATTGACAAGGGAGAATTCGAGGTGTTACAGATTATGTGGTATGTCCAATCGAGGAATCACATAACATAGATGATAATTTCATAAATAAATTATAAAGTTTGTTGTTGGCACATGAGCAGAGAATTAATGATCAAGGGACTCATAAAAGAGAAGCAAGCATTGAAGGTCTATACCACCACCCCATTTACTTATGAGGCTGCACAACATGGTCAAGGAAGAGGCAGAGGCAGATTCAATTTTTATTCTAGAGGCATAAGGTGTGGCCAAGGATCTAAATTTGACAAATAAAAAGTTGAATGCTTTAATTTTCATAGGTATGGCTATTCTAGTCAAAATGTCCTAATTTCTCTAGAAGTAAAGGAGAAAAATCTAATTATGCTGAGATAGAAGAAAAAGAAACGACATTATTATTGGCATGTCATAACAAGAAGAAAATTCTAATAAKATATGGTTTTTAGATTCAGTATGCAATAATCATATATGTGGTGATAAGCCTTTACTCACTGACTTGGATGGACCTTTTAGAGATGTTGTGAAGTTTGGAGACAACTCTATTGTTTCAATTATGGGGAAAGGAAGTACTAATGTTCGTATGAATAATGATGTTGGTGAAAGATGTCTTGTGTTTTTTATGTTCCAGCTTTGAAGAGCAATTTGCTTAGTTTGGGTCAACTCYATGAGAAAGGCCATGGGATCAAAATTTAAATGAAGTTTGCCTCTTCGAAGATTCATCAAGAGGTGTAATTGTTTGAGTTTATATATGTCCTCAAATTGAATGTTTCTTAGAGTTATTCAATATGATGTCTAAGTTCCGAATCTTGTTTCTTTGCAAAAGTGAAGGACTCGGCATGGATGTAGAATTTTCATTATGGGCATCTGAATTTAATGGGTTGAAGACTTTGTAATAGAAGAGCACAGTAACATGCCTTCCATAAATTATCTCCTCATCACTAGTTTGTGAGGCTTCTATCATTGGTAAGCAACAATGTGATCTCTTCAGAGGAGATGTAGCATGAAGAGCTCTAAACTCATTAGATATGGTTCATTTAGACATTTATTGCCCCATAAATCCAACCTATAATGGTGGCAAAGGTATTTTACAACATTGATTGATGATTATGGTTGGAAGATCTGGTTAAACTGTTTACAAGAAAAGTCTAACGCTTTTACATTTTTTATGAACTTTAAAGTTCTTATGGATAAAGAACCTGGGAGAGTAATTAAGGTTCTTAAGATAGATCGTGGTGAATGATTCATTTCTAAAAGGTTTGCAAATTTCTATGAGATGAATGGCATTCATAGGCAACTCAATGTAGCCTATACACTACATCATAACAACATTGTGAGAGAGAAAAATCATACAATTTTGAACATGGTTTGAAACATGTTGTCAATCAAATACATTTCCTAGATATCTTGGCAGAGCTGTGAAATTGGAGTGTCCACATASTAAACAGAAGCTCCAACATTTGCTGCTAAATATAACTCCTAAAKAAGCCTGGAAGGGAGATACACCGACAATGGATCACTTTCAAATTTTCAGAAGCATTGCTATTGCTTGTTCTAGATAAGAGGAGAAGAAACTTTATGCGAAGAGGTAGAAGTGAAATTTTTTGGGCCTGAGTAAGCATTCGAAGGCTTCAAAATTGCACAATCTAATTTAAAAAAACAAAAAAAGAAGACAATCAATGGTCGTGATGTTGCGTGATAAGAGGTGAACATGGGAATGGACTTTTGATAATAATGCAGATCATGTTCTACCATATGCTGATTAATTTAATGAAGGAAAAATAAGTTAGCAACCATTAAATTTTGCTATCTTGTATGTACCAAATTAAATTTGTAGTCAACAATAATACCTRTAGAAGCTCTAAATGATTAGTGAACTCGATCAAGGCCTCAACAAACAAGAAGAAGAACAACTTGGATGGAAAATTATRAGGTTAGTGGAATTATTCATGCTGATGAATCACTTTTCCATTTTGCTATTGTAATGGAAAGTGATCTTATTTCTTACCAATAAACAGTTAAGCAATTAAAATGGCAGAGATCTATGGATGAAGAGATCAAAGCAATTGAGAAGAACAACACTTGGGAATTGACAAAACTTTCCAACAGGTAAAAGTATATTGAAGTTAAATTGGTTTATAAGACAAAGCTAAATGAAGACGATGGAGTGGAAAATACAGGGAAAGCCTAGTGCTAAAAGGTTTCAAGCAACAATATGGGATTTATTATAAACAAATGATTGCTCCAATTGCAAGACTTAACATAATTAAGTCAGTTCTMTCTATTKTAGCTCAAACTTCATGGCCTATTTATCAATTTGATGACAAGTAAGCATTTTTACATGGTGAATTGCAAGAAAATGTTTATATTGAAAAATCTTTGGAATATGTGAAACAAGCAAAGAGGAGATGATTTACAAGTTGAAAAAATATGGACTAAAACAAGACCCTAAACTTGCTATAATTGTATATAGTCTTATTTTACAAGAGAAGGCTTTGAGAAGTGTCCATTTGAACATACTCTTTTTATGAAGTTTGGAGTTGTTGTGAAGTTCATTATTGTTTACACTTACATAGGTGATCTTATCTACATAGGAAATGATAAAGAYTTATTGAAGAGCTTCAAGCATTCAATTATGGCTGAGTTTGAAATGCCTAGCCTAGGGCTAATGCATTATTTTCTTGGCATTAAAATGGTGCAGGCTGGTGCAATTATTTTCATTATGCAAAAAAAAAAAAAGTCTTTGGAGATTTTACACAGATTTGAGATAAGAACTGTAATCTAGTTGGAATACCAATTGAACTGGGATTGATGCTTACAAAGGATCCTAAGGCTAAAAAGGTTGAGAACGCCTTTCTCACACCCAAAACTGAGTCTAAACTCGTTCTCGGGACATGGCATGATCGTACCATCTAAGGTTTTTGATATATTAAGGTACAAATAGCCCAAAAGCCTCTTGAAAAGGAGTCCCACATCGACTATGATAGAATGCATCCCCCAATTCCTAAGCCTATTTAAACCATAAACATAATTTATTATCGGTTGATTCTCTCTTATAATTAATGCTATCTTAATCTCAAATTAATTGCATTATTTATTGATAGAATCTAATTTAAGTTTCCGAGTGTCTTATCAACTAGGACATACTTGAGTTGGATATTATAAGGACTCTCAAGTTATTATGGGACAACAGAACTAGGTAACACCATATTGGCACCTACAATCTTTTTAACCTGAAAAACCGATCACCACCGCAGACTCTCTTTAAAAAATGGCCCCTACTACCATAAACCACAAATCAACAACTGACATCCTAGAAATTGAAAACTTAGAAGTACCACTATCTAAACACTTTACTACCCCTGCCCGCTCAACCCGGACATTACTATTGGAAGTACCACCCCCACAACCGAGCACCATACCTTTCCCTGACCTCTTCCAAGATCCTAAGCAGTTGGAACAGCTCCAAAGCATTACGTAACATGCTAAAGAATTCCAAGAATTCCTATGCATGAAAAAAGGTGCGGAACAAACAAACCGCTTGTTATCTTCTCCAACTACCTGCCAACCCGCTTCSTCTCGTAGGCACTGACCTAAACCCGCACATCTTGTGAACCATGTCCCTCCTAGTCTCCCCTGGGCTCACCTGGAGACCATATTTCTCAGCTACCACATAATGAGAGATTCGTTGCGGCCTTAACGCCTCCCTTTTTCTCTTGAGAGAGTTGATCGCACTCATCGTCAGCATCAGAGCACCCCACCCACTTACTGGAACCAATTATTGGAAGACATRGTTYAGAATATGATATCTGACCTCGCTGTACCTGYTTCAAGATGGAACATCATCCAAATAATCCTTTCAAAGAAGATTGCCTCTAGGTTGCCCTACTTACATGGTTTAAAATGCCAAAAGTCACCCGATATGCCAGCACTAAAGACTCCCTCTCCCATTTTTGTAACTTCATGACACTTATGCTCATTTCCTATGCTATAGACATTATCTTCTGCTGGTCCTTCCCGAGCACTCTTTCGACCAAGTCYTCAACTAGCTCTCAGGCTTCTCGCCCAAGGTTATCCACAACTTTGACCAAATGGGAGATTCTTTCCTAAGTCACTTTGCCAGCAGTAACCAACACCGAAGACCATAGGCCATTGATGTTCCCGACTACATTGGTGCTTTGTAGGCTTTTTGTCACGGTCTAAAGCCTGGTCACTTTTCGTGAAAGCTATCCACCTCCCAGCCAAACACAATCCAAACCGTTTTACACAAGGTCTGGAAGTTCATCACGAGCGAAGAGAACGAGAAAGCTAAGAAGGAATGGATAGAGAAGAGCTCAGCACCKTTTACACTGTCGACGGACGGAATAAACACTCCCGTGTACCTGACCGTCGACAACTTTGCCCACAAGACACACTACACTTCCCAAACAATAGAGAGAATACCCRTACCGAATCTCCCAGATTCCAGCCATCACATCCCCGACCACAACAAAAATACCATCACTTCACACCCTTCAAAACTTCCAAATCCCAAATACTAAAGAAAATAGAAAGCTTTGATATTCATCGACAACCCAAAAAACTGATCGCTACCAGCAGAGACACTACCAAATTTTGTCAATTTCACAAGGATCATGGCCATGACATAGAATTTTGCTACGAACTCAAAAATGAGATTGAAGAGGCGATTCGAAAAGGCCATCTAAGAGATTTCATACAAGCTTGCGCCCAACAGCGAGTTCAGGGGATCGATCCTGGTGAGAATCAATGCCTCATACATTGGCCAGACCACCGACCAACAAACCTGGTCCCGGACAACCACCTCCAAGTTGCCAGTAATAAACCAACCCATGCCCTCGGGATATACATATGATTTCCTCATTACCATGAAAATTAATAGAAGACATGCGACTCTTATACATTGCCTCATCATATCCAACCCTTGGTCATCACCCTCCAAGTCACCACAAACTTGATCAAGCACATTTTGGTTGATACSAGAATCTCTGTTAACATCCTCCTTAAGCATGCTTGAAACAAATGGAAATAGAGACATAGTACATCATCCCCGACGACACCTCCCTCATCAAGTCCACAGGCGATTCAACCCTAGCCATAGCTAAACTCAACTGCCAATCGCCATTAGTGTTGCTCCACAACGTGTCACCAAATTTGTGGACTTCTTGATTGTGTCCATGGCCTTTGCATATGATACCATCCTTGATCAACCAGCCCTCAACAATTTTCGAGCACAAATCGCAATGCACGACAACACCATCGCCTTTTCGAGTGGCCGGGTGTTGATCACCATCACAGGCGACAAGGCTACCCATGGGGAATGCTACTCTATGGCCACCCTACCGACCAACCATAGCCTAACGAGGAATAGCTCGAACCGGCTACGAACCTTGAAACAGCGCTCCTCGACCATCAACACGCGAAGAACACTATCAAGATTTGTGAACATCTGCCTATTGACACCAAAACTCCCTCCTTCAATTCYTGACCAATTTTAAAGACATCTTTGTTTGGTTACTAGTAGATATGGGTACCATCCCCCGCACATTAGCAGAACATAAACTCGGGATACCTCCGRAGGCCAAACTAGTATGGCAAAAGAAACGATACTTTACTATGGAGAGAATTGCAATGGTCCAAGAGAAAACTAACGGCCTGCTTGCAGCCAATGTAATCAGGCTAGTCCAATTCCCCAAATGGATAGCCAACCCAGTGCTTGTGAAGAAAACTAATGGCGAGAGGTGGATTTGTATTGATCCTTAACAAAGCCATACCAAAAAACCATTTGCGCTTCCCCGAATTGACCAACTTGTGGACGCTACAGCAGAACATGATGGCTTGTGCTTCTTAGATGCCTATAAGTGCTCCCATCAAATTTAAATGGCCAAACAAGACAAAAAAAAAAAAAAAAAGACATCTTTCGTCACTGACAATGGCATTTGCTGTTACTGTAGAATGACTTCAATTTGAAGAATGCTGAAGCTGACTTTCAAGAAATGGTCAACAAAGCCTTATGAAAAAAATTGGTTCAAACGTTGAAGTCTACGTAGATGATATCCTCATCAAATTCAAGACATTGGCAACACTTCTAGATGATTTTAAGGAAACTTCCCAAACCATTAGGGCAATMGGAATGAACCTGAATCCAAGAAATGCTCTTTCGATGTTGAGGCCGGGAAGTGCCAAGGATAAATGGTTTCGCCAAGATGAATTGAAGCAAACCTAGAAAAAATCCATGCAATGCAATATTTCAGATGCAACCACCGAAAAYGGCAAAGGACATCCAAATATTCAAAGGATGCTTAACTGTCCAGGTTCATCTCCCAATCAGGAGCAGCAACCTTACCAATGTACCAACTACTTCGAAACCTGACCACCTTTGTGTGGAATAATGAATGCCAAAAAGCTTCTTATAGGCTTAATGAATCGTGAGCACRACCACCTATCCTCATTGTGCCTATCGCTAATGAAACAATTTTTTGTACATATTTGTCAGTAATTTTCTACTAGCACCACCCTATGCTCCCAAAGGAATCAATCTCTCAAGCCTGTATATTACATCAGTCATATCCTRCGCCGCCCTGAGGAAAGATATTCACTCTTGGAAAAATATCTCCTTGCATTGCTAGTAATAGCTAGAAAATTACGACCTTACTTTCAAGCTCACCCCATTACGATTCTCACAAATGCACCCACTTCGACAAATACTRTGTAAGCTGGGGTCCACTAGCAGGCTCATGAAATGGGCTTTAGAACTCMGTGAATAGCACATCAATTATTGTCCAAGAAAGTCCGTCAAAGCCCAAGCTTTACATGATTTCATTGTCGAATACATAACATCAAATGTGCTGGAGGATGCTATAGCACCAAACAAACCACCACTCGAGTAGTGCTAGTTTGCTTACACTGATGGATCTACAGGCATTGAAAATAAAAGAGCAGATTTGGTACTTATCAGTCCTATTGGATCAGAATTTGCTTACGCTCAAGTATAGCTTCACGATTAGCACAATGCATCTAAGTATGAAACAGTCTTAGCAGCATTATGCAAAGCTAAAACAAATCGAAAACCTCATCTTGAGGAGCGACTCGTAAGTCGTCATTGGACAAATGAATGGTAAGATAACTACGAAATTTGCGTACTTCCAAGCCTAAAATATACCCCGAAGTAAAATTGTAAAACAGGCACCTTGTCCAAACTCAAATTAAGAACCCTGAGAACTAATATATAGGTTGACACCCTTCCCAGGAAAAGCATAGAATTGGAAGAAGTGAATTGCCTGGCCATAAATCCCACTTGGATACAGCATCTTATCAACTACCTTAACCAAAGGACTTTACCAAATGGTTCCAACCAGGCCAAAAAAGTCCAAGCAACCACCCCGTAATACATAATTATAGATCACCAACTTTTTCACCAATCAAATTCTTGACTGCTACTGAAATACATAGCTCCTGATGACAGGGATTACATTTTGCTGCAAGTACATGAATGGATCTATGGCACGCATATAGGAGCTGGCAGTTTRGATAGAAAGATCAGACGAATGAGGTACTACTAGCTRACCATGAAGCAGATGCAAAGGAGATTGTACAAAAAAGCCCCAAATGTYAGATACACCCGAAGACAAATCATCTACCCTTGGTCGAATATCAAAGTMTGAGTAACCTAATACCATTTGCCCAATGGGGAATACACTTGATCGGCCCCTTTACAATGGCATCAGGTAACTAGGAATTCATAATAGTAGTCAACTACTTCACCAAATGGGTTGCAGCTCGAGCATTGAGCTCCATCATGATGAGAAAGGTCCGAAAGTTCTTCCGGGATGATATACTTTACTGTTATGGTATTCCTAAGATCCTAATCACTGATAATGGAAAACAATTAGAAGCTGTCGAGTTCCAAAACTTCTACTATGACCTTCAAATTGATCACAGGTTCACTTCAGTTGGATATTCACAAACTAATGGATCAGCCGAAGTCATGAATTGGGTTGACGGGTATTCTTTTGAGGTAATACAACAAGCTTGAAATCCATTATACCCAGAGGATGCTGAATTTGTGATCACTTTTTATTAGATGCGAGTCTATGAGTTAACTTCATAAATGACTCAATGCACGAGGTGGATGCATTTGAATAATAGAAATATAAGCACAATCGTAGATGAGATAAGAACGAACTGGATAAACTGAAGAGTGTATGTAGAAATCGACAATGTAATATTCCTTTGATTGATTCAAGTTCTTGACCAAGTTAGATTTTACAATCTTCTTCTTAATTCCTAAGCCTTAACTAAGGCGTAATGCCAGAGATAATTGTAAATAAAGMTATAAATAAAGTTGTAAAGGAAAGAAAGAAAGAAAGCTATAAGAAATAAAGCAAAGGAAAGGAAAAAAGATAGAATTGATAAATTGGCTTCAGCTATAATTTGATTGACCTTTATCTTTATATTAAATTTCCCCTTTTATATCGAACCGAGATCCGGGGAYCTTCTTATTTCGTGCATGGCCATTCCATGATCTCCGTCAGTGAATCAGGGAGTTGAAACATCCCTATATTTTCACGCTTTAGTGATATTGAGCTATGAACCACTATTGTGGCCATGTGAGATGACCAAGACCGTATTTGGAGACTTCTTATTGTAGTTGAGCTCTGTCTCTTTTGGCCAACCACCTTATTCTTAGGGGTGATGCATATCATCTTACACCATTAGCCGATCCTTTTATTTCTTCATCAGCTGGTATTTATCGGTTGACCTTCTTTGTTTCAGTTGTTCCTAACTCTGTTGATAGTCGATCGCATAACTCAAACCGAGCTTTACTGAAGATCTAATCCATTGCTAAGCAATTTGGATCATTTAATTTTTTATGTTAACCGATACAAATATAAATTCTTTTTTCAATTACTTAATATTACACGAAACATCTGTAAGGTACTCTTTTTCTTATCTTCCTTGTTGACATTCCTTGCCTTCAAAACAAGATAATGAATCTTTAAGAATTTAAATTTCATGAATTTTTATTCCAAATAATCACATATTTTGGGGACAATTTTTCTTTCCATCAAGCAAATGAGGCCTTTCATTTTCCTTATGATTTGTTCCATGAAATCAACATATATTATGTTAATTAATTATTTATTCCTCACGTCTTTCTAGGTTTGCTGCCTCATACCATCACTAACCAGAATGATTCTTTCATTTTTTCTTCTTCTCTCCTTTCTTTCGGTCTTTTTCTCCTTTTCCCTTTTTCTTTTCCCATATGCTTTCTTCTTTTCCTTCCTGGCCTCTAGTGTTTCTTGCCAATAAGGTAACCACCATTGTTTATWCTTCTATTTCTTTTATATATGTATGTTTCTTACTTTCCATATTCCTTTCTATTATGCACTAATTTCTTATTTGGAAATTTCATGTAAAGAGATTTAAAATTTGATTTTGAAGATGTATTGATCAAACCTTATTCAATCCCGGCTAAAGGGGGGATGTTTCTATTGACCAAGTAATTACTCACTCCACCTCTTCTCCCTTTCAGAACTAGAAGCCTTCGAGTTTGAGTTTAAGGACAACATCCAAGAATGAGTAGTTAGAATTTGGGATCGAATACTAATTAGGGTTTATTTAATTTCAAAACTATTTATTTCATTTAGAACATTATCTTATTGTTGTTTGGAATATTGATCATGATATGGTTGTATAATACTAAATGTTCATGGAATAAAGGAGAACTATTTTATTTGTGGATTCAAAATTCTAGAAAGCTTTATGTGAGTAGGCCCTGTATTTTCTAAGAATATCTCAAAGAATATGGTTGTGTCACTTCTTGGATCCAAATTTAACCTAGTTTAAAAGCGAGACACCAACTCAAGCTGCAAATTGCACCCAAAAGATTCAAGGGTAGCCAAAGAGCTAAAATTTCTTTTAAAATCAAGGACATGTTTCGTATTAATAAATGTTCCAACAACATTATCAAACATTCAAATTTAATGTGTCCATTTTTATGACAATAATTAGATTTTCATGGTTCACTTAATCTTCGATATATTAGAATTTGAAATGTTTGCCTGAGCATTAAAGCGTCTCATGAGATGTTTGGAAATCTTAAGTAGTTCATTTAGTGAATCTTGCATGATTTCTTTTTTCCTTTTTTCCTTGTGTAAAAAGGGATAATAMTACTTTATATACAAGTAATGTTCTTTTTGGGCAGTTGAACKATAAACTGACTAAACTCCACTTTTACAACCCAAATTTCCTCATATTTTGCTTTCTATAAACTTATTTTGTTGGAAAATCAATGATGTTTTGTAAAACCACAAAAAATGATTAAGACCTMATCTCAATGGCTAAATTAGTATAGCAACAAGTAGGGTCATCTCTTCAAGAAACCGGGGAATCAATTTCTCAATGAAAATACAAAAATGCGGGTTTTGTTGTTATTAAACTAAAGATGTATCAAAAATAAGAAATCACAATAGTAATCAAGAATAGCAAATAAAAACACGAGAATGATCCGATTAAAGTCATGAAATCCACCTAGATTCTACTCAATTGGAAAGAGAGAGTTTAGAATGTAGACATTGAGTAAAGCAAAAGATTGTAAAATAAATCTAACGTAGAATGATTCCTTTTATTGCGTTTTATCACATATAATTAGGAACAGGAAACTGAAGAAATCATAAAATATCTCAATTACCAAATAAATAAAGTTATTATAATCTAATAAGGGAAATAATCCATCAGAAGGACTGGTCTTTCTTATCAAAATTCTGGAAGATAAATTTGCCACCAAAGGATGCACTTTTGACAAGGGATAATGTGCGTAAACATATGATCATTGACCACCTGTGATATCCAGCTTGTGCGAGGGATGAGGAATCGATGATGCACACCTTCTTGTGGTGCCCTTTTGCAGTTTGAGTATGGAAGAAAGCATGTTTTTACCATTTTTGGCGAAGAACTGGGATGACAAGTCTCATACATTATTTCTAAGTGCTTAGCCAATTAGAAGGTCCTCAATGGGGCTCTATTTACTATGATTCTTTGGTTTATTTGGAAAGCGCATAATAAGCTGGTGTTTTAGGACGTGAGGATTAACAAGGGAGGGTGATGTGCTTGATCTTGCAGTAAGTCTTTTGGATGAATACCAGAATGCTCGGCGTAGTTAGGAGCTAAATGTGATTGTTTCCACAGGGGTTCCAGTTAAATGGCGCAAACCAAAGGCTGGACTCATGAACATAAATGTCGATGGATCCTGTAGGGAAGGTGCAATTATCGGGGAAAAAAAAATGTTTGTTCTTAAAAGGAAAAAAAATGTTTTAAGAGTCAAGACTTCTAATTACATGGGATATACATCACAAAATATGCCGAAAATAATAGGCGATCTTTAAAATATATATTGAAATCGGATTAAATCCACTAAAATTCGTCCATCTCTTAAGCCCACATGTTAGTTTATGTGCATTTCTGATTGTTTAACTGTTTGCCGCTCCAAATTCCACACAATTTATATATTTTTTTCCAATTTCTCCTAAAAAATACTAAAATGATAAATATCTATAAAATCATATAATTAATGCAATATGTGTATCAAAACTCAATCAAATATTCCTCAAATCTCAAACTAAAAATGACGCTATCAACTCCGTCACACCTAAATATTGCCTGTCCTCATGCATTCCCAAAAACTCAAATAAACACAACTCAACACAAACACAATTCCAAAAACTCAAATAACACATAACTCAAAACAAACACAAAATAAAGAAATCCTACTAATCTCAACACTTCCTCAACCAATGTACAACTACAACTAGGCTAAAATCCAATAGAAATTACATGCATTACACAGCACCTCGGTCAAAGCAAATGTCACACCCCTTAATACTCGCTCAAAATAAAAACACACAAGTCTCAACCACAACTTACAAAGATAAAACCACTCAAACACTAAAAATATGTAAGGGTTAYAATCATTCAAGTCTACACAAATGAGAGCAATACCATAAGTATGTAAATATATCGCATCTCCACCATAATAATGTAAAATCCACACACCAATCAAAATATCTTTATTTGGTTATAATAGAGTTAGGGTAAAATGAAAAGATAAAAGGAGGATATGAAAATAGTCTAAAAACATTAAGGAAATGCAAGACTAACCAAGTGACATCAATGTGCAGTTCTTCCATCCAAATATCCCAACAATTATGTTTCCAACAATCACTTTTTGATCTTTATGAAAAATATTACAAAGTAACTCAAAAAGTCAACGAGCAATAGCATTGCTACTTTCGCATTCATTACTTCATCTTTTTTCTCTTCTTCTTTTTTTTTTTTTCATTTGTTTTCTTTTTTCTCATTTTGCTTTTCTTTTTCTTCTTTTGAGCATAACATGTCTTCGTAAGAGAATCACTATTACATGCTTGTCTTTCTTCCATAAAATATCCAAACAATTAAACCAAAATTGCACGTATCAATCAAGTATCTCAATTGCTACTAGTTGCACATTCTCTCGACATTTGGGTTCAAAAAATGATTTTAATCAAAGAAAATTGGAAAGGGTAAAATATGCCATGGTTTAGTCAAAGAAAAGGTTAATGGCTCAAAGGCGTTCACTAAGGGATTATGGTTTGATATTTTTAAGGCCAAGAGAGGTAATCCTAAGTGCCTCAATCACTTTGGTTTACAGATTTCATTAAATGTGGTCTCAACACATCTAATGATACAAGTTCTAGATAACCAACTAATTTGCAATAATCACTCAAACAAGAAAACACATTTGAGCATAGTGAAATGAATTACTCTTTTAGACTCAATTCTCACTTTAAGTAGGTTTTTTTAGTCGATCCATGCATATTTTTTGTTATTATTTCAAAGCACTTAAGGGGAATAACATCCACTTATACATGTGCTAACCTACGAATTTTAACTCAACATATGATATATACAATAATTGAAAGTTCTGAGATCCAAAAACAACCTAAATCTAAACAAATGCGAAAAAGATAGAAAAAAGAAGACGAGAAAACCTTTTTGGTTGTTTTTCGATACGAAATGTTGACTTGCCGGCAATGTTCCAAAATTTGGTATGTTGTAAAACTACAACAAAATAAGTAAGACATACTTCAATGGGATAAATTAGTATAGAAACAAGTAGGGTCATCTCCTAAGGGAATCAGTTAGTCAATGTCCCTCAGTAGAAACACAAAAATGGGAGTTTTGATTGTTATTAAACTAACGATGTATCAAAAATAAGAAATCTAGAATAACAAATAGTGAAGAAAACAATAGATGGAAGGTTACAATACTCAATCAGAATGAGAGAGTTTAGAACATATATAGACATGAAGTAGAGCACAAGTATATCAAATAAGTCTAACATAGAATGATTCATGTTCTTGCATTTTTATCCTGTATAACTAGGAAAAGGGAATCCCATAAGTCCTAAAATATTTCAACTACCAAATAAATAAAGAAATCCTACCCTGAGAAGTAAGTTAAATCTTTTAAAAGACAAGACTCCTAATTAGATGAGATATAAACCCCAACCTACCAAAACAATAGGGGATGTTCAAAAGATATATAGAAGTCGAATTAAATCCCCTAAAATTTGTCCATTCAATATGCCCACGAGATAGTTTATGTGCTTTTCTGATTTTTTGACTATTTGTTGCTCCAAATCCCAGGCAATTTGCATATTTCTTTCCAATTTCTTCAAAGGATCCTAAAATGATAAATATCCATGCAATCATTGAATTAGTGCAATATATTTATCTAAACTCCATCAAATATTCAGTAAATATCACACTAAAAATGACTCTATCTATTAGTGTCATGATCATATTTGGACATGATTTTACATGGCATTCGTGTCCTCCTTAAATGTAATAAAATTGATTTGTATCTTTTATGTCAGAATATATTGAAATGATATATTTACTTACCCAAAATGTAGCTTGAGTGAATGAGAAATTGAGGCTCAAATATGGGAATGAAAACTGGTTACCCAAAATGAGACTAGAGTGAATCAGAAATTGAGGCTCAAATATGGACTGAAAACTGATTGGAGAAAAATAAGATTGATTCTATTTTATATAGAAATAAAACTTGSATTACCTTATATATGATTTTGCTCTTGTAAGATGTAATCATGTGATCGTAATCTCTCCACGTACAAGCAAGGTTGCAAATCACGAATCAAATTTACTTTGACGGATTGCCATACACTCCTTAATACCTATAAGCAGGCTAAATGCCTCTCGTTATAGAGGATGAGGTGAGTGGTAATCTGGAATATGGTTCGTCTCTTAATAGATGMTGATGGGAGGTTAGTGGTCATCAAGTAATATAATCCRTTTATTTATAGAGGAGGAGGTGAGTGAATCTGAAGCCTATGAATATGGTCCCTCTGTTAATAGAATAGGAGATGAGTGATCAGGTAGTAACCTATTTATACTATCCATTTTTCACAATCCAATACATGAATTTATGGAGTGAAACTTTGGGAAGGAAACTGTGCTTGCACAAGCTCSGAGCAAAGTTTCCAAATTTTAAGAGAGYATGATACCACAGGCTTCGACTTTTCATATTATGCTCTACAAACATCGATTTATTTCTGCAGCAAGACGTTTACCGTTTCCTTCCTTTTATCCTGTAATTGAGTAGTTTTATTTTTCAATTCTGCTTTGCGAAAGATCAATTTCGCATATCATTTGATGACATATATAGTCAACTTGTTAAAAAGGATATCCGAGAGTCATAGAAATAATGCGGAAAGTACTTAGTGGTGGTCCATTGTACCCAAACTTGACAATCCGTTGCAGAAGAAGAAATTGTGCAAGTACCTGCAGATTTCTAGCGCTGACTTCCCCAGCTGATCTTTCTGCTTCCTTCACAACCAAAATTTCCGCAAGAAATGAAGAAATCAGTTGGCAAAAGGGTTCTTGAATTTGCTTTTCTTCTTCTCTGCTCCATTTTTTGTTCTGTTTCAGCTGAACCAGAGCAAGATTTTATTCAATGTCTTATTGATAATTCTGGAAACTCCACTGCAATTTCAGAAATAATTTACACATCRCACAACTCTTCTTATGCATCAATCTTGAACTTTTACTTGCAAAATTTGAGATTCACAGCACCAGACACCCCTAAGCCTAATGTAATTCTTGCCCCAGTTCAAGAATCACAAATACAAACAGCTATATATTGCTCCAAGGTTCATGGTTTACAGATAAGGATTCGAAGTGGAGGCCACGATTTCGAGGCTCTTTCCTCCGTTTCTCATGTCCCCTTTTTCATTCTTGATTTGTTCAACTTTCGATCAATCTCAATTGATGCTGAAAAGCGAACTGCTTGGGTGGGAGCTGGTGCTACCCTTGGTGAACTCTACTATGCAATCAACCAAGTGAACAACTCTCTGGCTTTTCCTGCTGGCTATTGGCCAACTGTGGGCATTGGTGGCCACATTAGTGGAGGCGGCTACGGTCCTTTGGTAAGAAAATATGGTCTTGCTGCAGATCACGTCACTGACGCTCGTTTGATTGATGCTAGAGGCAGAATTCTTGATAGAAAATCCATGGGAGAGAACTTGTTTTGGGCGATTCGAGGTGGTATTGGAGCAAGCTTTGGAGTAATTCTTTCATACAAAGTGAACTTACTCGAAGTTCCTAGCAAAGTTGCGGCGTTCACTACCAGAAAAACACTAGAAGAAAATGCCACAGAGCTCGTCCACAAATGGCAATCTGTTGCACCCAAGTTACCAGCAGATATGATGCTCTCCCTGCAATTAATTGGCATCAATTCAACTAAAACTAGAAACAATAGAAGTATGTTGGCTACATTTCACTCTGTCTTTCTTGGTGATGTTGATAACCTACTTTCGATTATCACAGAACAGTTCCCGGAATTAGGGGTGACAAGAGAAAACTGTACTGAACTGAGTTGGGTTGAATACTACGCCTACTATCTCGGATTGCCATTAAATTCAACTTCAGAGCTGCTGCAGAGCAGAGTTCCTCCAGCACCTAAAGTTTACTTTAAATCAAAATCAGACTTCGTACAAGTACCAATTCCTGTTTCCGGGCTACAAGAAGTATGGAATCAGTTCTTTCAGATAGATACAGGAGCATCAAGAATGGAGTGGTCGCCATATGGAGGCAGAATGGATGAAATTCCGGAATCAGAAATTCCATATCCACATAGAGCTGGGAATCTATTCATCATCTACCAGAAAGTTCAATGGAAGGTACCGAACCCAGATTTGGCCAAAAAATCCATTACTTGGATAAGGGATCTCCATAGAATTTTTGGTTCTTATGTATCTGCAAATCCAAGATGTGCTTATGCAAATTATAGAGATCTTGACTTGGGAGTAAACCAATTAGGCAACACAAGCGTGAGAGAAGCAAAGGTTTGGGCAGTGCCATATTTCAAGAAAAAAAACTTCCACAGATTGGTGAAAGTGAAGACTAAAGTTGATCCCAAGAATTATTTTTGTAATGAACAGAGCATTCCTTCTCGCTTGTCACATTGAGTGATAGATGTTATGGAATTCCTCTCTTTTTATTTATTTTTTAAATAATAAAAGTAGAATTTACTGCTGTTACATTTTCTATTTGTGTGGGTATTTTGTTTGTTTAATATATATATATATATATATATATATATATATATATATATATATATATATAAAATTTCTGGCCTTGCTGAAACGGGCAGGGAAGAACTCCAGAAAAGCTCATCTCAAGAAATGCAGAAATGYGGAAAACCAGGCTCATCTCGCCGCACAAATTGTTCAGGAAAGGAGGAGCCTCTTCCACCGAGCTAGCTCATATCTTGTAAAGTTTGTTTATATCGAATGGTGGAGACATGAGTTAAATCATAATAAAATTAGTTATTCATTCATGTTTTCGATTCGTTATTATATTGATTAATGAGAATGGAATATAAATATGTGCAATTAACTTTTTTTTATAAATGACAGTGTGATAATTAAGTAGATTATCCTAAATTTTTATTAGAAAAATATATCTATATTTCGTACTTATTATATAAAATGTATTAGTAGTATTTATTTCATATTTATTTTCTTTTTTTACTATTATCTTCAATCATATTGATAAGCAATAGTAGCGTTTAAAACCACTTCCAATATAGTCTGTCTAAAATAATTTTAAAACTAAATTACAAAAATACATTAAAATACTTTTTATTTAAAAAAGAATTCGAAATTATTTTTAAAATAAGCAAAGACAGACTTGTGAAGATCTCATCATTATGTTGTCGGCTTGTTAGCCGTCTCTATCTCAGCTAATTGACTAACGGCTCCAACTACTGAGAGGTCATCCATGATGTCATGATATAATATCTAGGGAAGTCATTCTTCTAGGATAATATTCGATTTTCTTAGTGAAGGGGCTGGTAGTGGAGTGTCGCTTTCATTTCGAGGGTAGGAGATTTTTTATTCTATTTCATGTTATATATTATTTATATATTAAGTAAAGTATGATGTTTATTTATTTTTCATCATTTTTAATATATTTGTTATCTCATTATGCATTAAATTAAAATATTTTAGAAGATTTATAATTTACTTTTTATATATAATATATTTCTCTTCAAATTATAAGTATTCGCATTTGACTCAATACAAATTATCATTTTACTTTTATTAATTATGGAATTATAAATAAGATATATGTATTAATGCAAATAATTATTATTTTATTAAAATTAAAAAGATTAATCGTGAAAGTTTAAATAAATGCAAATATATATAGATTTTTAAGAAATTGAACATTTGTCTTCAAACAACTCTAATAAATATGGAAGGAAATATCTTGAGTATATTTTGTAAAAATATAGTAAAGGTAACAAAAATATGATTTACCAAATTATCTAGTCATATTTTAGTAACAAATCTTGAAACAAAATTTCWTTTTTCTCTTTTGTTCTAAAATAAAATCACAAGTGAAAAAGCAACCCAATTTAGCTATAAAAAAAAAAGAAAGATTATTTTATCATTGTTTCAGAAAAAGGAAAAAAGAAAGATTATTTTGACCTACCAATCGGAAATCCAATAAGATCTTGCACCTCGTCAGCAATTGGCAAAGTGTATACTTGGATATCACTAGAAATACATGGGAATACAAGCCATCTCTATCCCATCATATCAACTAATTTGTGAGGTCGGTTTTGTAGCTGAATGGATTGAGATATTTGTATTCTGACTTTTCCTGAGTCCATAGATTCCAGAACATGAGCAAAAGTCAATCTTCTAGAGGGAAGGGAAGTTTCCAATTTTCCTTTTCCTAATATGGCCCGGGTAACAAAACATTTCCATTTTTTTTTTGTCTTCCAGTATTTTATTTTTATCTTCGAAGTGATTTTGAAAATTTTCTTTTGAATGCGATATTGTTGAAAATGAGTTCTTTTATTATTATTTTGATAAACTGTTTTTAAAAACAAAAATGTGAAAAAACTCATTTACTTTAGATGTATTTTTCGCATGAGCAAGCATTTTTTTGTTTCCTTTCTGATTCTCATCGCTTATTTTGCTTAAAATATGACTTTTTTTTATTTTTCTATTTTCCCTACGAACTTTTATTTTTTTAAAAAATGTATTTCATAAAATGATTAAGTAAACAGTTCTCAATATTTTGAATGATTAAAAATTAAAACATTGGCATGAAAACCACGAGGAGAATGGAGCCAGTTTTTATAGTAAAAAACTTTCGTGTTCTACTTTAGTTAGCTAATATTAAGAGGGAAAAACTATAAAAATGAAAAAGGGAAAAAGAAGAAAGAAATCATTTTAACAGCAACCCTTCATCATTGTGCTTGAGGAGTGGGATAATGGGATTACATTTGGATTCCAATTTTAATACCAGTTGGGGCCACATCGATTTCGACCTAACAAGCCACTATATATATGTATATATATATATATATGTATTTTGCTTCTTTAACCATTTTTTCCCCCAAGTTCTCTCAGGCTTGATTCAGATCCGCCCTAATGCTAGTGAGGAAGAGGGACTCTTGAACAAAATGCAACAGTACTTTGTCAACTTATGGTAAATGTAACCTCTGAGCTTCTCAATAGTATCAACACCCTTGTTTCTGCTATGCTCAATCTCTCATTATCAACTACTACAGTTACTTCAAAGGCAAATCAGACCCTTCTTGGTGGAAGAATGGATGAAATTCCCGAATCAGAGGAAATGATTAGGAAGAAGATGTGTTAAGTAGATAGTTCAAACATACACGAATTTAGGACTGTTAGGTTAGAAGAGTGGATGAGAAGGTGAGGGTATGTTTTGGAAATTGGGAGGAATATTTAGCTGGGTTTAAGTTGAAAAAGAATTTATGAGTATGAGTTATAAGTGGATTTTCTTCGTTCAAATTAAAAGCATTTTGTTACGTTGATAAGTACCATACTTGATTTAGTTTATCTAATTTCTTGATAAATTATCAATGATAATATGTAGTCATTTTACTACAAAATCTGGCTCTCCTCTTCTGCTGCGGTTATGGTACTTCTTTATTTGTCACACACTGATCAAACGCATTGTCTCTGATGTCTCGACTTGTGTTAATTGCAGCTAGATACAGTAGTTGGCTCGCGGTGCTTTCGACCGTTTGGTTAATTCATTTTATTGTTCCGTTTAAAATGCTTACATCCAATAATAATGCAATAATTCATTAACCCAAAATGTCCCAATTGCACAGAGTAAATGCTAATATCAACTACACCAAATATACCAACACTACTAAAGACCTGCAAAATACCATATTCCAATACTAATTAATTACCAACACCAAATATCCAAAAATTACCATAATTACCAAAATAGAGCCAAACACTCCCCCTCTTTGGTCATAGAACACGTCAAAATACCAGTACATCCCAGTACATCCCACAAAGATGGGGGACGACT
Source organism: Rhazya stricta (assembly GCA_001752375.1). Classification (NCBI taxonomy): domain Eukaryota; kingdom Viridiplantae; phylum Streptophyta; class Magnoliopsida; order Gentianales; family Apocynaceae; genus Rhazya; species Rhazya stricta. The sequence goes on from MEJB01000041.1 coordinate 176,994, forward strand.
CCTGGGGTGAAGATGTGCAGATATAAAGCTATCCAAAATCTCCCTTTTTTGGTTCTTTTTATTTGAAAGAAAATAAAAAATAAAATTAATAAAGAATAAAGAAACACACAACAGACATTTAAGGCACTAAACCCTAATGAATTAAAAGAAATCAAAGAAGATGATTTACTTGATGAGACTATATGATTTTSAAACATTCTTCTTAGAAAGCTAATTACACAAAATTCATGAAGAGTTATAGGAAAAATATGTTTCAGTATATGCATTTTTCAAGATTTAGCTTCCAAATATTCAAGTATCATAATTTCATGGCACGACATCCACATTATATCTGAGAAGCAAGAGCGTTCTAAATAAATTTTGAAAATTAATAGCACATTCTGCAAAGCAAGAGCATATGATTGTGTCCTCAAAGGGATTTGTAGCACTTTGGCTAAATGATTGTCCCCTTCTCTCTCTTAAGAAACATAGATACTCAACAATGAAACATCACATAATTTCCTTTTTCAGTCGTTCCTTCTCCCCATTGATTTTATTTATCATCTTAATTTATGCATAATGAATAAAAACAATCAATGTTGTCCCACTACGTCAAAAAAGGCATATGATGACTTATATCTCATGACGTTTTTAGCAAACATTGCCATAGGCCTTATTTAATGATCTATGTCAACGTTTAGATTAAACATCATTATATACATATGTAAGACGATATTTGAAAATGAAGTTTACCTATATATCGCCATAATACTATCTGTGATGACATATGTGGCAACGTTTGTTCAAATGACATCTATGATGACATATGTGGCAATATTTGCACTATGTGTTGGCAAAAATACATGTTATGCCAACATTTAATACGCAAGAATTAAAGATCATAACGAAATCATGAKATGGGGCAATATATGCTGACGATGTTTTCTTGTTTAGTTGCCTAAACACTAGATATGATGACTGAAGGGACAACATTTATAAAACGTCATTCTAAAGTGAATGGAGATGACATTTTAAAAAGAAGTTTGCACTATGTATTAACAAAAATACATGTTACAACATTTCATATACACGATATTAAAGGTCGTAAAAGAACGATATGTGGTGGCATATGCTAACTTACATTTCCCCTTTATTCCCCTAATCACTAGATATGATGATTAAAGGGACATTAGTTATAAAAATATTCTATATTGAATTGAGACGAAATTTTAGATTGATGTTTACTCTAAGTGTTGCCATAAACACATGTTATGCCCAATTTAATATATATTGGCTTTAAAGGTCAATAGGAATCACGAGATTATATGACATTTGTAGACGACATCATCGAACGTTAGCGTATATATATTTTTTTTCAATTTTTTTGGATCACAATATTAATATTATCTCCATACTCTAGTTCACGATGCCTATTGAGTATGCCGTTATAGATTATTATGCGTTATCGTTTACTTTGATTTTTTATAACTCAAACATGCTCAGCCATATATGTCAACCCACCTGTGCATTTGTTTAATAAATCAAGTAATGGGCCTCTGGTTTGGAACTTTTGTAGCCCACACATGATCAGTCCAATTTTTAATAATTTTTCATTGGTACAAGTTACTATGACATAGATGACTATCGTAGTTGACTATGGATGTCACATATGGCTTGAACAGGTTTTTTCCATTAACCGTTAAAGAGTTTTTTTTTCCCCTAACAAAACAAAACTTACGTAATTAAAAAATTTCACAAAAACTTACATAAGAGAAACCATTAATGAAACATATATCAGCCACAAAAACTAATAAATAAACATTAGGAATAAAACAGAATATTGTTCAACAAAGACATTGAAATTAACTTGGCTAAAATATTGTTAAACAAAGGCATCATTGAAAAAATGAACTCACTTTTCAACTGCTTCCTTTTCTGCACCATTCAAATCCAGGGTTCTCTCTAATTAAGGGCTTTTATCTCGACTGGCACACATTGCTTGATCATCTATTTGATTTCTTTGAAATATTCATTCAHTTCATTTTTTGAACTTCTTGAAAGTTGTCTTAGAAATCTTTTGCCTTCTCTCCACCTTCTCAATCTTGCCTCAATCTTCAACATACCTTCCTCAATTACTTCAAGCTTGGAAATCATAGCTACAAATTTGGAACTATTGCCATGCTTAACGCCATGCTCAATGAGACTGTCAAAATTTTCTTGCGATTTCTTTCTCTTTGATTTTATTGTTTGAATGTTTTTGGTCTCAAAAACTCCTTCTAAGATCAGAAGTCTCATCATCTAGATCTACCCCGAAGTACTAATCCTTGTCAATAAGCAACCATATGGTAGCTTCCCCTTGCTAGTTAGAGCAAACTTATGTTGATTATGAACACAACATCTAAATTAATCTTTTCACGCTTCAAAACTTTGTAAATAAGAACCTAACCACTCACTGTATTTTCTTTCACCAATGACATTGAACAAATTGAGTAACAATGGGAGCTTTGGACTGAGATCCATGTTGTTCAAATTAACTTCTATAAGATGCCCATAAAGAAATATGTATACTTCTACCTTGTTAGACCTACTATATTACTATCATATTCACCAACTTCATCAACGTAAATGCCCCTATCAGCTAAGACAAAAATTTCATTAATAGTCTTTGTATCCATCCTAATTTTTACCCCCTTCATCCAAGAGTTAATCACTAGATTCCTATTCTTATCATGCTCATTCCACATATTTGCATAAAATAGTCTAATTACCCTTGAAATTTATCCCACTCTTGAAATTTAAGTAATTGTTTGAGTAACGGAAGCTGTAACCAATCCAAAATCGATAATTTACCATGGACGATTTCTCTGCAATGAAATTCGTCATCAAATCTTTCTTCAAGCATAGGAATTTGTTTGAGTTTTTTTTCAGTGCTTCAATTTTTACGCTTCAATATTTCTTCAAATCATCCTCTTCATCATTGGGCAAGTCAAGAATTGAGCTGCATCATCATCCATTTTACCATATCTTCCTCTACCTCCTCTTCTTACTCGTTATCATGTACCTCTGAATCATCCTCCTCCACTTTAGTCGTGTCTCTGGGAAGTGCAAAGACTGATATTTTCTATATAACTTGGCTGCGTCTTCTACTTCTATTGCTAAAGGTGTGTAATATAGAAGTACATCTCTTACTTTTGGGTGACATATTACTAGAAGGCAGTGATAGGGAAAGAAACACATGTCAAAATACATTCTATTATGCATATCAAGCTGCTCATAGTTGATACAATAGCACCTTAAAATGTTACACAGTTGTGCATAACAGAAGCCCATTGAGCATTTTAAGGCCAATGATACTGTGACAATTATCTTCTCACTGCAATAGTTAGGTATGAGCTCGAATTTGCAGAATAGAGGTAGAAAATAAAAAAGGACAATGAAACACAGGATATCAATAAAGTCCATTATAGTGTCAAAGGGGAGATTTAGAGGTTTGTAAGACGAAAACTTCAGCTTTATCACAGAAGTGAAATTAAAGGAAGAAGTGAAGTTAGAAGTATTTAAATGTCATAGCTGAGTACGCCAAAGGTGACATCATTTATGACAACACGCTTTCCAGTTATGTAACATCATTGTTTACTAGCCTTTTTTTTCTTATTATGTAGCCTCACTTTTAACATCACTATTTTCCTTTTTAAAATGAAGAAACTTAAAAGCCACTAATTATCATTATCATCAAAATTCATATAAAATAAAACCGAATATATTTCAATATGTCCTTCACATCAAAATTCATTAGCACCTACTAAATTAAACAAGAAGTTACATAATTACCTACATTTAGTTAAATCATATAATAGCACATTATATATTTTTGACCTTGTATACATTATAGAGTAACAACTACATGTATTTGTATGTTACCATGGCATACCCGAGTCATGATCGTCTATCATTATCACCTATGCCTTAATCCACTCCACTATTTACTTGCAATATAACAATCTTCTGGAGCAGTTTTTTTATTTTTATTTTTTTATTTGAATCTTTTGGAAGAGTTATGATTCTTTTTTATCACAACTATCTAGATATATAATTTTATATTTGAAAATTATATTTTACAATTATATTGTCTAGATTTGTTGAACCCCGATTATAAACTGTCTCAACTGTTATTTAAATTGACTGAACCATGATGAACTAACTAAACTATTGTCTAGGTTGACTAAACTATTGGCTATATTGTTTGAACCATTCACTAAATTAACTGGACTATTGACTAAATTGACAGAATAATAGTCCAAAATGATTGAACCATTGACTAAATACAATGATCCATTGACTAAATTGACTGAACCATCTATTAAATAAGTAAAGCGCACATATTATTTGAATATATATACATTATATGTTACATGATATAATATAGAATATCAATGTGAACATATTAAACCTTATTATACAATAAAATACAATGTAGACATTATTGATTGAGAACTATATTTATGTGTATATGTGTATAGAAGCATATACAAATTTCATTAYATATGATCATATGATTACACATTATAGAACCAACGCCTATATTTCCTAGGTCATTGTCTAAGTTGAATGAACCATGGTCTAAGTYGACTAAATAATGTTTGGATTTGAATAAACCATTGACTAAATTGACTAAATAATTGTCTAAATTGGTTGAACAATGATCTAAACTGATTGAACCATAACATAAATTTTAAGCCATTGTCTAAATTGACTTACCTATTGTCTAAATTATCTAAACTCTTGTCTATATTGTTTGGACCATAATCAAAATGTCATTGTATTGTTAATCAGTGGATATAACTTCACAATATAAGTAAACGTATAAATATATACTCAATTATTATACATGCTTATATTTGAAAAAATGTTTAAGAGGCTCTTGAAATACATTTTAATAGCGATTTTACAATAATATGATCATTCAATGAATCAATTCTGAAATAAAATTCTAATTAATAATATATAATTCATATTATGACAATATAATTATCAATATTTATTATGCAATTAAAATCAATAAAAAACTTTTACATTTTATTTTCATTTTCCCATAATTTTCACTAAAAAAGTACATAAAAAACTTCAACTTTAAGATTTAATTTTATTACCTATTGTCTAAATTTAATTTTTGTTCAAAATTTTCATTTTGCTCCATTCTAATTTTAAGCCTTCCTAAAAGTTCCCTCCATCCTAACTTTTAGGGTTATTGATAGGTTACAATAATTTACCCTAGATTACTATGTGACTAATCTTCTTAAAATATATCTTCCCTCTCATTCCAGTTCACTYCCCATGTCTTYTCTCAGTGCACCTCTCTTTTGCCTCTCTATTCTTATCAAAATACTRTCATATTCTCTTCTTCAAACTCCCCTCTATTACCTTCATATTTCTCTAAACAATATTGAAACACATCCAACGGGATAAGTCCAAGAAAGTTGAACAATAGCAGCAAAAGAAAAGAGCAATTTTTAGCAATATCCTGTTCGATTAAATGGATCATCACATAGAGCAACCATTCAGGGAGTTCAAATGCAACTTTGGAGTTGGAGGATCCTAACTAAGTATACATAAACATACACTTTAGTGAACTATAGCTTGTATCACTAATGTTGATTTATTAATATATTTACAGYAAGATCTCAATAATCCYGCAATTCAAGAGGACTAACTAGACTTCCAAACATTTGAAATATAGGGTTTAGAGAAAAGATTGAAATAAATTTTAACATATTTAATCAATGCATGGATAATGGGGAACTTGATTTTTTTTTTTTTTTTGCGAGATTGTGACAAGAAATTTGGATCTAACACCGCCAGAGTATGAGGATTGTAGATGTGTTCCTCAAGCAAAGAAGTATGAAACATGGAGAGTTGTCACATTGAAGTTTAAACTGGATGCGAGTCGAAAGACCTAGGTCCTTCACCAAGTTGGAAAATATTTGAAAGAATTCAAACATGCTTTGTTCAATAACAATTTTCACAAGCATAAGAGTCTATTGGATTTGAAAGTAAACGTTGATCATAGGACTAAAGATGATAACAACACAAGCTTGCAGAGAGATGGTACTCTTCAAAGTGGCAAGAACAATTTATATTGATATCTCTTAAAATATTACAAACCAACTTCATAGTCGGTGCACGCCACTAACATATTTTCTAAGTGTTCTGCACAACAAAAATCTGAAAATGGACCAAAAATGAGAGCCCAAATGAAGATGCCGCATATATCTGGGAGCATTTTGTTTGCTCAAAGAATAGAACTGGAGGTAATTTATTAGAGTATCTTTCATTGTGTCTCATTTTTTTTTTTTTCAATTTTGAATAATACATCCATAATTTTCTAAACTCTACTTACCTTTTATGTGGATTTGTAGATTGAAAAGAATGGAGCTTGTCTAAGTAGAGCAAAGATATACATGGATTATCACAAGCACAAGGATGGCACGCCAATTATGAAAACGCTAGGAAAATACTGGTACAGAATACATATTTGATATTTATAACCATGTCTATAGTTGATTATATTACTGACTCATTGTTATTATTGTTGCTTAGAACATAATACAATAAATTCTAGATATACATAATACTGAAGGTTGATGTTCTCAAGAATTTGATGGCATTTCACCTTTAGTAAGTAATCCTTTATACCTAGTGTTTGGTTTAGAAAGGAATGGRSGCTTACATAGTATAGGTTGGTGTAACCCCAAAGGTCTTATCAACCTAAAACATAGATGTTTTAAAAGAAAATGAGCAAGTCGAGGCACTGACCAGAGATCTTGAAGACAAGTTTGTAGAATTGACAAAACAGGTTGCTTCACTGCAAGAATTAGTTGTTAAAACATATGGATTTGATCTCCATTTCAACCCTTCAAAATCCAATAGCTAGCCAATACTCGAATTAKTCATGATTGACTTAATCGACTATGAATATTTTTCCATTCATTATGAAAAATGAACATTTGTACTGACAATATTTTTTTTTCCCTAAAACTTGATATGTAAGCTGGAGAACATAGAAGTAATCTTGGTTCGTACATGGCTATTAACAATGCAAACGAAAATCGAGAAAGTTTGACTATCATAATCCACTACGACAACACTAATAATATATAATTAATACTGTTGCATTTAATTATAAATTTAATTTTTTTATTTTTTCAAATGTCACTACATCTATTGGTTTTGATCTTTAGTTAGATAGTAGTTGCTTTTTAAATTAGGGTTCATTACCAATTATATTGTATTCTCACTCTTCAAATTAATATAATTATAATTACTATTCATTTTAATTACTCTTTCTATTTTCCATTATTAATTCTTTTCACATGTAATKGTTCCACCATAATTAGAATATTAAAATTAAATATTTATTCAATTTAAAATTCACAATTTTAATTTTAATTTAATTAAAAATAAGAATTCAATATTATTTCAAAATAATTTCAAATTACTATTATTTTTCAAAATTGATAATTTTTATCCCAACGTTTTAGAACGTTGGCATAAAATAATCAAAATATTAAAATGTTGATGTTATCATGACACTTTATAAATGTTGAGATTAATATAAATACGACAACCCATGCATATGTTCAAAAAAAAATTCGTATAGTCATGTATACAAACATTGGCATGAAACATACTGAGATGATTCATATATGTGTTAACAAAATATTCATATAAAAACATGTAAAAATTCTAACATAAACATATTAAATGATGGACATAAACATTAGGATAATATCAAAAATATGACGTTCATAATTACTGCCGGAAACAACCTTTTCTAACATTTGTAAATATTAATATAATATCTATTGCATGATTATTGCAAACGTAATTACAAATGCATTGTCACGGCAGTGAGTGTGCATGCATTACGACATAGAGTTTGAGATTTATGGCATTTGGAGCAGGGTCTCGAAATGCTGGATTTAGGTAAAGGGTACTTTGTTGTCCGATTGAGAAAGTAAATGCGTCAACTAGGGGTGCTTAAGATTTCTGGAGGTGCTGATTGAGCTATTTGATGAAGAGACACTATTAAAGATGGGGAATGCAATAGGTGCTATCAAGGTTGATGATACTACTATGTCTGCCACTCATGGTGGATTTTTCAGAGTCTGGGTTGAGGTGAATCTGAATAACTCCTTGGTTCCTCGATCTATATTCTTTAACTCTCCCAATCTGGGGACTACTAGGGACTTCATTTGATTAGCTTTTCTTGTGGGGCTTATGGCCATAGAATGGAAACGTGCTCATAGAACCCCCCGGAGCAATATTCCTACAGCACCACCAATGACCTGCAGCCAATAAATTCAGTGTTTGATCCTTCTACTGCTCCCATAGCTCCGGTTGACCCCTAATAGCCCCCGGACGATGACGACTTACAAACGCCGACCCAGACCAATGCCAAATCCGCCACCGAGTCAAGCTGGTCATGAAACACAAACAAAATCCACTAGTCCAGCTAGATCTAAAAATTTCTGCTAAAGCCAGAATGGCCCCAGAGAAATCACGGCAACAATCTTTCTAGCAGCCAATTTTGCCGCATAAAGAGAAAGATCTTAGGCAAGAACCTTGGTTTGCAGTTTTAGAAATCTTATCTGCTTAGCAGAATGGGCAAAAGACATTGACAACTTGAGGGCCCAAATTCAGGCAATTTCAGGCCTTGATGCCCCTTTAATTTTGTATAGTCCAACAWCAAAGCTGGCCCAAGTGGAATTAAAAATAAGGTTGCAATGATGATGGTCTATCAACCTAAATTAAACAACTGTTGTCCAAGCCTAAAAGCCAGGAGGCCCAATGAAAACCTGCACAAGAGTCTTTTAGAACTGTGTCTGGACCACTTGTAGAAATTCCTGTCAACCTTTTGAGCAACACTGATCATATTAATATACCTGTTTTAGACAAGCCATCTACTGACGACCTAAAGGGARATCAAACTACCATAACAGGTTTGAAGGGGATGGAATTTGATCAGTCKAAGGAGGCACTGACAGACTCAAGCATTTCATAAACATCCAGTACTAGCTGTGATTCGCTAATTTTTCTTGGGGATAGATAATCCTGATTTGACCTAGGATATTTCCTCTGGTAAATCATCTAATATGGAGACTAATGGATCGGTTTCCACAACGCAATGAGTTTCCTAATGAAGATTGCACCATGGAATTGTGGAGGTGCAAGTTTGGATGACTTCACCTATCATATCGCGGAGTTGTGCAGATTAAAAAAACCAGACATTCTTTGTCATATGAAGGCTAAATGTCTTAGTGGTTCCTTTGTCTCCCGTATTGTCAGGAAGACCAACAAGGATAGTTTTACCATTGTAGAGGCGTAGGGATTTTCAGGGGGCATTTGATTGTTCTGGAAAACATCCTCAGTGCAATTATCCTTTGTGATTCACTGCCTATGGCTGATCATGGGCGACTATCACCATTGTAATCATCAGATAAATAGCGGTAGATTGGTGACTTGGAGCCAAACGGCATCACCAAGAAATATGATTAACCTGGTCGGTTTACATGATCTAGGTTTCTCTGAATTCAGGTACACATGGACCAATAAGAGAGATGGTAGGGAGAACATTAAAGAAATGATTGATAGGGTGGTGTACTACAAATTGGCTCTAGAAATTTCCACGGGCGGCTCTTCAAAGTTTACCTTCAGTATATTCGGAGCATCACCCTATTATGATCTCATGTTAGGTAGCTACAGTTTCGGCCAAGTCTACTAGGGGTTTTTTCCTGCTTCAACCGTGGCTCACTCATCTGGGTCTTGGTAAACTTGTCTCTCAATGTTGGACCAACCCTAACATACCTATGAGGGAGGCTATGAGTCTGCTCACTCAACTAACCCACACGTGGAATAAAAAGGAGTTTGGAAACATATTTGCAAGGAAAAATAGATGTTTGCTGCGGCTTGAAGGAATTCAAAGGCGATTTGAGACATATTATTCTAGGAATTTGTCTAAATATGAAATTCGAGGTACTTCATCATTGAAAGTTAAATTATTCAATCAAATATCTATATAATAATCATTTGTTATGGCTTTATATCAAGATTGGGGCCTACTAAAGGTAAGTTCAAAATCATAACGTTTTCTTCTATCTAAATGATAATAGTAATAGAATCTGATAAAATAACAATCCAAAATTGTATCATTATAAAGCAAATAAGAAGAATGTTAATCTAAATAACCAAACAATACATCACAATTTTTTTATCTTAATTATCGAAGAAAGGGTCCAACATTCTTCCRTATCTTTATTATCRCTTTGACTAATATATKAACGGGTATCTAATGGGACTTTTAACGTCAGCCCCAACCTGATAGGCTTAGGTAACTCCCCTTGTTGTTCCTTCAGTAATAATCAGCACAATTTGATTTTTTTTCTACCTCCAGGGCGAAAGGTTTTAAAGGTAGTAAATGTGGGAGATTTTCTTCTATAAATGGATATAGAAAATTTTTGTTAAGTATTAAATGGATTTAGAAGGAAAACTTTTATTGCTTCATAGGATACATGATATAGAGAATTTTATATACGAAGAGAGGGAGGGACTTTTCTGCCTTCTAATTTTTGATCTCCCTCAAAGAACCTATGCTATTTATAGGCAATCTTCATACTTCAGGTCCGGATCTTGTTTACAAAATAAATTATGATGGCTAATAGCCATTCTTATCCATAGTCAGAATTATTAACTTTGGTGCAATAATTTTGAAAATCTTTTGTGGGTGGTCATTATTTGGTAGCTGAYCTTGTTTGTCAATAAGTGACACAAATTTCCTCAGTATCTCTTTTTTAGCTGCAATTGTTGAAAACTTTTTTCAGTCTTTGTCACCATATGTGGCCACTATTGCTGTCACTTATCTTTTCTTCCTAAGATTCTCTAGAGTTTTCTCTGGTCGCTGTCTAAATATGTAATATGAGAGACAATTCTATCTTCTTTTTCTTTTCCAGGAAAATAGGTTGGACATTTATTCTTGAAATGATACCTAAAATGATACAAATTTAGATGTGCTTATAGACTTGATTTGATAATTTTTTTATCAATAAACTTTATCTTTATTTCTAAATAATTATGGTTATCTTTATTTCTAAATAATTATGGGTTATTGATGGAATAGTCTTGGCAGGTGCTACCATGACTAAAGAGTGCATCTTTTATCCACCATAATTTTGAAATCCTCTTTTGAAATTAGCTTCCATGCCTTGAAGACTTTAAGGCCAATAGCTCTTTGGTAGTGGATATAAGGCCAATAGCTCTTTGATAGTGGATATCTTTATCTGTGAATTTAATGAATTCTTTTTTGCTTCCTTCATCATGAATAGAGAAAGTTTTTACTTTCTCTAGTTGTATAAAATAGTAGGTAGGATATCTTTCGTCTTGATGATAATCGGGCCCTGCAAATAAAAAATTTAAAATAAGAATATCTTCTGTACTGATAGTGGGGTTGTTAAGATAATAATCCTGAACTCCATCTAGGATCCATCGGGTTAATGCTCTAATTTCAGGGAAATCAAGAGAGCTAAGATATATCAAGTTATTAGCTCCAAAATCATATCAATATCAAATATCTTTATGCGAAGAGCCTTGTAAGTAATTTATTCGAGGATACATCCCAGAATAATCAATGTATCGAGAATTTGTATTATGAAGAGCATATAACTATTTCATTATCGAGCACTGATATTCCTGCGCAGGTAGCTAAGTATCTGATGGATGTTTTTCATTAATGATCTTATGACCTTTTTGGGGCCTTAGCGAAATATCCTCATAAGCAGTTTTTGACTCATCTTACTCGCGATGTTGATCAATAGTCTTTTCTTCAGTAGAAGAAGAGCTATCTATTTTTTCAAATTCAATTTTACTGTAATAATTTTGAATTATTTTATTTGTTATCTCACAGTTTCCAATCTTGGCATTAATCATCTTGCATTCTAAAACAAGCAGGTTTGCAACTTCTTTGGCCATACCAGGAAGGTTAGAGATATCAATAATATCAGAAATCTTGTCTTTAGTGGAGACAATATGTTTTTCCAAATCTTTTTGTTCATTCAAGAATCTTCTTCATGAATTCGTCATCTATGGTCAAGAAAACGACTAAAACATTCTTGTTAGATCRAATTATTTCATACAAAAGAATATTCAGACAAAAGTGTCTACCATCTAACAAGCGTTTATACTTGAGTTTAAATGGTAAATTATTCTGAATAAAAGCTTTTACTTGAATATTATCAATTCTTAATAAAAATCTTTTAGGTAATTGAAAGTAATAATGTTTTTGACAACTTTTAAGTACTGTCAATAACTCTTTTTCATTAATATGATAACAAGTTTGTGGATTACTAAAGGTTCCTAAATAATATCTACATAAACTCTCTCCATTTTTTTCTTTGTTTATGTTACAATCTATCTTTTTTAATATACTGCTCCAACAATATTTAGAGGCATATGTTTCTAGTATTAAATCATCATCATCCCTAGGTAATTGTAGTTTAGGGAGATTTTTACACTTATCTTTTATTTTTCTTACTTCATCTTCTAAATATGGATTAAAAGTAAATATATTATCTTTCTTTAGCAATTCCTAAAATGGCTTTCTTAATTGAGCCAAGTTATGAATAAAATCTAAGGCATAGCTTAAAATATCTAAGAAGCTTTGTACTTATTTTTTATCTTGTAATTTGTCTGGAAAAGTCAAAATTTTTTCTAATATATGATTTTATAATGTTATACCTTTTTCATCTATCTGCATTCAAAAAATTCTATCTTTTCTTGTAATAATTTAGCTTTTCTTTCAAAAAGATCTAATCCACTTTGAATACATAAATCTTCAAAAGCATCTAAATGTTTTAAGTGAGAAGTGATATCGTCAAACAGGATTAATATATCATCTGCATAAACATAGATAAGATCATAATCTATAAAAATATTATCCATTTTTCTTTGAAATATCTATGGAGCATTTTTTAATCCAAAAGGCATTACTAACCATTCATACTGTCCTTGAGGAGTAGAGAAGGGAAAGTATATGAAATGCTATCTGGATGCATTGTTATTTGCCAAAATTCACCTTTAAAATCAAATTTAGACAATAATTTTTATCTCTAGTCCAATTTATTATTCTTTCTTTATGTGGTAGAAAATATTCATCAAAGACTATATTGTCATTCAAATTTTTATAGTTGATTACTATAATACCTAGATTTATTTTTCATTTTCACGAACCTTATATAATTATATAATTTATATTCTAATCCACTAATTAGATTATATTCATGATTGTCAGTGTTTTGATTATTTTACAGCAGAAGAACTTGGAGGCCATAATGTTCGATGTGCCAATTAGAAATAAATTATTATTTCTTTGATTGGTTATTTAATTGTGCATTATTATGTGAGTATATTGATTTAAAGGTGAAATTTTATTAGTTTCATTTAATTATAAGTCTTAGTTAATTAATTTAAACTTGAGTCATTAAAGTCCGTTCTCTTCTTATTCAAACCTAAAATCAAAATTAGAGTTTGGTTTTGGATTGGAAGAAAACTAATAGATTTTAATTTAGTTGTGCTTAGCTGGTTAAGAAATAAAAATGGCCCACGGAAGAATTTTGGTTAGGGTTAAGTTTTTTAAAAAAAAGAAGTTTATAAATAGGGTTGACCAGAAGATGACTATTCATCCTCTTACCCAGAACCCTAACCCTAACCCTAATTCCCCGCCACCGCTGCCGCCCTCTAACCACCCAAATGCCAGCCTCTCTTCTCCTGTCTCACTCTCTCTCTCTCTCTCTCTCTCTCTCTCTCTTCTCCCTCTGCTGGCACCAATTGAAGTGGCTACTATTTGCCGCGAGTCACGGCTTGTGATCTACACGCTGCTCGCCACTCTCGAAGTCCGCACTAGATTCGTACCAGCCTTCATCTGTTCACTGCTGCATGCCCTATTAAAATCCGCCGTCTCTTCTCCTCTGCACGACTGAACCTCTACTACGCAATCTGAGCTCTTCCCAATCCCACCAAATGCTCGCTGTTCGTCGGCCATCTCACCAGTCATCCTCTGTTCACCAGTCAGTCAGGAGCAAAACACTAGAATCTGCACACTGGTTTGATTACTGTTCAACTGCAGAAAGAGATCACCAGGGGCCCAGGCGACCCGGCGATCAGCCACCATGCGCCGTGCGCTTAAGCCAGTTACGTGCGCAGCATGTCCGTGATCAGGACCGCTGTTTGCACGCTTGAAGTGTATTCCTTTCCCAAGCGTGATTGACGTCATGTAAATTACATTTTAGACTCAACACCATACCTACGGTTCGGGATTCAAGGTGAATCCTTAATTTCTTCATTTAAGTTAATCGAACGACTTAGATTTTGTATTATGTAATAATTATTAAGGAAAAATATAAGATCTTATTAAACGTGAAATTTAAGTTAGTATGATTAAGTAAAAGAGATATATAATTTTTAGAAATATGTTAGAATATAATTTAAGGTGAAATTTAGGGTTTGTATGACAAGTAATATATTATGATTATGATTATTATTATTGTTTTAAGAACGATTAGAAGTCATGAAATTCAATTATAATATTAGTAGTTCRATTTTTATTGACATGGAAATTAAACTCGAAAATTATCGGTTAATGTCAATCATAGGAGAAATGATGAATGTATTAATGGTCAACACTTACGTTAAATGAATATTCTTTGTGTAACAATATTATGATACTTTTGGCACATTGACGTTGTGGATAGTCAAGACACTCAGCTAGAGATTTAAGCAAACAAATTTACTAAGGACTTAAAATAAGTAAATCTCTCTCTCTTTTTTTTTTTTTTTGAATGCAAGAAATTTTCTTTCGATGTAAGTAAACTCCCTCATTTTCATTTATTATAGTGAAAGTGTATTACTATTACGACTGAATGTCTCCATGTGAATTGATAATTGAATTTTCTTATGTGATATGATTTATGATTTTTATTTCAAGTATGTGAATTTTTCTAATTGAAGACATGTTGGGAAGTTTAAGTTCAAAGTTTATGTGATTCATGTTCATGTGCATATAGTCCATAGTATTTTGCACAATTTTAGCATGGGCATAATGATGCATTTAAGAAAGTAAATGTTTTTAAAGAATGAAGTTTGGAAAAAAAGGTTTTGAGGAATGAAGTTTGGAAAAATATTATTTTTATGATAATGATTTTCAAACGTTAATGATTTTGAAACGGGGTGTAGAGCCTAGACCATGAAAAGTGCGAGTGGAAATGGAGCATGGGGGACTAGTGCACCTGACCTATCCCTTCTCGTAGGGTGGGAATTCATGTGTTATTCACCTCTTATGAGGTGATGTTTAGGAAAAGATTAAGTTATATTGATCGTTTTGCGGTTCTACCCGTAGAATGTGATCGGGCTCCAAATAATAATTGCCCACTGTAGAGCTTAATGGCTAGACATTACACTAAGCGAGCTCACGATCTGAAAAGAAAGTTTTTCTGAAAGTTTTGACAAAGTGAATTTTTAAACATTAGGACATATAGTGCATGATACACCCATTCATGCATGGGATTTACTTACCGAGTTTAGTAGCTCGTTCCATTTTTCTTTATTTTATGTTTCAGGTGATGACTTGCTAGATGGTGTGTAGAGATCGTTTGGGAGCTGACTTTGATACTCAAGAGTCATTTATGTTAATCAAATTTTCTATTAATTTATGAACTTATTGAATGTTTAAATTTTATTCGTTTATTTTCAAAAGCTTCCRTTGAATTTTAAATATACAAGTATTTAGCTGATAATTTATATTTTRGGGTTTGAGGTGATTTCATTATATATGGAGTATTAAAATGTTTGATGAGAAAATTTCTTATTGTTTACAAAGTGGATATGTTAATATTACAGAGAAAACTTTGTCGAAATTTTATCAACCCTTTGTATTAAAATATCTAAATTTTTATTTTTTCCAATTTTGCAATATATGTAAGAGTAAATGGATGACATTCTTAGGTTAGGATAGTTTCTAATTTGGGAGTGTTACAATTACCATCTTAGCCTTATTCTTGACTATCTCTGCATGATTTCTTATCAAAAAAACTGGAGAACAATGAGGGAATTTACTAGGTCTAATTAAATTTAAATCTAGTAACTCTTTTATCTATTTTCTAAACTCCTGTTTGATCTTCAGGATTATATCTTATTGGTGTTACTAATGCACCTTTTTCTCATGAAGGCTCTTAGTAAGAGCTACGCTTTGTTGCTGGTTTCTTGATGTATTTAGATATAAAGAAATATCTTTTAATGATATTGTACTTATGTCAGTTCAAAGAAATATGGTTAACAACAAAAAATAAAGAAACAAAATTCAAGTGATGTACTACAAGATGCATTAGTATAGTGTTGAACATTTTTAGCTTGTTCCACACTTACMGTATATTGTCAATCATTTCTTGCATTTAATAACGATAGAGCTATGAATATGGACGCTTAAAATATTTTTATATCGTCTTAAATAATTTCTTTTAATAATACAAACTGAAAAAATAAATTTCAAATGATGCAATACAAGAGTGAAAAATATTTTACCTCATTTGGACATTTTCCGTAGAGCGTCAATCATCCCTTTTTTCTTTATTTAATAAGTGCTCTTCTCCTTTTTTCTTTTTCATTTATTTTTCAAAATATTAGTAACTAAAAAATATATAGGTAAATTTAAAGAGCACACTATACCACTTAAAAAAAATGAGAAAATCATAGTTTAATAATAATAATGTTTATTTGCATTCAAGCTCCAAAATCCAAATAAAAAATTTTATTTAAACTTTTTAATGACTAAAAGTCTTTCTAGTGTGCATTTAAATAAAGAAAATATAATTAAAACTTTTAATGAGTATACTTATTTCTAGTGTTCATCCAAGAATACGTATTTCTAGTGTTCATTTAATCTTTTCTAGACTAGATATGTGTTCTTCTTCTCTGTGTTTTATTTTTTATTTTTTATATGATAAACTTTTGCACTTATCTTGCAATATATAACAAATTCAATAATAAATAGTTAAATTTCAAGAGCACATACCATTCAAAGAATATTGGAAAGAAAACATGGTTTAATATGAATCATGTTTCTATGTGTTGAAGCTCCAAATCCAAACCCGATGGCAACCTCAAAATGTTGACTATAGGTAGACCTCATGACAGGTCTTGGCAACCTTTTTGCCTTGTTGATGGTAGGATTCAGCAAGAAGTTGTTTCTCCCATGGATTATCATAAAGGTATTATCATACTATTAAAATATGCAAATCTATTGAAGTGTGTACACATGTCCAACCCTATTGCACATTTTTTTTATGCACTCACTTAGTATGAGGTACGCTTGTGCTAATTTATTTCTACGTTAATTAAGATATAAATTATTAGCTTCTAATGAAAGAACTTCATTGTGTTTTCGCCCTATGTAGGAAACTAAACTCTTAATCGGTAGCCTTAAGCAAGTTATTAAGGTAAAGAGCCTAACATGGCGCCATAATCTTTAACCAGTGCTAAAATTTCCAATAAAATGAAACATTTCTATGGTTAATTTGATAAAATTTTAAAAATATAGTTTTTCTTCATGTTGATCATGTGAAGTTGTTCTCAAGAATTTATATTTAACTTCAACTAAAGTTTACGTAGGGAGGTGGACAGCAAGGAGAAGGAAATAAAGTGATTTTTGGCATCAAGAATGAAGAAATAATTATGACTTATCTATAAGGTTCATAACATGCAAGTTTATTTGGTAATGATTTACGTTTTCCTTTATTGGTAGAGATGATTCACTTTTAAGACTGTACACAAATAAATTTCAAGTGTAATCAAAAAATAAGGAATGTAGTGACAAATATAGAATTTATTGGTATTTGAGGGAGTGAGATACAATATCTAAAAATTCTAAAATCAAAAGAATATATCTTCTGATTTTTCTCATAAATATGTTTGCCTCCAAGGCTGAATCTTTACTTGCAGCAATGAGAAAGTTGAATATTTTTCGATGAATGATCAACAATCCAATGATCCGCCACAAAATTCGAAGCTTTATATATATTTGTTAGGAGGAGTTATTGATCTTCAGTTCTCTAAAATATCTCTAACGTATTCTTTGAGAATTTCAATTTATTGAGTGTTTTCATTCTTCTTGAGAGCTTTAGTCTGTATGTTATGTCTTGAGCGATGCCCTATGTATAGGCAAAGCATTCACATTGATTTGAATAACTATCTCTAACTTGAATGAGTTTTTTGTTGCTTAAGCAACTCATCTTATTTAACTTCTTATATTGAATTGATCCAGCTATGTATTTGGACCGCCTTAATAAATATGATTCACTATGAGACGAGTTCAATTTATTTAGGCTTAATCCAATTTGACCCATCCTCATAATGTATTGGACTGACCCCAATTAATGGCTCAACTTCAATTGATCCAAAATAATCGAGTTTATTTATAGACTTAATTAAGCAATCAAGACTAAAATTATACAATAAACTTGATTAAATAATTTAATTTTTTAATGTCTACAAATGCCCCCACTTCAAGACATGTGATGAGTCCATCTCGTTGAGCTTCAAAGCAAGGCTTGGAGTTCACATATTTAATCAAAAACTTGAATTAAAATCTAAAGTTGTATCTTCAATTGAGTGTTGGTTGTACTTTTGCACTTCCATGCGAAGGTGGGAAGTTTAGACCAACTACTTTCAAAGCGGCAAGTATCATTGCTTCTGAGCATACGATTTCTCTTGGCGTTCCCGTTCTTCTCAGCATATATAGTAGAGGCTTGGGTACGATAGCATAATTCACTAATGCTGGCCTTGGCGAAGCTTGCATCATTATGCATTACATAGATGCTTGTATGTCTAAGTACTTTAGGACTCATTACCTTACTTGAGATTCTTCACCTTCACTGATCATGACTAATTATTTTGGTGAAGGAGGAGCGACGTATTTTGAAGCAGGCATGACTCGCAATCTTATCCATGATGGTGAAGACATCTTTTGGTGAGCCACAACAAATGCAAGGAACCAAAACATATGTTGATGACACAAAGCGGCATGTTACCAAACTGCAATATTTTGTAACATGAATTTGAGTGAGTTAGTTTTTTGTAATCGATATTCCTTCATGGTGGAACCATATAGTCCTAACAAATTTGCTCGTCGACTTGGGTTCTATCAAGGTATTCCTAAAGAACTTAGGTCAAAACATTTGTAGGACTAGTCTTGATTTGGCTAGGAATCTATGATATATTTGTACTTGCTCGAGTACTTTTGCTAAAGTAGTCTTCCTACAATATCCCCCTAATCCTAGGGAACATATCTCAGCTATGTATAAGGAGTGGTAGTCAAAGGTCCATGGTCAATACTTTATCGAATGATGAGTTGTCCTAACTAACAACGTATCGACTGATATCAAGGAATCTATGAAGAAGAAGAATGTTGATGCACAAGCGCCATTGAAGAAGAATCCCAAGCTTGTTGATAAGAATGAATGCATCGAAGGAAGTGKTGCTAGAGTTCATGGGAAAGGAAAATATCTTTGTCAACTGGATCGTCTACCTCCCCTTCCTTCCATTCAAGTTACATCAAGGGATCAAGAGAAGAAGAGAAGCTTTTTCAAGTAGGAAAAGACTAGAAGCACCAACACAGATCGTCATTGGAAGCGATAGAAGAATAAGGTACTAACCTTAATGGCTCTAAGTGATCTAGACCCATGTAAAGTTTTTGAAGGCATACCACATGTATCTGTAACAAATATTTATCTTTCACAACTTGTATACTTCTCATTAGCTTTTATTTTTTCTTTTGACTTCTTTAACTTGACTATTTGCTCATTATGATTTTTATTCTTCTTTACTAGTTCAATGATCAAGACATGGAAATTCTTGAAGTGGATACACAAATTAAAGGTTCAGCAAGTGGCCCATCTGCTTATGATCTCTTGGTTTAGCATGCTGGTACGTAGCTCGTCTGAATAAAAAGAGGTCATGTTGTTGAAGCCACAAATAAGGATGTATCATTGAAAGTACTTAGGTCCTAATATCAACTAGCATGCCAGCTTTATCAGTATTTTATTCTGAAGAGGTGATTCAAGGTTGTCGTCTAAACTTGGTCTCTATGTTGTGGATCAAGCTAAGAGATAAGATTTTCCACACATCTTTTAAGAAAATGTTTTCCCCTAAAGGCGATGCTAACAAGGTCGATGCTAAAATGCGTAATAATGTGGATATTGTCCCATTGGAAATTCATGCAATTGCATTCTTTCAAAGTGTTGATTAATTTAACTTGGCGAGGTCAACAACTTAAAATAGACCTTCAGTGAAATCATGGAATAAGACGCTTTCGTCATCTACCAAGAAACTAAGTGAAGTGGATGCACAAAAGAATAATCGAGTTGAGGAGATGAAATATGGAAAAACTGACCTTGCTGCTATTGACTCAGAAGAGGCATCTTTGAAGCAACACCTTGAAGTCTTGGCCACCAAAATGAAAGAGATCACTTCTTCTCTTGAAGAGAAACCCCAAGATCTATTACGATTACGAAACTCCATTCAATCCATAAGAGAGGGGATTGCTAGACCTAAGAACACTATCYTGTTGCAAAAAGAAGAAAGTGAGACCATGAGGAAAATGGAAGAGCTTCTTGAGGCAAACTGCAAAGAGTTGATGGACTTTAAACTTTTCCCTTGATGTATTTTTCTTTTCTTAGTTTGTTCAGTAGCAATTGACTTTCCTTCATTTTTTTATTTGTGTCTTGTATGCATGGGACTTGATTTCTCAATATGATTTCAAGTTTCTGTTTAATTGTTTGTCCCTAATGATTGAATTAATAACAACTTAGACTAAACAAATGACCAATCCCATGCAAATCTTCAATCACGAGAACAAATCAGAACCTTAGATAAATGTTTTTTTTGATAACTGAACTCAAAGTATATTTCAAGTTGCCTAAGTATCTCAATGTTTTAATTTTGAGAATCAAGTCATAACGTAGTTCTAGGAAAGACATATCTTATTTAGGAGGGATGACTAAACCTAGAATTTCTTCCAAGCTACCTATGTATCCCTAGAGAAATTTAGAATCAAATCGTAACATAGTTCAAAGTGGTTTGTTTGCTATTCGTAATTTAACTCATGCGGCCCATAAGTAACTTTCAATTTAAGCTCATGCAGTCAAGCAGCATTGACATCCTTACACATAACAATTCTTCAAGAATTTGCCATTGATAGGGCCAATTCTCACACCATCTTTTTCAATTAGCATGTACGCATCATTTGTATAGACTTCTTATACCACATATGGTCCATTATACCTAGATATGAATTTATTCTTAGTGGAGTGAGTAATGATGATTGATCTTCTACACCAAGCACCATTTCTTCAAATTGAAAAGATCTTTGACGGACCTTATTTTTGATAGCTTTAGAGCTGAGCCTGATAGCATTCCATCCTTTGTTGTGCTTCCAAGCGCTTCTCATTTAGTGCCTCTAGTTCTTGAAGTCGAAGACAAGAATTTTCTTCTTCACTGAGTCCTTGAATTGCATTTCTCATGAAGGGATTTGATGCTCAAGAGGCAAGACAGCTTCTACCCCTTATTCAAGCGAGTATGRTGTTGCTTAACTAGAAAAATAAATTTTAAGAGATGCAATAGGAGATGCTTCAATATAGTGTTAATGGTTTTTCACATCATTGACACTTTTAGTATATTGTCAATCATAAGTTTCTTTTACCATATTGAAATGTACCCAAGAGGGTATGAATTAGGTTTTAAAATTTTTCTGACAAATATAAAGTTTTAACCATTTGAGTAAAAATATAACAATTATTAAGTGCAATAAATGCTAATTGTGTTTATGAGTAATAAAAGCCACAACAACTAACAAAATACAAGCAAATCAAAGTGACAAGCAACCACAAGACACGTAATATTTATGTAGCGGTTCGATTTTCCTTGAAATATATATCCACAACCTGAAGACAATATTCTCAGGATTTTCAACACTAAAAGAAAGTCAAGAAGACTTTTACACAAAAGGCTCTCCCAACAAATGGGTTTTATACAAAATAACCCTTTCACAACCTCAAGGTTCATCTTTCAACAAAGGTTTTATGTCCTAGAAAACCTTGGAWACTTTTCTCAATAGGAGATAAAGTTTTGTTATACTTTTKCACTCTTGAAAGTGAGGATAAGAAAATGAAGATCTTGGGATTTTATTTCATAAAAGCTTTTAATTAATGGATTCCTTTCACTTTTGAATAGAATAATTTATAAAAGCTTTTGAAGATGTTCTTTCTAGTTAATAACTTTGAATCACAGAGTTCTTGGTGTTTAAAAGACACTAAAAATCCTTATATACTTCCATTTGTAATGGTCATAAAAAGATCCATTTTAAACTGAAATCTGTCTAGTTCGGACATCCGAACTAGAACATTGGAGCATTCGAGCCATCTTCTAAACATCCACTAGAGGACTATTCAGATGTCAAAAGTGTCCATGCGGACTATCCTTCAAACGTTTCATTAGGAGGGCTTTGGAAGTCTGATGTCAAACATGACATCGTCAAGGCCTCATTGGAAGGTATTCCGACTTAACATCAAGCAGATTCAGATGACCAAGACAAGCAAAAGTCCTGACTCCAAACTAAGTTTGGATGCAATGCTTAAGACCTTGGGACATCTGAATGGAACCYATGTTTCATCCAAACCTTCATGAAAAGACTTCGGACTTATAATTTGTGTACTTACGACATCTGAAGTGTTTAGGTCCTAAGTTCGAAGTGTATAAACTCTTTTGATTCATTTCCAAAGAAACTTCTAAAGTCTTAAATAYTATTTTAAGACTAAACATCTATGTTTTCCACAAAASAATTCAATTGAAAAACATTTTTGTGCGAGGATAAAAAGGAAATATCATGGAAATCAAATTTAAATCGAAGTACAAAATCACATAAGAAAGGTAACCTATGTACTTGGTGAAAAAAACTATATAGACATCTAGATCTTTCTTGCATATTTGAACAACTTCAATTTTGATTCCATTGCGATCTTGAAGTCCACTAGGCTTGAATTTATGTTCCTGCAAGAATTCATACACAATCTGAGTGCAAGTCATTATCAAAATCCATAGTAGAACTTTAGAATCATCAATATGAGGTTTGCAATCTCCCTTTTTTGATAATGACAACACAGAAGCATTGTACATTGTGATATGAAACTGGAATACAATAATTGAGAGGTATGTATAATAAATTCACGACAAAACTCCCCCTCAATAATATATAGCTCTATTTAATGATAAAATCAGCAAGTATAAAGAGCTATGGCATGGTTTAAACTATATAATGTTTATTACTTAAGCATATTAAATCACATGGGATTTTTAACTTGACAGTGTTTCCTTTGTATTTTTAACATTTTCCAGGCATGTATGCTACAAATCTGAAAAAAAAAAATCCTAATAATATTAACCTCAAACAGTTAAGTAGAGCTCCCCCTTACTATAAGCAATATTCTAAGATGTCTTTCATAATAATTGAACTTCAATAATAGGCATTTTGAGTATAAATATGCAATTATCATTGATAAATAGATAAATACTTAGACAAGGTAACAAGGTCCTAGTATTAGACCTTCAATACCAACATGATTAAAGCATAACAAAATTTCTATCATATTACTTATCAACATGTATAAAACAAAGCAACAGATTCAATGAAATTAGAACTATGATTCCACATATAAATTTTCTTCCCYTTTGGAATTATCAAAAAATAATAAAAGAATAATTGAAAGGCATTGYGTAAGGATCATACATGCTCATATATRGAATTCATCCAATCATTGAGGTATGACCTTACTAAAAACAACCATACATTTGCATCATATTACAGTTTACTACAAGTATGGTGCATGAAGTGTTAAAGTAAAATACAAATGAAGAAAGCATTGATCCTCTTTTGATTCAACTTGAGTTGTAGATGCTCTTCATTTGTTGCACTAAGCACAACACTTGTAGATGCTTCATCTATGGCTGCACTTGAGAGGTATTGCTTCCCGTTCTTCTTCTAATCAAGGGAGTTTCAGGCTCCCCTTCAGGTTCTTGACCAACAAGTCTTAGAGGATTTGTTTCTCCATCACCTGGACCTCTCTTCTTTGCATTTTTCTAGATGTTTGAACTGCTTGTTCTCCTTCTTTCTTGCTGTTTTGGCTGCTTTATCTTTACAACATTCTTTCTTTTTGTTGTTCTTGGATTTTTAGTAGCTAGTACTTTTACTTATGTTTGAGTTGTAGGTTCCACAACATCTTCTTAGCTTTAAATACAGCTTCCTTGCATCTAGTCTCGTGAATGCAGTCTTTAATGTTAGATCTTCACCTAATGGTCCTTTCTGAATCTGACTAAGTTGGTGCATTGGATTCATTATTCACAGAGGTAAGGATGATTTGAACAATGATTTTTGCTTCTTCGTCTTCTGCACTTAGTAATTTCTTCAACTGTTGCAGTCATTTGTGGTCTTTATTTTCTAATTTCCTCCTTTGCAACTTCATTTGTTCTTACTTCATCAATTGCAGTTTTTTTCTCTTGCTTTTCATCCACAATTTCTTTCAATTCAGCTTTAAGAACATGTTCTTTGTTCAGGTTTTGGGTATTTGCAGCCTCATTAATGTCTTCTTCGATACCAGCAGTCTAATTAACATTTTCCTTGGCTTGTTGCAAATCAGTCATTTTAGTTTATTCTTCTTCCTTTTAGCTAATTCAYCAGTTGCAGTCTCTTGAATATCAACTTTCTCTTCCATTTGAGTGTTATCCTTACTTACTATAATCGGTTGTTGTGACTTGCTTGATGAAGCTATGAAATTTCCTTTTAATTCCTTCTCTTGGTGTCTTATCTCTTTCAATGCCTGCAGTATCCTCTTGATTTCTTCTCACTTTGGCAGCAATATTATCTAATCTTATAGTTAGAGCCTCTTGATTTTCATCCATAAGCTTGATAATCCCTTCGTGCTCATCATCAAGGGTAGAAACAAGGTTTTAAAACCTTTTTTCCTCTTTTTCATTCACTATCTGCAAGACAGTCTCAAGCTTTCGATGTAGTTTTGTGATTTTCTTGTCTTGTTCATTCAAGTTTGTACCTACAAAACTTTTAAAGAAGTCAAGATCATCAAGAACAAGATATAAGAGATTTTCTATTGCATCAAACTTGCCATGCATTGTTAGATTTCTRCTTAAACCTTCCTTTCTTAGCGTATTTTCTTCTTCCTGTCTGAATTCTACTTTGCCTTGATCATCTTTCATTTATTGTTATTTATCATCAAGATCAACACCTTCTTCTACTTCTCTTTTATTAGAAACTTCAGCAGCTAAATCTTCTAAGATATTTCTTCTCGTAGATTTATTTTCTTTTATTTCAGTGTCCATTCTCTTTTCATCCAATCTTTCACTTTCACTTTGTTGCTCGATTTTTTCAGCAACTTGAAGATCATACCATACTCGTTTTATCTTCTTCAATTGCATCCTTTTGAGTGCTTCATTATTCAAGATGTCTAGATTTTTTTCCTCATCAATCAAAGGTACATTCCGATATGCCTTAACAGCTTTGTTAAAAAGATTCCATATGATAAATTTCTATTCATGGCTCCCTTGGCCAAATACATATGATTGAGCATCAATGTACAAACATATGCATCAAGTTAACAAAAGTTTTTTGTACCTTCATTAGGTAGCAAGATTGTTCTAACAATTCTATGAAAACCATATGCTCAACACCAAAATATTTTGTTTCCCTTTCCTTAGGTTTCACAAAAGTTCTACCACGTCCAAATAGAACTAAAGTCCTCTAGACTGAAATCAACGAGTGCACATTCCTTATTCAATACCAACCGAGGGGACATTAAAGATCATATTTTCTCTATCTAATTTTAATATCATCTCTCTATGCTTCACTTTGCTCACTGAAGTTACTTCATCTATTTCTTCACTCATCGTTCGAGTGAGGTTAGCATAAAATTCATAAATTAAGTCAGATTAGAAGTCTTCATCAACATTCAATAGATTGTGCCAACCATATTCATTAAAACATGATTTGTGAATTGCGATAGGAATCGACTACTTCAGCCGAAACCATCCTACTAGGAAAAACATTCTTGTTCTTTGACATAAACTTTTTATACTTGGAACAACTTGAATCAATGAGGAATCTCGGGTTGGAAGCTTTTGTTTTCCTCTTAGCTCTAGATTTTCCCTTTTTAGCAGCTGTTGAAGGAGTGTTTCTTGATCTTGCATATCATCGATTGAAGCTCAAACTTGTATAATATTGTGTATAAATTGATGGGTTTTGCTCACAAGGATATTTAGATAGTCTAATCAGCTTAAGCATAAGCAAATAATTAGAGAATGTGAGGTTTAGATGTGCTTGAAAGAAATAGACAACAGTTCGGACTCATTAAGCATATAGTTTGAAATAGAATACTGCCGCTTCCTTTTATGCTTAATTCAACACATTCAAATGCCCGATGTAAATTGGTAGCATCTAAGTCCGCATCCAATATATAAAATATGACCATTGTTCGGACAAAAGCATTCAGACGTCTGATGTAGACCATAAGTTCATCTATATTGATCAATTCTTAAAAAAATGATTTCTCAACATAGACACATTAGTCACAGAATTTAATGATTCCTRATGCTCTTCTAAGCATAGAAAACCTATCCTTAGCCAAAGACTTATATAGAAAACCTATCCTTATCCAAAGACTTAGTAAATATATCTACAATTTGATCATTCGTACAAACAAATTTAACACAAATATCAACTTTTTATACATGATCTCTAAGGAAATATTTTTCTATTTCTATATGCTTGGTCCTAGAATGTTGCATGAGATGTTTGGTTAAATTGATTGCAGTAGTATTGTCACACAAAAATGGCACATTTATAATGTCAAGGCCATAATCAATCAAAATATAGTTCATCCAAAGTATTTGTGTACAATAATATCCGATAGCAATATATTCGGCTTTGTCTGTTAATAGGGCAACCCTATCTTGTTTCTTTTACTATACCAAGATACTAATTAGTTTCCTAAGAAATGACATGTCCCACTAGTACTCTTTCTTTCTACCTTACATCCAATATGATTTGTATCCAATTAACCAACTACATCAAATATATCACATTTAGGATACCATAAATCATAATCATAGGTGCCAACAAGATATCTCAAAATACGTTTAATGGTACATAAATGATATCCTGTAGAGCTTGATTGAAATCAATCAGACATGCATATGATAAATGTAATATCCGATCTACTACCAATCCAATAAAGTAAACTACCAATGATACCTATATACTTGTTCTCATCAATCTTTTTACCTTTATCATCTTTGTCAAGATTCAAGGTTGTGCTCATAGGTGTGCCAATATCGTTTGATAAATTATTTGGCATATTTAGTTTGATTTATAAAAGTGCCTTAAGGGGTTTGCTTGATCTGTATCGAAGAAAGAATGTAAGTTCCCCCATCATGCTCATTTCAAACCTATTTTGCATAATCTTGGAGAGTCTTTGCACAAAGATTCATTACTAGAACTGAATATGATCTCATCCACATTGATTTGTACAAGCAGTAAGTATTTTGAATCATTTGATTTTATGAAGACAGTTGTATCCACTTTTCTTCTAGAAAGACCATTTTCAACAAGATATCCTCTTTGTCAAATCAATAATGATTAAATGAATGAAGAAAACTCTTACTACAATAGTGAGGCGTGGATATCTTGCTCTCATTAAGGAGATTGAAGCCATCTACGATCTTCAAGTCTTTAAAAATTGATGCAATAGAGAATAACCCTTGCTTGTATCCTCCAGGATGCAACAGCCCAAGAATCATTATTTAGCTTTACCAATTCTACATAAATTGTTGTAGCCAAGCTCCATCTTTCTAAAGCTAATTTTTTACTCTCAATGAATGCTAACAATGAGAATGTGTAATACATAAAATATGGACAATGAAACATTAAGGACATGACCTTAGAATCAAGTGGATATAACCTTACAATCGAATAGTTATGATATTACAATCTGATGAATATGACCTTCAACCTTAGTTCATCCATCTTTACAATGTATAATTAGAGAAACTATCAACTTACCCTATACTTAGAATGTAAAAATTGTAAATTATATCCAAGTACATTCATCAATATTAGAAATGCATCTACAAAAATCACCCGCTCATTTTTAATAATGATGCAAGAATACAAATGATTGAGAGAGTAGAATATCAGCTAAAGATAAATTACCATGGTTAATGAAGGTGTGCTTTGTATTTACCTTTCATAGTTAAACAATCTTCTACCTTCCATAGCCAAAGTTTAACAATTTTGAGGAGGTTCAAATATGAAGACTACTCAAGACAAGGCTGATAATCAAGTTGGAGACCTCAGTAAACCCTTCAAATTCCATGGTTCCCATTTCAAGAGATGGAAAACGAACATGTTGTTCTATCTCAATCTTCTTGATGCATCCTATGTCCTYACTAAGAAGAATCCAACCAAAGAGAATACTAAGAGTATGACAAAATAGGAGCTACAACAACATGTAGAGACATGTGTACAATATGAGATAGATGAGTACAAGTGCCGTTACTACTTTTTTAGTTGCATTTATGATCGCTTTTATGATTACTATGAAATAGTTATTCATTTGCAAAGAACATTTGGAAGGCTTTGCACTTAAGTATGATATAGAGCTGGCTAGCATAAAGTATCCCAAATTGTGGATGGGAAATCAATGATTGACCAAGTTCAAGACTTTCAGATGATAGCACATGAAATGAAATTAGAAGGAGTGAAATTTGATGACAATATGATCGTGCTAGGAATTATAGGCAAATTTTCATTTTCTTGGAGTGAGTTTTAGAAAAATCTTTAACATAAGCAAAAGGACATCACATGAGAGGATTCTGTTAACTACATTTGAGTTGAGGAGGAGGCAAGATGACAATATGCTAAAGTCACACGATAGAAATGGGAACTCCACTACTTATGATAATGTGTCTAATAATTCAAGAAAGGTATATTTGAAGTCAAAGAAGCAAATTGGGAAGAAGAACAAAGATGGAGTCTCAATAGGAAGAACAAAAGTCATGTTCATCATTATGTTGATACAAAATCAAGTGTTTGTTATGTCTGTGGCAAGAGTGGGCACATTGCTCAAATTTGTTGATTCCAGAAATGTGATCCTCAACCTAAAGTAAACATTACGAAGAGCCGTTTGTAGCTACGTTGACAAACATTTTAATGGTTGAAAATCATGACAGATGGTAGGTAGATTATGGTGCCAATAGGCATGTTATGACAAGAATTGGTTCAAGAAGTATACTCCCTGTGAAGAATCCAAGACTTTGATGCTTGGTGATCACATACCATTCAAGCTCTAGGGAGTGGTGAGGTTGAATTAAATTTTACCTCAGGAAGAATGCTGATTTGAAAGACATGATGTACAAACCTTCCATTAGGAAGCAACTTATGTCAAGTTATCTTCTCAATAAGACTGCATTAAAATAGACTATTGTGGCTAACCAATATGTAATATCTAAGAATGGAGTTTTTATGGGAAAGGGTTATGTTAGTGATAGAATGTTTAAGTTAAACATTGAGATGAATAAAGCTGATATTTTTTTTATCTATATATATGTTATCTTGTTTAAATACTGCCATTCATGCTTGTTTCCTCCTCAACTTGAATGCAATTAATAGAATCCCCTAATGTGATATTCTTTTGCTTGTGTTGAAGAGTTTTCTGAAACTCACTCCATGAAAATGGAATTGTCTATAATTCCTAGAACGATCAGATTGTCGTCAAATTTCAATCTTTCTAATCTCATTTCATGTGCTATCATCTAAAAGTCTTGAACTTGATTAATCATTGATTTCCTATCCACAATTTGGCATACTTTTTTATGCCAGCCTACTCTATATCATACTTAAGCTACAAAACCTTCTAAATCTTCTTTTCAGAACAATAAGTACAAGAATAATTATTTTCATAGCAACTATAAAATTGATTAGAAAGGCAATTCAAAAAAGGTAGTAACGGCAGTTGTACTCATTTATCTCATATTGTGCACATGTCTCCACATGTTGTCGTTGCTCCTCTTTTGTCATGCTCTCAGTATTCTCTTTGTTTGGATTCTTCTTAGTAAAGACATAGGATATATTGAGAAGATTCAGATAGAACAACACCTTCGCTTTCAATATCTTGAAGTGGGAACCATGAAATTTGAAGGGCTTATTGAGGTYTTCAACTTGATTAGTAGCCTTGTCTTGAGTCTCTCCATATTTAAATCTCCTTAAAATTGTTAGATCAATAATAAATAAATGAATGAATAAAATTCTTACTATAAGGCTGAGGTGCAGATATCTCACTGTTTTTAAGGAGATTCAAGCCCTCTMTGATTTTCAAGGCTTTGAGAACCAATGCAGCATGGAATAACCCTTGCTTGTCTCCTCCATGATACAACAACTCAACAATCATTGTTCAGCTTTAGCATTTCTGCATCAATTGGTATAGCCTAAGCTCCACAAAAGAACACCTTTCTAAAGCTGAATTTTTACTCTAAATGTATGCTAACAATGATAATGTGTAACACTTACAACAAGACCATGGTGTAAGGTATTTATAGACAACAAAAAATTAAGGACATGACCTTAGAATCAAGTGGATATAATCGTACAATCAAATAGATATGACCTTGCAATTTAATGGATAATATTTCAATCTTAGTTCATYCATTTTTACAGTGTATACCTGATAATGTAAAAAGGTAATTAATGTATATTCATGTACATTCATCAATCTAAAAGTTATCTTCAACACATTTAATCTCTCACACCAAGCTCAGGAGCTTGTTTCAAACAATATAATGCTTTTTTCAATTTGAAAGCATGTTTTGAATACATTTCATTAATAAAATCGGGAGGTTGTTTAACATAACTTCCTCCTCAATACAGCAATTTAAGAAAGCACCTTACACATTCGTTTGGAAAAGTTTAAAACATTTAAAGCATACAAAGAAAAATATCATACAAATAGATTCTCAAGTCTAGTAACGGGGGCAAACGTTTCATCAATTTTAATACCTCCTTCATTTTTGTATTTTTGATCTACCAATTCAGCCTTATTCATATCGAGTTCACTATTCTCATTTAGTTGGCTTCTAAATAGCTATTTAGTCCCTGTTACTAGATCGTCTTTARGTCTAGGAATAAGATTCCACACAAGTGATCTATCAAATTGATTCAACTCTTCTTCCATGACAACAATCCAAAGTTCACCATTCAAAACACTATCAATACAAGTAGGTTCAATTTTGGAAAATAAACCAAATCTATCAATAAATTGCATACAAGTTCTTACACCTTATGAAGGATCGCCAAGAATTTGTTCCTTTGGATGAGATTCCTTATATCTCCATTCTTTGGCAAGTTGTTTCCAGATTGATCATGATTTTCCTGTTCTTGTTCTTGCACATCTCACATCTATCCTCTTCCATATTTTCTTCAAGATTCACTTGATCAATTAAATCTCYTTTGGATTGATCTTACTTGAATAGATCATATGAAGGACCAAATTCTTCATCATCTTTTCTCAAAGAGTAAGCATTAGATTTAGCAAAGGTAACATGCATAAATTCCACCAATGACAAGTGTACATTTGTTGTAAATTTTATATGCCTTCCTATTTGAAGAATAATCAAGAAATATAGCCTTATCAGCTTTGCATCAAATTTGCCAAGGTTATCTCCACCATTTAACACAAAACAATTGAATCAAAAAAAAACTTTGAAGTATAAGATCTTTGGTGTTTTTTACAAAAGCGAGTTTAGAAGTAATTTCTCTAATAAAGGGTCTCAACAAGAATTAATTTACAGCATAGCATGCAGTATTGATATATTCGGTCCAAAAGCATTTTGGCAAAGAATTTTCACATAATATAGAAAGAGTCGTTTCTTGCAAAGTATGATTTTTCCTCTCAACAACACCATTTTGTTGTGGGGTTTTAGCCACCGAAAATTTGTGAGTAATACCAAGTTTCTCAAATAAGGAAGTAAAATTTTTGTTGTAAAACTCTATACCACTGTCACTTCTGATAGAAATAAATTTTGTGCCAATAGAGTTTTGAATACGCTTGAAAAGCTTTACAAACCCTCAAAATTCATCATCTTTGTTAGTAAGAAACTATAACAAAGTAATTCTAGAATAATCATCAACTATCACATAAGTATATTTCTTACCACCTAGTTAGTTGTCCTCATGGGACCAAACAAATCCATATGAATAAGCTTAAGAGGTTTGGAGGTACAAATCATCTTCTTTGGGCTTGAAAAGATGTTTTGATTTGTTTTCTATATTGGAAAGCATCATACACTTTATCTTTTTGAAAATGAATTTTGGGAAGACCTATAACAAGATCATGTTTTCAAATATCATTTAGCAAATCCATATTAACATCTCCTAATTTTTTATTCCATAAGAAAGAACCATAAATTTTAATGGCTAAGCATTTAACATCTTGAGCAACATGTGCTTCTAAATAAAGAGAGTATATATTTCCACATCTATTTTCAATGCATATAAACTCGTTACTACTCATATCAACAATTTTACAAGTACCTTTGCCAAAAAGCATCTTATAGCCATAATCATATAATTGACTAATGCTAAGCAAGTTATATTTCAAATCATCAACTAGAATCACATTTTTTATGATAGGATTGAGTGCCTTACCAACACAACCCATTCCAAAGGTTTTACCCTTCTTTTGTCTCCAAAGGCCACATACCTTCTTCACTCTTTCGAAAGTTAACAAGAATTAATGAAGGGTCATTGATCATGTGCCTTGAGCACTAACTATTAAAGTACTACTTTGTTGCCTTGGACTTGATCTTCAAGCATTCCTGCAACGTTTGAACAAATGAGACATGTGATACCCACATTTTCTTGGGTCCTTTGGGGTTAGTCTACCCAAATGGAATTTAGGCCACTTTCGTTTTTCTTTTTGTAAAAGCATCTAAGAGCATTATGTCCTTTTCTTTCACAATATGAACAAAAAGATGAAGCATAAGAAGATCAAGTATCTAGGTTTGGCATAGTGTCTACTTGTACGAGTGTTCATATCCAATACTATTCTTGTCAAAGGGAGATCGATGAATGCTGAGAGATTATCTTTTCCTTTGGTGAACTTGATCAAACTAGAATTTAAATCAACAACTTTCGTTTTCAGCACGTTCAATAATCATAGCATCAAGATGAGAAGCCTTTTTCTCTAGCTCATTCTTTTCCTTTAGTGATCAAAATCRGTTGCCATAGATAAGCTCAATTTATCATATTCAAGAGATTTCATGCATTCAACAAGAGAATTAATTGTTATCAACTTGCAATTTAGCATTTTCACTTCTCAAATTCTTAATCTTCATCTTCATCTCTTTATCTCTTTGCTCATTTTTCTCATATCGTCATATATGTCAATAAGCGAAGTCTAAGCATCAGATTCATCATCATCTACATGAGAGGAGATAGAAGTAGTTACCTCATCATCTATTACCATAAAGCATGTATTTRCTTTTTCATTTGTACCTTCAATAGCATTTTCATCTTCCTCATCATCATCCCAACTCATAAAGCTTYTCTTCTTGAATGGCTTTGTTTCCTTTTTTGGATTCTTTGAACTTTTTTCATGCTCTTGGATTTATAACATCTTCCTGGATATTGTTAGGATAAARAGGCTTCTTGAATGATCTCATGTAGTTTCCTCTTCGGAAAGCTTTGTTGAATCTTCTTAGTACCACTCCAAGTCATAATCATCCATCTCCTCTTCACTAGAGGTTTCTTAATCCTTCTTAGTGGTTTCAACCACTTTTAGTGCATTAACTGTTCTTCCCCTTTCTAAATCCTCTTGATCACTTCTCCTTTTCAACTTCATCTCATGAGTTAATAATGAACCAATAAGTTCCTCAATCGACAATACTTTTAAGTCCTTAGCTTTTTCAATGGCAAAAGGCTTTGGATTCCCAAGCTTTCTGGTGGAGCATCAAAGATTTTTTTATTTTGCTCTCCATTTAAATATACCATGTCATAGGATTTCAATCCATTCACAATGTTTGTGAACCTAGTGAACATATCGGTAATTTTTTCATTGGACTTAATGTTGAAAAACTTATTGTCCCTTTCTAACATAGCAAGTTTGGACTCTTTCACATGGTTATTCCTTTCATGGGTAGCCTCATGCATCATCCATATGGTATGTGCATTTTCACTGCACTTATTAGGGTCTAAAGCACAACGTAGGATATTTATAGCTTGGAAAGTAAAAATAATCCTCTTCACACATCTTCATTGAACTCATTTTCAACCTTTGGAAGTTTAACACCATCAAGAACTTTAAATTTCACAAATGGCCCATTGTAACAAKGCTCCATAAGTCATAATTCATGGAAGATACATATATACGTATACGAGTTTTTCAAAAGTTATAATTAGTGTTATTGAAAAGTGGTGGCTTGTTAATAGAAAAGTCCTCTTGGTTGCTTAAAGAAGAAGAAGCCATCGATCTTTTTTTCTAGAATGTTAATTCCTTAAATTAGAAGTCATTGCTTTGATACCAATTGAAATGAACCTAAGAAGGCTCTCATGGAGTTGTGACTAAGGAGACAAACTTGGTTCCACTTCAAGCAGCGATGGTGTTAAGTGTTTCTGGGTTAGTCTTTGGGGACTCCATCTCCYCCCTAAGATCCGGTCTTGCTTATAGAGGTGCGGTGTCTAAATTCTAGGCAATGACCCTAGATGCCTTTGGTGTGGGAGCCTATAGAGATCAATAGGCATGTTTCATTTAGTTGTGTGTATATATAGGAGATTCGAAGGGAGCTTCCGATGATTCAAAGTTGGGTTATGCACTATGCTATCGATTTTTGCCATTTTTTGGAAGATTTTATGCAAACTGAAGGAGTACAGGAATGCAGATTACTCAGATTGTCCTTTTAGAACATATTATTGTGTAGAAATTCGCTTGTCTTCTCACATAAAAATACTCACCCCAAGGAAGTTACAAAACAAATCTTTGCCATAGCAGAAGAGTTTGAGCCAACAACCTAACTGAATGATMATCCTAGACCAGTGCATGGGATAACCCAGTGGCAATCACCGGTAGCTCTAGCTTACAAATTAAACATTTCGGGTATTCGAAATTGGAGAGGGGATATTGTTGCATCATTTGCAAAGAAAGGCCCATTGTGCAAATGTGCATCTCATACCAAGGCAGATGCTGCACTTATTCATTGATATACTCCTGGGGTCTAATATAATTGTGATTAAACTAGCACACACGCAAGTATACGTGGCCTAATAGTAGTAAAAATGAGTAGAGTGTCGATCCCACAAGGATAAGTTAATGAAAAGCAAAATGTGTCAGACTTTGATTTACAAAAATAGTCATGATGTAGTATCAAAAATGTTCAATAGCTAAGAGCAATGTAAAGTACATACTCAAAGTAAATGACAAAAGTGAAGATGGAAAGTTTAAATGAAAAATAAATGACAGAAAGCAATAAAATTTAGGTTAGTGACAATAAATAAAAGTTAGAGTAAGTGTTGTAAGTTGTAGCACAGGCAAGAAGGTTCAAGTAATGTCTCACACAAACCGGCTATTGTGCCACTATAAGCAGAGTAAGATGAATAAACCACATGTCTATAGAAGTCCTCCTTACAATATCACGTTGATGTATATATTTTCCTTAGCAAAGTAAGTCTCATTATCCCTTCTGAATACTTAGATTGCTGTCTCAAAGAGCTTTACGGGTCTCAAGGATTGTTGCTTCTTAAGCCCTTACTACTCTTGCAGATTTCACTTAGAGCATTAATCATATATCTATGGTAAGAACACTTTTCTTTTTTTTTTTTTTTTGAGTTCTAGAAAAGATGAAGTAAGCTCGTAGCTTTCTCAATCCTTAACGGATTTTTTTTTTTAATATCTAAAAAGATTTTACTCAATGACACTAACTTCTAACCATTAACAAGTAGCTTCTTCAAGTATGATAATCCCTCCAAACAAGCACAAGCTTATCGTCAAATGTCTCTTCTATTACGAAGACCGCCTGGACGTGAAGCTTATCCAGGAGATGTTTTTTATTTACATTCACGCCTTTTGAAAAGAGCCACTAAATCAAGTTCTAGTTTAGGTGAAGGAAGTATGACCGCCTTACCAATAGTTGAAACTCAATCGGGAGATGTTTCGACTTATATTCTTACTAATGTAATTTCCATTACAAATCTTCCGTGTTTCARCAGTAACATATTGTTCCATGGAGCTAAGGTCCAAAATATARAAGAAACAAGCATTTCCATGACTCTACCACCCATCCACTTAATCCCTCTTTCAYGGCCACATATCTTTCCGGCTAAGGAATGGGAAATCTTTCTCCCGTTACATGAATCCAATTTTCATTTCATCCGGGAAAAGCCATCTTTTTCTCAACAATGTCTTTGTCATTTGATCYAATAGCGTTCCGTTAGATAGGAATAGATTTGATAAATACTGATAACTCTCGAATAGAGTATTCGAATGGAAAGATCCGTTAAATAATGAACTATTGGTTCTAAGCCATCCATGACGATTAATCAACAATTAGCCTTGCTTACAGCTAAGAAGTGTGAGAGAAYAGAATCTAAGATGAACACRAACTGACTTGAAACTTTTAATAACTTGAAATAACTCGAAAACTTTGTAGATTAAAATGCTAAAAGAGTACAACTAAGCAAGGAGGACTTTCTTTTTCTCTTTTCTATTCTATGATCAAAGCAAAGTAACTCTAACCTAATAAGGCTTTTTCTATCGAAGAGAACCTTAACTGATTACTCTCTATTCTAGCTTCTAAGAAAACCTAACTATTTCTCTTGTTTTCTTGTTGTTCAAGTTATTCTTTTATAGACCCAAAATGTTGTTGAGTTGGAGATGTTGTTGCTTTTAGCTTTTGACAATCGATTGTTGACTCAGTCAATATTCGTTTTATAGTGTCTATTTCTGGTACTATAATCCCCCCTAGTTTTCTTTTGCTTCAGCATTTTCTGAAATAATTTTAAGTCTGACTTCTTCGTTTATGTTGTTTTCAACTTGATCTTTCAATAAATGCTAGAGATTTCCACTTCTTCTTTGTTCTTTTCTTTCATGACTCTACCTTGTAGGTGTGGATGCTGTAGCAATTCTCTTTGTCCTTCAAACTTCCTCAAGGATCAAGCTTTTTAGTTTTAGCTAAGCATGTTCTAGGCTAATTTGTTCCTTGAACATGTTGATCCTTAAAATGTTAAAAATGGGTCACAAACTACAATTATGAGCATAGAAAACTAAGAAACTGATGCAAAAATGAACAACAATAGAGATGAAATGATGGTTTCTAAGGTTATCACATACGCTCCACTAAGGACTACGTTAACTCCATGATCATATTGGAAGCAGACACACTAGAAATCATCAATAAGCTTCATTTTAATAAAGCTGATTTTTCTCCCATTGGAAATTCAATTGCTGATATCAAGTATGAGTCACTCTCCTTTGCTAGCTATAAGTTTAGACATGTTAAATGACAGGCAATCTTTTGGCTCTTTTCTTCTAGTTGAGTCATTGAGGACAATGTCTAATTTAGTTGGGGCGGAGGGCAACTCAAATGTACTTGTTTTTCAGGAATTGTTTGTGATAGTTGAACATTGCAATTGAGTTCATCTTGAGTCTTGAATTTTATCTCTATTATTCTATAAAGGCCTCTTAAATTTTTCCTTACTATGCACAATTTTAAGCCTTGTGGTAAGATGGATGGCTGACACATGCAATTAGAGTTCTTTCAAGTTTAAGTGATTTTATTTGTTGATGAGAGTTTGAGTGATTATAGCTTGCTTATATTTTCCTTTCTTAATATTGTTACTTCTATTGGAATACTGTTACATGGATTGGGGATTGTTGGTTGACTATATTTAAGAGATGATAAATGTCAATATTGATTGAAGTTTGAGCCTTTGAAGATAACCCTATCATTTTTTTCTCTCTTCCCATTCGAAGCCACTTCATAATCAACAATTCATTCTATCTACTTCACATTTGAGATTATATTGCATCCACAAATACATAACCCTTCCTTCTATTTTCAAGTATATTATGATTATTGATGTTCAATATATGAGAAACATGTGTCCAGTATGGGAAACAAAAGGTAAAAKAAAATTCGAGTTTGAATTTGTTGGGTAGACGCTGAAGTTAAAAAAGGAGGTTGAAAAACTAGTTTCTTCAAAAAACAAAAACAAAAAAGGAAGGCAAATCAAAAGGGAAAAAAAAGAGAAATGCAGTTGAAAGAAAAAAAAGGGGAGAAATGTATTTAGAAGAAATGAAATGAAGTGAAGAAAGATTGARGCTTCAAGTGTGATTAAAATGAAAAGTCTTGGAATCCCTAYTTTTCCTTTTTGTCCAACGTTTACTAACTCTCATCAACCCCCTTGCATTGGTCTTTTGATCTTAAGTTGGCTTACGGTAAATGTTTGAGTCCCAATGGTTGTTTGCTTTTCATGAAGTCAATGCCTGCATTATTATTATCCATATAAATGCCCATTCCTGAATTCTTAAGTGATTAGATTCTAAACTCCAGGAGTGACCTCCTAACCAGTTCAAAAACAAACTACACATATGTTAGACAAAAATCGCAATAGGCGGTTTAATTCATATACGCAAGTATACGTGGTCCACATATAGTAAGAGTGAGTTAAGTATCGTACCCATGAGGATTGATATATAAAGTAGATGTCAAAATTTTCAATAAAATGATGTTGAGATACATTGTGATGTCACTAAATTACAAGTAAAAAATGAATTGATACGATAATCAACCAAACAGTGTATAAATCAAGTAATAGCCTTTCAAATGATGAATATCAAGATAATAAATGAGCTAGAATCAATGAATCTTCTAATTTGTAATAGTCAAACGATGTTGTAGGAATGTTGCAGCAATACCAGTCACGTAAACCAAAGTAATGTCATGACCTCACTTCTTCTATATTTGTTGGTTTTTGATTCTTTTAACTAAGTTGGTTCACCTTCCAGTGCTTCTCAGTTCAAGAAACTCAGATACATATAAGTCTCAATGGTTTTATGTTATGCATAATATGTTCATATACTATTTATCACGCTGACTATTCTAAGACACCCAAACCCATATCCACTCAAGTTGTTTCATTATATTAAAACCTTCCAACTTTAAGAAAACTTAAATTCAAGCATCAATGACCAAGAAATAGCATATATGAAACAAATAAAACACTTGAATGGAACCCAAAAAATATACCAAGCATTCCTCAATAAAGCATTTAATAATTCATTTACAAACAAAGGTTCATCACAAATTCTAAATTTTATAAATTTAGCTCATGTCTACAACCACCATATAACTSAAATACCTAACAGATTTCTCCATGAAATAAGTTAAAAAGGAAGAAATGCAACGCCTAAGCACAAACAGTAGAGGTTCCCCCTTGAAGAATCATTGGTCTTTTCTCTTCCTCTTGGGAGCTTGATTTTCCACCTTTTAAGCTCTCAACTTTTCTCTSTGAGACCCAATGGCGACTGTGAAGTGAATGACCTATTCCTTCTCAAAATACTTTTTCTAGGGAAGGATCAATTGTCCTTTTTCCTCTTTTTTCTTAGACAATTGTAAGCCTACTTGTTAGTAGTTTCTTAATGCTTTTCCATGAGTCTTCTTCATATTGGTTGTGCTCTTGCAAGATGGACTTCACATCTCGTTCAAGTCTATTGTTGCTATATCATTGTTGCAACATTTCTTCCCCATTTTTCAACCTTGCTTATCTTGCACAACTGCTGGTTCATTCTCTAAACTCAATAATAAGATTGTAATTTCCTGTCTACCAAAGCTTTTGACTTTGTATTTACTCTTCAATTCCTCAAATGAACAACCTCCCATATACTGAATCACCAAGGATAACTATGCCAATGTTTAGGATAAAATTTACCTAAAAATCATATATTTACAAGTCATAAGGAGAGTGAATAAGCAAATATTCACTAAGAGAATTATAAAAAATCTACCAACATCACAAAAACCTTGTTAGACAAAAATTGCAATAGGCAAATCAATCCATACATACAAGTATACTCGGTCTACATGTAAGAGTGAGTTAAATATCATTCCCATGAGGATTGATATGTAAACTAGATATCAAAATTTCCAATAAAAATGTTGAGATAGATTGTGATATCACTAATTAAATTACAAGTAAAAAGATGAACCGATTCACTAATCAACCAACCAGTGTATAAATAAAGTAATAGTGAGTTAAATATCATTCCCATGAGGATTGATATGTAAACTAGATATCAAAATTTCCAATAAAATAATGTGAGATAGATTGTGATATCACTAATTAAATTACAAGTAAAAAGATGAACCGATTCACTAATCAACCAACCAGTGTATAAATAAAGTAATAGCCTTTCAAATAATGAATATCAAGATAAGAAATGAACTGGAATCAATGAATCACCTGAGTCGTAATAGTCAAGCAATGTTGTAGGAATGATGCATCAATACCAGTCACGTAAACAAGGCAATATAATGACCTCRCTCCTTCCAAATTCACTAGTCCTTGTTTTTTTAAACTAAGTTGGTTCACTTTCCAGTGCTACTCAGTTCAAGAAACCCAAATTATATCTAAATCTATATGGTTCTATGGGATAGATTTATACTCCTATGTTTTCTATAACTTTGTCTATCCTAAGATACCTAAACTCATATTTACTCAAGTTTTGTTCCACTATAATAAAACATTCGAGTTTTAAGAAAACTTAAATACCCATCATTAATGGCCAAAAGATRTCAGATATGAAATAAATAAAGCACTTGAATGGAACTCAAAAGATATATCAAGCATTCCTTAATAAAGCATTCAATAACTCATTACAAACAAATGTTCACCATAAATTCTAGCTTTTATAAACTTAGCTTGTGTCTACAACAAACAAATAACTCAAATATCCAGTAAATTTCTCCATGAAATAAGTTAAAAAGGAAGGGATACAAAACCCAAGCATTCACAATAGGGATTCCCCTTTGAAAAACTGTTGGTATCTTCTCTTCCTCTTGGTAGCATGATTTTCCATCTTTTGAGCTCTCAACTTTTCTCTCTAAGACCTAGTAGTGATTGTGTATTGAATACCCTGTTCTTACATCTCATGACATTTGCTAGGTTGCTGCAGAGGCTTGTATAAAAGGGGGACACTTGTCGACTTCTCCATAAGTGTGAAGGACCACTTGTCCTTTTTCCTCATTTTTCTTTTGACAAGTGTAACCCTACCTGCTAAGTGCTTTTCTTAGTGTTTTTCCAT
Organism: Rhazya stricta; assembly: GCA_001752375.1. Classification (NCBI taxonomy): domain Eukaryota; kingdom Viridiplantae; phylum Streptophyta; class Magnoliopsida; order Gentianales; family Apocynaceae; genus Rhazya; species Rhazya stricta. Next base: position 218,474 of record MEJB01000041.1, read on the forward strand.
GTGTCTTCTTTGCATAGATTGTGCTCTTGCCAGATGGACTTCTTGTCTCCTTCAAGTCTACCATTGTTACATCATTGTTTTATTACTGCTGCAACATATCTTCCCAACTTTTCAACCTTATTCATCTTAGACAAGTGCTGGTTCATTCTCTAAACTCCATTGTAAGATTGTAATTTCTTGTCAACGAAGGAATTAATTAAATCAGTATTTGCTCTTCAATTCCTCAAGTTAACAATTTTACAAAGATGGAATCACCTAGGACAATTATGCTAATGTTTAGGATAAAATTTCCTTAAGATCAAACATTTACAAGTCATATGGATGGCAAATAAGTAAATAATCACTAAGATAATTATCAAAATTCTACCAACATCACACACAGAAAACTAAACATTGCTAGTCATGGAGCAAGTGGCAAGGACAACAATTCATAAGATGATTTTCCATCCTAAAAAAATAAATATAGTTCACACTCTATAAGAGTTTTGGTGCATATTTGTAGTTTTCGACATGCATTACAAAGTAACAAAGTGTTAATAATACATTCGGTATATCAGAAACATGTGGTCATTACGGGAAACAAAAGGTAAAGGGAAAATTGAGTTGGTAGACACTGAAATTAAAGGGGGAGGTTGAACAAATAGTTTCTTAAAAAAGCGAAAACTGAAAGAGAAAAAAAGAAGGAAAAAAAAAAAAAGAAGAGAATCAGCTGAAAGAAAAAATGGGAGAAATGTAATTGGAGAAATGTATTGAGAAGAAATGAAATGAAATGAAGAAGGAATTGAACCTCWGAGTGTAATTAAAAATAAAAATGTTATTGTCCTTGCATATATTTGAAAGTCTTCAAATCTCTACTTTTCCTTTTTGTCTAGCCTTTAACCAACTTCCATCAACCACTTTGCATTGATCTTTTGATCTTAAGTTGGCTTGTGGTATGAATGGTTGAGTCCCAGTTGTTGTTTTCTTTCATGAGGTTAATGTCTGCATTGTTACTATTTGAATAAATTGTGATTCCTGAATACTTGAGTGATTAGCTTCTAAACTCCATGAGTAACCTCCTAACCAATTTAGAAACAAATACACATACCAGTTAGTATATCAGCGTTTACACTTTACTTGAGTGAGTACTCAAAATTGTATGTGTTGGGTTTAGTGGTTTGATGGATGTGCTTAACACACACACAGAAAAAATTTTGGAATTAGTTTCTTTATGAACTAATGTTGATACAATGATTGATCTCTTGATTGTATGAAGTTGAGGTGTTCGACTATCTAACCGAATTCATGCTTGATTATACATTTTGTGTTATTCATAATTCTAGTCATGTGCTTAAGTTGCTTGAATTGCTAGAGACTAGCAAGAAGCTAGTTGGGGAGTCTGATTAATGTTAAACTTTACTTACTTCAAATACGTAAATACATGAGAAGTACAATATTAGATTACCAAGTTATTGTATTTAGAGTAAAAATTATTGGAAATTTCATTTTAATTCCTAAACTCTTACTTGAACTTGATTGCAAGGACATTTTTATCAATTTCTATAATGAAATTAAATAAAAAATAAGGACAAAACGTGAGGCCGGAGGTTTGAAGTGAAGATGTCAAAGTAAAAAAAAAAAAAAATGTAAAGAAAGAAAGGTGGAGTGGGATAGCACCAAAAAAGAGAGGTGGTGCAAAGTAAGAATAAAAGAGTTTAGAGGCTTGATTTGGAGATGAAGGCGAAGAAACCATCATGATAGAAGAGGATACATGAGGAAGAGAAATTGGAACAAGGGGTTTTTCATCTTGGGAAAAGAGGTGATGCATACAAGTGGCAATCTTGGGGCATACCATTCCTCCAACTACCCTTAGCTCTTCTACGACGAAAATTCATAAGATTCCAATCATTTGATGGGGTGATTTATTCTAATTTTAATTTGTATTCTATTTAGATTATTACAAATTTAATTGACTGTCTTCTTTAAAATTCACATTGTTTGATAGTAGTTGGATTTGAAATACGATTTTGGTTACACAATTCCCATTTCCAAACTTTAATTTCACTTTCTAAGAGAGGGTTGTTTGTTTGATTTTTGTTTTGGTTAATTCAATTATGGTTGGCTAAGTTATATTGACGGAATTTATTCTTAGCTTTGGCGGGTATATTTTATTTTGCTTAAAATGAATTCTTGATGTTGATGAGGATAGACACGCAACTTTCAAATTTTTAGATTATTTTACTTGGGATAATGTCTGATGGAATAATGTCTGATGTATTAAGAATTTAATATGCAATTAACATGCTCGATAAAATTCCATAGAATATATTGATTATTTCTTTTTTTTTTTTTTGGTTTCAAAAGACTCATACTAATTTTATTTACATAGCCCAATTGGTAGTGAAAAAATAGCTTCATTCAAATTTATCTTTTATTGCAATTTAATCATCTCCGCTTTCTGGTCATTCAATTAAAATTCAAATCATATTTAAAGATCTAAATTTGGAAAATAATGTTAGGCCATTAAAGTCCGTAGGTATAATGACCTTGGATTATCATTTATCACTAGGATAAAACCTGACCCTTCGTTCTTGGAGAGTAGAGTTTAAATGGACCACCCTTGAAAGGAATTGTATATGGTAATTAGTGTCATTGCCACCAAGGAAGAAGACGGAGGATTTTCGATTGGTGTATATTGTGAAAAATAAAATTCAAATGAATCGGTGGACATGTACAAGGTGAGATTAGTTGCTAAAATGAAAATTTAGCCTAAAACGTTCSTTGATTCAACCCTTGAAACAATGAAAACATTATAGCAATAAAAAGGATAGAAAAAACTAGTTTTGCTGATTCAATTCCTCCCAACCTCGAGATTCATTCTAATCACCTTCGAAGGGCTTCTCCAAGTCTTTATAACCAAGTATGAAAACAATATAAGAAAGTGCCAAAAAGAATGAGTCTTGTGGCTAAAAATGCCAATTAAATAGGAAAAAGAAACCATAAAATCTCCCTAAAAGCTAAATTTGTGTAGGATTGCACTAAATCGACACCAATTTTATTGCACGAGAAAAACTAGCGCCAGGTTTTACGCTAAACTAGCACCGATTTGAATATGTTTATTCTTGTTTTACTTGATCCAGCGCCAGTGTTGACTGAATCAGTGTCTATTCACCCACTTTSACATTGAACAGCATCTAATTGTGTTTTCTAATTCCTCCTAAYTTGATGTCGGTAAGGCCTCGCACCAGTGCATGTTTGCTTCTGGGCTAGTTTTGGTTCAATTTCATCGCTTAGCCAATTTTCTTCCTTTTTCACATTTTGAAAATTTCATATTGGCCCCCAACATTCTCTAGATTCATCTTTTGAAGCATTTTCTTACTTTTTTCTTTGTTTTYCCCCTTATCTTGTCTTTTATGGTTTTAACCTACAATAAGTTATTCTAAACATAAGTATGTATAACGGAAAGTTAAAATACATGTTCTTTAACAAGAATCAGCTTAAAAAGGGAATAAAATATATTATAAAATTTGAGCTTATTATTCTTTCATGGTTATCTAGTTAAGGAGGATTATATGGATTCACCTCGTGGATATTGAACTTCTACTAGTGTCCAAGTGGTGTGTAAATTGATGACATCTCTCTGTGGTCTGAAACAGTCACCCAAAGCTTAGTTTGGTTGGTTCACCAAGTTCATGAAAAAAAAAAAAAAAAAATTGCTTACCAACGAAGTAATTCATATCACACATTATTTCTTAAACATAGGTGTGGAAAAGTGATTGTTTTAATTATTTATGGTCGACAGTGTGTTTGTGATAGGTGATGACTTTGAGGAAATTCAAAAGTTATATTGTCAATTATCTTTTGAATTTGAGATAAAAAATTTTGGCAACTTGAAGTATTTATTGCAAATTGAAGTTTCTTGTGGGAATGATTGTATTATGTTATGTTAGAGGAAATATGTGATAGACTCACTGTAGAAATAAGTCTGCTTGAGTATAAACCTACCTATCAATACTCCTATTGAGCAGAATCACAGGTCAGCAGAGTAATTCGTTCAAGTAACCACAAATGAAGCTAGATATCAAAGATTGGTTGGACAATTGATTTGTTTGTTTTACGCTAAACCTTCTTTAGCTTATGCAGTTGGTGTGATGTACCAGTTTACGCATAATCCCATTGAGGCACATACGAATGCCATATCTTGTTTATCTAAAGTTTGCTCCTGGAAAGGGTTTAGTCTTTTCCAAGAACCGGCATTTCGATATTGTTAGGTACACAAATGCAAACTGGGCAGGTAATATTACAAAGCAGGTCTACATCAGGCTGCTACAAGTTTGTGGGTGGTAACGCAGTCACTTGGAAGAGCAAGAAACAAAAGTTAGTGGTTGATTCTAGTGCAGAAGTATAGTATAGAAGAATGGCCTGAGGACGTTATGTGATATTGTGGTTGAGACATTTATTGAGAGATTTGGGATTTAGATAGAAGAAGGCTATGCCACTTTATTGTTGATAACAAGGCTGCTAATCCTGTTTAACATGATTGTAGAAAACATGCGGAGGTAGATCGACACTATATTAAAGAGAAGTTGAATAGACGAGTCATTTTCTTTCCCTTTGTCTATACTGAAGAATAGTTGGCTGATGTTCTTACTAAGGCTCTCTCAAGTAAAGGCTTTCATAATTCACTTGACAAGTTGTGCATTCACAATCTGTATGCRCCAGCTTGAGGGGAATCTTGGTGTGAGTCTTGCCTAGAAATTAATATTGTGAACATTGTGTAATTATTAAAAATAAAATTTTATTGTAATTTGTTTCCTAATAGATTTTGGTAATTTATTTCCTAATGGGCTTGTTTCCCTATAAGTATTTAGTGTATCATATGTATATGTATTCCTTCTTGGAGAACCCATACAATGTAGAAAATCTCAAACTCTTTATTCCTTTCTTCCCTTTTTTTTCCCCCMAATTGCTAACTATCATTGGTGAAGGAATTTTGCATAATGAATGCTCACGAAAGAGAGATATCTTCTATTACACTTTCTACTATATATTTTTTCAGTTATATCAATCACAGGATTATGTATATATATATACTTGACTCTGGATAGAGGAGAAGATGAATAATAGAAATTAAATGTATATATACATTGTGCTCTTATTGATATAACAGAAGATATATAGTAAAAAATATATTAAAAGTTCTGAATCCATCATGAAAGCGACTTTTCAACATACTTCGCAAGAAGACTTACGAACCCCTATCCTGCATCTAAAAAGTTGATACTTTAACTACAGTAGAACTTCTATAAACTATTAACTTTGGACCATAAAAATTTCTATTAATTTAGAGAGGTAT